>OZ030396.1:36684457-37241957 GCA_964023965.1 Melinopterus prodromus | reverse complement strand
AAGTACCTATAAAGTTTAGTGTAGGTACTGCTATGTGTCATTGGCGTAAAATTTAGCCAGGAATTCAAAATTGCGCCAAAATATAGTATGCTCCATTTAAAAAACATAAGTTTGGGTTGGTACTATTTTATGGAACCCCCGGTATACACGCTAATTATTTTAAAATGTGCGCTTCGGCGTTCTGTATATATGAGTGAAATCAGTTTTAAAATATCTTCATTAACAGAGGCACAATCTTCCGAGATCGCACTGTGAGATATCGCGTATATCCATAGTTAATGAACTGCCCGTACGAAAAAAAAATCGCTCTGTATACGCTGTAACCCATAATCTCCTTACGCCGAAAATTGCTGCTCTTTCTATTGTTTTATCTAAATTGGCTGTTGACAAACAACATATTGTGAAATTTGTCCACGGGCAGTTTGGGAAGTTTGCACAAATTTAAACATTTTTGAAGAATTGATAATGTACATTAATATGCAGACAGTTTTTTCAAGATACATAAATTTAATATATATTTTTCACTGTTCTTTTGGTATATAAGGTTATACGAATTTACCGCAGCACTTGAGCGCAAAAAGCTACATAATGCAGGGCTTATTGTGTTTAATATGTTTGATTTTTACTGTGTTTGGCAGTGTTTTCGGTCTCGGTGATAGTACTTGCAAAGATATAAGAGTGATGGAGAACTACAGCGAGCGGAAGGTTTGTGTTTTAAGTCCCTAATTTTTATTAATTTGTATTTATTGTCATGTTTGATTTCAGTCATTGGGACTATGGATAAAGTATGGTGGAAATATCAAATGCCGTAACTGTTGTGTTACTTTTACCTTAACGCAAAACAAGCCAGGTCAATTTATAGTTACCAACAGAAATTATACATCTAGGGGTCCGTAAGTAAAGCCATATTTTTTATATATAGGGTTATCAAAGAAATAGCGAAGTACCTATTGTTCATATTAGGATTTGGATTACAGAGCATATGATGAAGCTATTTTCAGATTGTTTTATTATTCTTTTATAGCTATAGCGTGAACTTATTTTCTGGTATTTTTGTAGGATTTGTTAATCAACAGGATAACGTTTTGTATAGGTTACATAAGAAAAAACAAGAAAAACGGCCTTACAGCTTTACTAGTAAAGATGAACGACTAGTACTTGAAGATGGTCCCAAGTTTTGTCCTTGGGGGTTCTTCGAGGTGCATTTCGCCAGCCCCACCATAGCGGATTTTGAAATATCGTAATATACCAAAGTTTTGTGTTAGTTTTGTGTCGAATTGTGCAGTACACAAAAAGTTTTGTACCGCTTCCGTTCGCGAGATATGGCCATTTTTTTGAGGAGGGGCTGGGGAAATTCCAGCCCCACCACATTGGAATTTAGATTTTTTTTCGATGCCAAAGCTTTGTGTTAGTGATGTATCGTTTTGTTCCGTTGAAAGAAAGTTTTGTTCCAACCTATTTCCCGAGATACAAGCTATTTTTTCCGAGGAGGGGCCAGAAAAGCTTTTTGGAAATTTGACATTTTCTCGATGCCAAAGTTTTCTGTTAGCTTTGTATCGTTTTGTTCTGTTGAGAGAAAGTTTTGTTCCAACCTATTTCCCGAGATACAAGCTATTTTCCGAGGAGGGGCCAGAAAAGCTTTTTGGAAATTTGAAATTTTCTCGATGCCAAAGTTTTGTGTTAGCTTTGTATCGTTTTGTTCTGTTGAGAGAAAGTTTTGTTCCGACCTATTTCCCGAGATATAAGTTATTTTCCGAGGAGGGACCAGAAAAGCTCCTTAGAAATTTGAAATTATCTCGATGCCAAAGTTTTGAGTTAGTTTTGAGTAGTTAGTTAGTCGCTTTGTTCCGTTGAAAGAAAGTTTTGTTCCAACCTATTTCCCGAGATACAAGCTATTTTCCGAGGAGGGGCCAGAAAAGCTTTTTGGAAATTTGACATTTTCTCGATGCCAAAGTTTTGTGTTAGCTTTGTATCGTTTTGTTCCGTTGAGAGAAAGTTTTGTTCCGACCTATTTCCCGAGATATAAGTTATTTTCCGAGGAGGGACCAGAAAAGCTCTTTGGAAATTTGAAATTATCTCGATGCCAAAGTTTTGAGTTAGTTTTGAGTAGTTAGTTAGTCGTTTTGTTCCGTTGAAAGAAAGTTTTGTTCCAACCTATTTCCCGAGATACAAGCTATTTTCTGAGGAGGGGCCAGAAAAGCTTTTTGGAAATTTGACATTTTCTCGATGCCAAAGTTTTGTGTTAGCTTTGTATCGTTTTGTTCTGTTGAGAGAAAGTTTTGTTCCGAACTATTTCCCGAGATATAAGTTATTTTCCGAGGAGGGCCCAGAAAAGCTCCTTGGAAATTTGAAATTATCTCGATGCCAAAGTTTTTAGTTAGTTTTGAGTAGTTAGTTAGTCGTTTTGTTCCGTTGAAACAAGGTTTTGTTCCAACCTATTTCCCGAGATACAAGCTATTTTCCGAGGAGGGTCCAGAAAAACTTTTTGGAAATTTGACATTTTCTCGATGCCAAAGTTTTGTGTTAGCTTTGTATCGTTTTGTTCCGTTGAGAGAATGTTTTCTTCCGACCTATTTTCCGAGATAAAAACTTTTTTCTGAGGAGGGGCCGAAAAGCTTTTTGGAAATTTAAAATTTTATCGATGTCAAAGTTTTGTATTAGCTTTGTGTCGTTTTGTAGATAAAAAGTTTTCTTCCGACCTATTTTCCGAGATATAAGCTATTTCCCGAGGAGGGGCCAGAAGAGCTTTTTGGAAATTTAAAATTTTCTCGATGCCAATGGTTTGTGTTAGCTTTGTATCGTTTTGTTCCGTTGAGAGAAAGTTTAGCTGCGACCTATTTCCCGAGATATAAACTATTATCCGAGGAGGGGCCAGAAAAGCTTTTCGGAAATAGCATTTTTAACCGAATCGAGAAAATTTCAAACTTTTCCGGTCCCTCCTCGGAAAAAACCTATGTCTGGGAAAATGACGTTGAGTGTGTCAAGTGACGTTGTGACGTCACACGATACTAGATGTCCAATCGGCCCATATGGTCTGCAAGCATCGGCTTCGTCGCCGTTTGGTGATTGTATTGTGTGATGTGTTGTTTTCACAATTTCTATATAAAAATGGGTTATAAATAGTGTATAAATCCACAATGCAGAAATACGTCAATAAAAACTCCGAATAAACTATTTGTAGCTGTTCCGCATGATTTGAAACTGCGAAGAAAGTGGTTGAGACTGGCTCGTAGAAATCCAAATGAAACAAATAGAGGCCAATACAAGTGTTTTTTGTTGCGAAGATTACGTCGACATAGGTAAAACTGAGGACCAACCTAACCTACAAAGTTATGCTTACATTGCACTTGTTACACTTTGCTCAGTTCCGGAGCTTAAAAATTAGGATTATTTTTAAAGAAGAATCCCACCACCAAAGAGTTAACCTTCGGTAGATTACCACTAACCGCTTTACCAAAGTTGTTTTCTATTGTTTGTAAATTAACGTAGTAAATTTAAACGGGAGATTCTAAGCGTACTAACGAATTACGTCACTGGATACTCAACCAATTACAGAGCGTTTTCAGTCACGTGATAGGACGTGAATAAAATTAAATTTTAATTTTTGTTTTTTCTAGAAATAAGGCAGTTTTTCCATAAAAATGCAATAAGTTAAAAAGTATAAAGATTAGGTAATGTTATTTTTCATTGTCGTAAAATTTAGCGAGGAATTTAAAATTGTGCCGAATTATAGGTTGTTCCATTTAAAAAAAAACCTACGTTTGGGTTGGTACTACCGTCCCAGTAGAAAATATTTTCTACTGCCACGGGTACTACCATATGGCACACTCTGCCAAATTTGATAAATCACTTTTTATAAAAAATTTAAAAAGAAATAGAAGCTGGATTGTAGCAAAAACTGAATACATTCATTACTCCATTTTTGCGTAATAAGATTCTTTATTAATGGTAAGTAGGTTACTATTCACTGTATATATATATACAGTGAATAGTAACCTACGTACCATTAATAAAGAATCTTATTAGAAGCTTATTACGCAAACATGGAGTAATTGGCACAAGAAATGGAGTAAAATGGCACAATTTTATATATATATATATATATATATATATATATATATAGCCGTTATTTCTGAAACACCCTGTATATATATATATATATATATATATATATATATGCTTTAAAGTATTTGATCGTGATGTAGACAATTAAGTGGTTAATTGGGCGTTCGATCAATAAGAATATATATATATATATATATATATATATATATATATATATATATATATATATATATATATATATATATAACATTTGATCACATCTTCTTTCGTCCCTCTGGCCGCGCCTCGGAGTTGGTCTTCCACATGTAGATGGGGGTCTCCTTCCTCAGGTTATCGATATTCAGGGTGCATTGCTTTTTATTGATATTAAATATATAATTTTTTTTATTATTATTATATTTTTGTTTGTTTTTTTCATTATTTTATTATTTGTTTTCAGTATTCTTTGTTTATTTTATTTTATTTTTAATTTTTTTGTCTTAGTCTATAATTTGTTTTCTATGAGTAACTTTTTCGGTTACGAAGTTCCAAGGAAATGTCAGGTCTTCTTCCAAAGAAAAAAACAGATATGAGCACAGAAATGTTATGAATTCCATTTAAAAGATAAATTTTATTCTTACGCTTTGTTTTGTTCCAGAGGTTATCAGGAAGTTGTAATGAATGCCGACAAGATAAGTAACGCAGCTTACAGCATGGGTGGTGGTATGTTATCCCTATTTAACACAATACGTATGCAGGATGACTATAGCATTGAAAATTGATGCTTAAAACATTAAATAAAAATTGTTTTTAGTTTCGCACAGTTATCGATTCCTTAAATTTGTTTCAATCATTGTAGTCACCCGGTTAGTACTACGCGCGCCAAAAAAGACGTCCAAATTAATTCTGGCATGTTTTTATTTGTCAACTTGACAGTGGGTGCATATTTACTTAACTAACGTAATTTAATTAATTTCTAATTATGATTATGGTTATAAAAGAACCATTTACAAACCTAAGTGGTGTACGACAATTTTTTGCGCGCATAGTACTTAATGCTAAATAAAGTGACTAGCAGTAATTATTATTTTTCTTTTAGGTATTGTGTATTTGTTATCCGGCGATTATCATACATATGTCGTGGGATACATACAACGTAAGTTGTAATTTGTAGAAATGCGAATTCATAATTTAAGACGATGTTAAAACAGTTGGATTGACTTTGTTTTAAATGGCAAAATGTTTAGAAGGTTTTAAATTTACTGTATTTTATATTTCAGCTGGTGATTTTGGGTTGTACGTAAGAAGTTTGGATGTTATGAATGATTCGTGTACTAAAAGGAGGCTATTGAAAATCTTTGATGAACAGAGCAAGATATGTGGTGTAAAGTATTATCCTTATAACATAAACCATAACTGCAGATATATGCCGAAAGATAACAATTAATGCAGTATTTGTTATTGTATAAGAATTTATGGATAAAGTGAGAAAATAGTTTATAAAGTAGGCATTAATAAAGAGTATGAACTATTATTTTTTTTTTATTTTACTACATATTATATTTCTGACCACCTGTCGTACATATAATTCAGATGGAATGTGAGTAGGACACAATTAAGAAAACCAAATATTTTAGAGTTATTATCCGATCATTTTATCAGTTCCTCATAGTATCCTACATTAAACACAAAAATGTACGAAATAATCTCTAAATTAATATAGCACTTGTTGTCCTAAATAATGCCATAGCCAACGTTAGATTTTTAATTTCATATACACGGTGGTCGCAAAACAAGAAATTGTTTGCACAAGGATAATAGAAAAAAGTGGACCCAAATTTGTTTTTGTTTTTGCCCAAGTATAAAATTTGAACGTTACATTAAAATAATACATTTCTTCAAAATTTGTACAAGTATGACTCCACACATAATGGGGAGATATATGGTATAGAGGTCTCGGGGTTGCGGTGTGGACCGTTAGCTCCAAAATGGCATGTTATTTAATAAATAGGGAAAAATCTGACTACTCAACATGGTCATATTGTTCTTATAGCATTTGTATCTTTATTTGGCCTTTTATTTGGTTGACTACCTTACGATTTTATTATTTTATATACCTACATCTTAAAAAGGCATAGAAACTAAATGACATCGGATATTGCTCACTAGATGGAGAGTAGTCTTTCAATAGATCATATGACATTATTTATATACGTAAATGTAGTACTGAGTAAAAAGTTTCCTATGGATTTACTTCTTTTTCAATTCCAAGGAATCTGTATTTCAATTATAATTTTTAAGAATTTAAAAACCATGACGAATAGGTCTTTGCTACTCAGTTTCCATACAAGAGTAACATGTAATAATATGTAAATACATTATTATTTTCACATATTAATTGAAATTATTATAAACCGGTATCTAATAAACCGGTGTGTGTGTGTGTGTGTGTGTGTGTGTGTGTGCGTGTGTGCGTGTGCGTGTGTGCGTGTGCGTGTGCGTGTGCGTGTGCGTGTGCGTGTGCGTGTGCGTGTGCGTGTGCGTGTGCGTGTGCGTGTGCGTGTGCGTGTGCGTGTGCGTGTGCGTGTGCGTGTGCGTGTGCGTGTGCGTGTGCGTGTGCGTGTGCGTGTGCGTGTGCGTGTGCGTGTGCGTGTGCGTGTGCGTGTGCGTGTGCGTGTGCGTGTGCGTGTGCGTGTGCGTGTGCGTGTGCGTGTGCGTGCGTGTGGGTGTGTGTGTGTGTGTGTGTGTGTGTGTGTGTGTGTGTGTGTGTGTGTGTGTGTGTGTGTGTGTGTGTGTGTGTGTGTGTGTGTGTGTGTGTGTGTGTGTGTGTGTGTGTGTGTGTGTGTGTGTGTGTGTGTGTGTGTGTGTGTGTGTGTGTGTGTGTGTGTGTGTGTGTGTGTGTGTGTGTGTGTGTGTGCGCGCGTGTGCGCGTGCGAGCGTGCGTGCGTGCGTGCGTGTGTGTGTATGTGTGTGTCTGTATAACTACTAAAGGTATCGGAAAGAAATTTCATGACTAAACTTAGAGCTGAAATAAGTTTTATTCAAAGGATCTGGTGGTGTACTCTTAGCATATTTCAACGATTTTGCAAATGAGCAGTCATTGTAGTTTCGCCGAAATAGCTAAATAATAAGTAAAAAAGACGACTTGTTGGTAAAATTAATAGTGTAGCTGCATGAGCAAATTCTATTTGATCGAGTATGCTCGTAATGCATTAAAACCCCGAGGTGAAGCAGGAGGGAAGATTATCAGTAATAATATAACAAGAGAGTGAGAATAAATTGAAAATAATTTGACAGATTGTTTGAAAACTTGTTGCCAGGCAATAGTCACGAGAGCCCGCAGGGCTCGAGTGGCTATTGCCAAATGGCAACAAGTTTGAACAAAATCTGTCAAATTATTTTCTAATTTATGGAACTCTCGAGTTATATTTGACTAGATTATTTTTTGATTCACAAATTTTTACAAAAAAAGGGATCAATAAAACTATCATAAAATTATTGAAAAATTTTATTTAATTAATATTACTTACAATATATGAAAATATCGTTGACACATTGTGAATATATTATCTGACAGTTGCTAGACAAATAAAAGCTACAGTGATTATTCCCGAGAATAATCACAAGAGATTTATTCCCACTATAATAATGACATAATTGGTTGAAACTTACCCTTGTGACAAATAAAGAAGCATTTCATTGGTTTTAAGAAACGTCAAAAAATAATCAATATAATAGTATTGTCAATATATATTATAATGATTATAGTATCATGGCATTACAAATAAATTAAATTTCAACTAAAAAAAAAAAACCAGTTAGCCAGGATTTGAGAGATATTTTGATAGTATTGAGAGTATGGTCACATCCGCGTTTGCGTTGGGAATCACCACGAGAAACACTGATAAATAGTAAAATAAAGTAATGAGCCTGGCCACGTCAGATGTGTTTAAATATAAATTCTCTATTAATTTACAATGTAACAAACAAAAAGCAAAGAAATCGTTGAAAAATGATACAAACTTTTGAAACAGCATACGAAATGTAGGTCCTATGAGGTACCGTGTAATAGATCTTGTAAAATTAAACAAGTTTTATAAGTTTTTTTTCTATTGTCTTGTTCTTGAACAGAGTTAAAAAAATCTTATGTGGCCAGTCACATGACTTTATCATACTATACATAAAATTATAAGTTTAGCTGCATGAGATTCTATTTGATAGAGATCGATCGTGTCTGCAATAAAATAATACAATTTAGCATGATGTCCTTGCAGGTACTATCACCAAGACCAAAAACTATTCCAAGCACGGTAGAAACCAAGAATGTTACATGCAATAAGCCTTGCATTTTGTAGCTTTCTGCAGTCAGTGCTATAGTTAAAGTCGAATAAGCTTATATACCCTAAGAAATCAATGAAAATATGGGTGAGCAAACGTATATCAAATTTATGTATCTTGCAAAAAACAGTCTGGACATTATCATACATAATGTTGAAAATTTAAAATACCCACTGATATTTTTTAATAATAAAGCGATATTTAAATTCAAAATTACTAAACTTTGCTAGGATGTATTCAGATTAGACCAACCACACAGAGAAAATTTTCTGTACATATAGTTCACCTACAACTACAACTACAGCAAATTCCACTCCTTCTTCCTCCTGAGATACCTCCCAACAGCACTTGCCTCGTTGTCCTGCCCTCCGACAACCTCATTATATGCCCCAGCTATCTCATTCGCTGCACCCTCACAACCGTTGTCACTGTTGGATGCCCATACAACTCCATCTATTCCCTATTTGCTCTTCTCATCCAGATATCTGCCTCTTTCTTTTCTCCAAATAGCACTCGCCTTTCCCGTGTTTCTAGGCCTCTCTCTCTCTCTCTCTCTCTGGTTCAACTTCCATAGTTCACCTCCATATTTAAGTATGGGCCGGATGATTGTTTGATAGACTCTTATTTTCGTAGTTCGTGATATATTTTTTGACTTAAATACGCTGCTCCCAGTCACCTGCAACCTTTTTGCTATTCTTTCATCTATTTCAACTTTCTCCTCATTCCTACTTGTCACTGTTACCCCCAAATATGCAAATCTCTCCACTCTTTCCAGATCACACTACCCGCCATCTTCCGTATCTATCGTTAGATTAGACTCCTTGAACAGATTACTCTACGTGGTAACACTACCGGGGAGCCGGAAAGTGTCCGAGTAATTGTTTTAAGTTTTTAAAGTTCAACAACAGATTTCTCTCCGTAGTAACTCTACTGGAAAACCGGCAATAGTGTTCGAGAGACTGTTTTCTTTTGAGTACCCTTCGTAGGAACACTACCGGAGAGCAGCCTCACTCTCCATATGGCCAAAGGCTTAGACGGCAATAGTGTATGGGTTGATGTTAAAAAATACCATTGGAGTGCAGCCTCACACTCCGGGTCCAGTGGCTTGGGGATGGTATTAGTGAGCCAAAAACGTTAGGTTAGATACTCGTTTATTATAAAAATCTTCGGGCTTATATACAAAAAGTCGTCTTAAAACTATTACAGTGGTACTAAAATCTAATAAATTTTCTTAATAAAACACATGTAAGTATAAATAAAAACGTTGATAACCACTGATTCCAATTGCACGCTGGACTGATGATTTTTGCTGACTTCGCGTGTCAGCGTTCTTGGTTTCAGCGAAATTTCCTTGAAAGTGGCGTGACCGTCCGATTCTGCTGAATTGCACATCGACATATACACTTTACCTAGAAGTTTAACATTGTGTCGCTATTTTTATAATAGGATGTGAGAATATATCTTTATTATTCGCATAAAAGAAATAAATTGTTTAATTAAATTAAACATATTGCCGACTCGACAAACAAACCAACAAACAAACAAATCGTTAAAAAATGAATAGGCTAAACGAAAACAATAGGGAGTACATAAACGCAATATTATTCGGGTTGTCCATTTTGGTAGTGGATATCCTTGTAAGTGGCTGGAGCGGAATTTCTTCGGGTTGTACAACTTGGTTGGTCCCTCCAGTCGTCTTAGGTTTGGTTGGTTTCCATTTCTTCCAGAGTACGTATCCAGTCCATATCAATAGAATAGTTGCTGCTATTGATAATGTTGTAATGCCACTGGCCATGACTGAATGATGTTTGATTGTGTACCAGTGCATATTCTGCAGCTCTTGACTCAAACCATGTTCTTTCATCGTCAGTGTTGTTAATGCGTCTGAACTGGTTCTTCTGGTGTCAACTCTTGATATGGATGGTTCAATGTCAGCTGGAATCCAGGCGAGACAGGTTTGTTGTAGCTGGCTATTACTGGCAACTGTTCTTCCCTCTTAGGAGTGAGGATGTTCTGCGCCGTCTTGATGATGCATTCCTGGGATATTTGAATGATGCCTGTTTGATTGACGTGTATATCCTCTCTTATTCCGTTACAAGTGACGGCGATTCTAATCCGCTTGTCAGCGATAAACATCCATGTATTGGGCATGTACAATTTTTTCCATATAGTTGAGGAAATTTGCTGTGAACAACTGGGCATGTTGTATTCTCGGTTCGGCGATATATTTCATCGATGACACAGTTGGGGATTGTTTGCAGATCCTTTACTGTTGCTGGTGCGCATATATAGTTATGCTGTTCCAATTAGATGCAGTTGTTGAATTCTTCATTGCTTAATAAGAAGTATGCTTGATTATTATAATCCACTGCTATCATCTCACTGGGAACATCCATTACCCAATAGAATCCGTTTTCAATTTTTAACGGGATGGGATCTATTTTTATTACTACAAATGATGTCATCTCAACCATAGGGAGGCTGCTGTATATTTTGATGTATTGTTTGTCGTGGATCACATTCATCCTTAAGATTGGTGATGTCAATATCTTCAGGTTTGACGGAAGCTTCTGATTTGCAGACGTTACAATTTGTTCGACGTGGGCTGGTGTAATCAGGTCGTAAATATTTCCTCGATTAAGATGAACGTCCATTAGTTTGGTGTATTTATTGCACAGCTCTGCTATAAAATTAGTGGCTACTTGATACGTACTTAGAACGTGGATATTCAGTTTGTTTGCGTCTACGTTATTGAACCAATACTTCATATCATTTATAGCATCAAGTCCTTTGTTCAACTTCACCCTGAAACGATCTAGCTGATTGTTGATTCTTGTCTCGGTGTCATTGAAGGTTGAGAGTGCTGATAGCATGAACTTGGTTTGGTGATTGGAGGCTTGAATGAGCTGGTGCTGATTCTTATCGATGTCCTCAATATCCTGGCAGACCTCGTCGTTAACACCGAACACTGAAGTTAGCAATTTTCCTAGGAGTCCTCGTCTCTGTCTGTTTAGAATTATTCCATCCATTCCGTTCTTGATCCAGAGCATCTGGTTTTCTTGGTCATGTAAGTGGTGCAGTAAGCTTTTACATTGTGTGTCGGATGATATGGAAGTGACACCGTTGCAAAATTTGTCGAACATTTTGATTACATCCGCTATTGCGCTGACGTCGTCGTTTATTTTCAATTTGACAAATTTTACTTCAATCCTGAAGATGCCCCTTTCAATTTTAGAGTGTCCGATGTGTTCGACATACAGGCCAGGTTTTGGGTACTGCACAGTGTATCCAGCTTGAGCGGCAAGTATCATGTGTATGTGTGTTAATAACATCATAATGCCTTTAAGAATATTACTGTCTTTTCTTGTGGTGACTCTCTGCGGACGTGGCTTTTCTTCGATTCTTGCGGATGGAACCGGGCTGGAATGCCGGTCGTCTTCCCAAGGGCCGCGTTTGTGTTCTGCCTTGTGGACTCTGGCGTGGACGCCGCAATATCTTCTCCAAGGGCTTGTTGCTCGACGGACCATGAACAGATTACTCTACGTGGTAACACTACCGGGGAGCCGGAAAGTGTCCGAGTAATTGTTTTAAGTTTTTAAAGTTCAACAACAGATTTCTCTCCGTAGTAACTCTACTGGAAAACCGGCAATAGTGTTCGAGAAACTGTTTTCTTTTGAGTACCCTTCGTAGGAACACTACCGGAGAGCAGCCTCACTCTCCATATGGCCAAAGGCTTAGACGGCAATAGTGTATGGGAAACTGTTTCCTTTTAAGAACCCTTCGTAGGAACACTACCGGAGTGCAGCCTCACTCTCCATATGGCCAAAGGCTTAGACGGCAATAGTGTATGGGTTGATGTTAAAAAATACCATTGGAGTGCAGCCTCACACTCCGGGTCCAGTGGCTTGGGGATGGTATTAGTGAGCCAAAAACGTTAGGTTAGATACTGGTTTATTATAAAAATCTTCGGGCTTATATACAAAAAGTCGTCTTAAAACTATTACAGTGGTACTAAAATCTAATAAATTTTCTTAATAAACACATGTAAGTATAAATAAAAACTTTGATAACCACTGATTCCAATTGCACGCTGGACTGATGATTTTTGCTGACTTCGCGTGTCAGCGTTCTTGGTTTCAGCGAAATTTCCTTGAAAGTGGCGTGACCGTCCGATTCTGCTGAATTGCACATGGACATATACACGTTTACCTAGAAGTTTAACATTGTGTCGCTATTTTTATAATAGGATGTGAGAATATATCTTTATTATTCGCATAAAAGAAATAAATTGTTTAATTAAATTAAACACTCCTGATTCTGATTCTGTATAGGCTTCACTTCCACGGCCATATATTTATTTTTTCTGGTGTTTATTCTTAGCCCCTGATTCCTTGCACTCTACTCTTGCAGACTATGTTATCAGCATATGCCTTGATTTGCACCGTCTGGCTATATATTGTGCCTTTTGTTCTTATTTCACTATCTCTCACAGCCGACTCCAACACAACATTGAACAGGATTGTTGAAAGTAGATCTCCTTGTCTCAAACCCCTATTAACGTGGAACTTCCGGGATATTTTTCCGCTCACCAACACTTTGTAGCCCGTTCTGTTCAATGTCATTCTTACTAGTCGCGTAAGCTTGTTACTTATTCCCAACCTCTTCATGGAATGATAAACTTTTTCCCTATTTATTGTATCGTAAGCCAGCTTGCAATCCACAAAAACTATGTACAGTGGGAGGTTCTGATCTATACTAGTGCCCATAATCTGCTTCAATACAAAAACTTGATCCATTGTTGATCGGCACTTCCTGAATCCACAGTGATACTCCCCTATTTCTGCCTCCACCACCTCATTCAACCTATCCGCTGTTATTCCGTTCTCTTCTGGGGCCTTATTCTTTTTAAATCCCTTTATTATACTTGTGATTTCTTCTTGACTGGGGTTCGGTAATCTCCATGTCCTCCTCATCCAAATTTATTGTGCATTGTTCGTCTAAGCACGGCATATACAGACAACAACAAATTATGGGTTCTTTTCTGAACAGAATGATTAAGAGCTTTTTTCAAATAAAAGTTTTTAAGGTAGAAAATAATTGCACGTCCTGTGTGTTAATGGAGTTACATTAGACCACTAGGCCGACTTGATATGCGTATATAATATTCATAATATAGTTAATATATAACTCTATGCATGCATTCCTCATATACAGGCTGTCTCAACAGTGCCATCTCGGAAGATTGTACCGCTGTTAATGAAAATAGTTTACAACTTATTTCACTCATATATACAGAACTCCGAGGCGCACATTTTTAAATTATGCGCGTGGATACAGTGTGTTCCATAAGGTAGTACCAACTCAAACTTATGTTAAACTTTATAATTTTTGATTTATTGGCATTTTCATGGAAAAGCAGCAGTCTAAGAAAAGTAGTATATTTCAAAACCTGTTTTTAAGTAAGAAGCGTTCTATTTGCGTGGTTACCTACCATATTCAAATTGTGTACAGGATGGTCATAATCTGCAACAAAATATAGCAAACAGTTTTTCCCAAGAAAGTAATTTTTCTTTAATGGAAAGTATTTACCTAATGTAAATAATAAATAATAATCGCATAATTTCATCTTTTTTTAAATAAAATATAACATTTTAGCACATCGGCAATTTAATATTATAGTTGAAATAAAATTTTACTTATACCCCGGAGGCTATGAACAAGTGTGCTAAATAAGTTATTACTGTATCTGTCAGTGGTGGTGATATTGTTAGGGTTGTTAAGTTAGAATTGCATAATTTTGGGAAATATGGCGAATTTTTCCGAGGAGGAATTAATTGACATGGTGTGGGTTTTTGGCGAATGCAACAAAAATGCTTTATTGGAAAGTAGAGTTGACAGATACCATTGACAGATACCTTAACAACTTCTTTAGCACAGTTCTTCACAGCCTTCAAGGTATAAGTAAAATTTGATTTCAAATTATAATATTAAACTGCAAAATGTTTTATATTATTAAAAAAATATGAAATTAAACGAGAAAATAGTACTTTAGGTAAATACTTAACTGGTTTAATTGTAAATGTAGGTGTAGACGCACTTATTGATGAAGAAGACTAGTTGTCTGAGCAAAATAAATCCCATTCGATCAATATGTCGAAGTGCAGATCGTGCTCGAAAAAAGTTTCGCGCTACGATGATTACGTTGTGTGTAGTGGAAAGTGCAGTGGTAATTTCCATCCGGGATGTGCTGGTCTATCTGATGACCAATTTGTTCAGCTTAAGTCATCAGAGGGCGGAAAGAATTGGATATGTAGAGATTTTGACCCAAACATAACCTCTGCTAAAGTGAACGATGACTTGATTACAAGCGAAGAGTCTAATGTCGCATGTAAGTCTTTCTTGGATGACTTAATTACAGCTAAGATCAACAAAGCTGCAAGTCAAATAACCGAGCAGGTGATTACTTTGCTAACAAGTGAAATATCTAAATTGGGCGTTGAAAACTCCAATTTAAAGGAAGAAATCTGTAACCTGAGAGAACTCATCGGAGCTGGTTCCTCCCTGCGAGCGGGAGGTGTCGACACCAGTTATCCTGTATTGCCTCGACCGGTCGGTGTTCAGGGTACATCGTCAAAAAAAAAAAACCAAAATAAACGCTCAGCGGTCAAACAACAACAATTTTGCTAAAGCAGTTGGAAGTCTTTCCACCGGCGCGAGCTCGCAAGCAGAGGTGCCGAGGCCTGTATTAACTCAGAATATTAAAGAGCCACAGAAACCAGCTCAACAACAAAAACCAAATGTACAATTAAAACCGATTCAACCAAAAAAGAATGCGAATAGAGGAAATCATTCAATCCTAGGAACATCATCAAATACACAGCTAAAAGCCGTTCCAAAGTTTGCTCACCTGTACATATCAAAGCTGGATAAGGATACAACGGTGGAGCAAATTACAACTTATGTTAAGGATAATAATTTTGACCAAGTGGAGTGCGTATATTCGTCATTTCGAGTGGCCGTTCCATTTCAGCGTTTGTGTGACGCCAAGCGGCCCGATCTCTGGCCTGCTGGCGCTTATATCAATCGTTTTTTCTGGAGGCCCACGCCACAGACATCCCAGAGTTAACTGATTGTCACGCGGGCGCTGCGGTCGAAAACATTATGTCTGTTTATCATATAAATATACAGAGCCTACTCAACAAGATACTTGAGATTGAATTGTTGTCCAACGACTATCCTTATAGTGTGATGTGTATTAACGAACACTGGCTGAGATCTGATTGCCTGAACGGGGTTTCTATAAATCATTATATCCTTGCCAATTCATATTGTAGAAGAATGCGTATACATGGTGGCGTTTGCATCTTTGTCAGGCGTGGTGTCCCTTTCGTGTCTATCGATCTCAGTTCATTTTGCATAGAGTTAGACATTGAATTAGCATGTATTCATGTGTATCAATATGTCATAATTACTGTATATAGGTCTCCGGATGGTAATTTTGATAGTTTTGTTGTAAATTTATCTGCTGTGCTGGACAAAATATTACCTACAAACTGTAAGATAATTGTCACCGGCGACTTCAACGTCAAATTTAATACCCCAGATGATAGTTCCCTACAGTTGGTCAATTTATTTAAATCATATGGACTGTCTGCAATAGGCTCTCATCGGATCATTTTGGAGTTGCTGTTAAAATTAAGCGTACTGTTAAGTCGTCCAAATCTGAAAGAATTACTTTTCAGCCTATCACTGATGATGGCCTTGTTAGTCTTTCAGGCTCTTTAGAATTGGTTGACTGGCGATTTGCACGTGATCCTGATCTCGATTTGGATGACAGAGTTAACACTTTCATGTCCATATTAGGGGACCAGATAAAGAGTTGTCTTCCGGTGAGATCTAGATTAGTAGACAGTAAAACACCAACTATTAGATGGTTTAATGATAGATTAGTAAATATGAGAGAGCGAATCTCTTTTTTGGTTGATTTCTAGTTGAGATATCCGAATATGGTGAATGGAGAACTTATTAAAACTTTGAAACTAGATTACAGAAATGAACTACGAAAAGCAAAAACAGCCGCTCATGACCGCTTCTTATCCTCCGCTGACAACAAACAGCAGGCTTTGTGGAAACTTATTAGGCAATATCTACCTTCCACAGTTGATAATGTTGCGTCTATTCCAAGTGCATGTGACTTTAATAAATATTTCGTAAATATACCCCTTGAACTCCAAGGTTTTTCTTAGACTACTATTTTTCCATAAAAATGCCAATAAATCAAAAAGTATAAAGTTTAGTGTAGGTAATATTATGTTTCATTGGCGTAAAATTTAGCGAGGACTTCCAAATTGTGCCGAAATGTAAGTTGTTCCATTTAAAAAACAACATTGGGTTGGTACTACCTTATGGAACATCCTGTATACACGCTAATAATTTTAAATTTGCGCCTCGGTGTCTGTTTAAAAACGGGGAATCTGGTGGTGCTTTTAACGTTTTAATTTTATTGGGTAACCAACTTTTGCCACTATAATATATGTTCTCTTGGTAAGAGCTTTGGAAATCCCGTTTATAGGATCTCCGCTATTGCATAGGAGGAAAAAAATAGTTGTCGTAATTCGAAAAGCAGGAAAGCCAAGCAACCCACACAGCAACATAACGTACAAAAAGCGCTCTGTATACCCATAATCTCTCTACGAAAAAAATTGCTGATCTTTCTATTGTTTGATCTAAATTGGCTGTTGACAAACAACATATTGTTAAATTTGTCCAAGGGCAGTTTGGGAAGTTTGCACAAATTGAAACGTTTTTGAACAGTTGATTGACATTTGATTGACATTAATATGCTGACAGTTTTTTCAAGATACATAAATTTAATATATATTTTTCACCGTTCTTTGGGTATATAAGCTTATATGAATTTACCGCAGCACTTGAGCGCAAAAGGCACATAATGCAGGGCTTATTGTGTGTAATATGTTTGGTTTTTACTGTGTTTGGCACGGTTTTCGGTCTTGGTGACAGTACTTGCAAAAATATAAGAGTCATGGAGAACTTCTGCGAGCGGAAGGTTTGTGTTTTAAGTCCCTAATTTCTATTAATTTTTATTTACGGTCATGTTTGATTTCAGTCATTGGGACTATGGATAAAGTATGGCGGAAATATCAAATGCCGTAACTCTTGTGTTACTTTTACCTTAACGCAAAACAAGCCAGATCAATTAATAGTTACCAATACAAATTATTCATCTAAGGGTGTGTAAGTAAAACCATATTTTTTATATTGTAGCGTTTTTCGTTCGTTAAGGTGTGAATTAAAACACTCGGTGTATTAAAATAGTCAACTAATTTATTTAACACTATTACAGTCTTATTAACTAATTATTAAACACAAACACTAAACACAAACTGTCACTTAAGGCTACTGTAAACATTTATCTTCACTGTATTTATTTTGAACTATTTATGTCGATCAATAATCGCGCCGATGCTCCGACTGCACTCCGAATAATACTGGCCTAGAGGGCGACGGCTCGCTCTTATATACCCGTATCGATCGTTGTGCGGGAATGTTCTACGGTCGCCCAGAACGGTCGCGACTTGTGCTCGCTGTCCGGATAGATCTCTCTGGAATGAGTTGCCTCGAGAACAACCCAGGGGCGCCTTCGCGGCTGTTAAGATGGTCACACTGCCCCCTCCTAAGCTCGTTTCGTCCCGAAATGATTCCAAAGATGGTGGATTTCGATATCGGCAGAAAGCTCCCTTCTTGCAGCAGGACCTCTTGTGGAAGTAACAGTCCACGCTTCTCTCCAGGGGACGACGTTGAGGGCTATAACAGCACACCAGAATTTGTACGCCCGTCAACCTGAAGAGTGCTTCCAACATGCTGCGAATCATCCTCCAGTCCAAGCCATCGAGTCCGCATGCCAGCTTGGGGATTGCCAGGCTTCTGAGGTCCTCGGCTAGCAATTGTTCCTTTAGAGAACACAAAGTGTCCCAAACATCTCTATAGGTTGGCTTCTGACCGGACGTCTCTTTGGTAACCAAGTGGAAGATCTTTCTGCCGGTCTTTTCGTCGGTTGCCTTGACTGCTTGTCCGACTCTGGGATTAGACCGACGCAGCTCTGGAATATTTCCAAACTTCCCGCGGAAAACCTTGGCTATCCCTCTAGACATTTGCAAGTCCTTAGCCACACAATGTGCCAGTGCGTAGCCAGCTGGAGCAGTAAACAGGTCCCGCTGCACTTCACAGGTCACACCGAACCGACTCTTTTGACCATTAGAATGACGGGCCATGAATTCGTCGAATGTCAAATCCGGCTCTGGTTGGATTTGCCGCAGCTCCGCGTCTTCGTGGTCTCCGTAGTAAGGAGCCAGTCGGTTGAAGTGAATGACTCGAGCTTTACCCCGCGGTGGCTTCTGTATCCGGTAAAGGACGTCGTTGATAACTTCCAGAACTTTGTATGGGCCTTCCCAGCATGTTTGAAGTTTTGGTGACAGTCCCTTTCGTCTCTTAGGGTCGTATATATATAGTATATATATATATACTAAAACTAATTTTTTTGATCGTGGAATTAATGTGCGAATTCACTATTTGTTTGGGTATCGATCATTAGCGAAAATTAAAGAAAACTCTTTAAATCAATGCAATATTTCGGGTCTTTATTGATCCTTCTTCATAGCATGGTCTAAAAACAAATTTACAAGTCTTTACAAAACTCTGATTTTTTGCTGCCTCATTAAGACTCGAAGTATGTTTGTCCGCCGTTAATGCTCTGTTTGTTTTGTAAAGACTTGTAAATTTGTTTTTAGACCATGCTATGAAGAAGGATCAATAAACACCCGAAATAATTCTTTAATTTTCGCCAATGATCGATACCCAAACAAATAGTGAATTCGCATATATATATATGTAACAAGGTAAATATTTACCTTGTTACATATATAATAACACGGCCAATAAAAATTTATTAATTGAGTTATATATATATATATATATTTACCTTTAGATTTTCACGATCGTTATGTATAAGTAAAACGCTAGATAATGGCAGATGTGAGTCTGTCGAAACGTTGCGAATAAAGTATATTTTCTACACGAGATGACCGAAAACGTTTTACTTATATATATATATATATATATATATATATATATATATATATATATATATATATATATATATATATATATATATAGATTTGATTTCTAACTGTCGTAGTTAATTTATAACCTGTCGAATACCCATTAACCTAACTTTTCTATATATATATATATATATATATATATACATATGGTTGCTACGGTGTGGGCTCCAACGCGTATGACAGACTGTACGTTGTCACCTCATATATAACGTTGATGGCTCCAAAATCGGAGGTGACAACGTATCGCCTTGTTTTCAACGGAAATGTGGTCTAGGTGGCTCAGGGAGCTCAAATCCAAAATTTGCGTCGGAGCCGATAACGTCCATTGTATATGTACGGACAAGTCATGTTAGTTCAAGCGTAGATCACGAGCGCTAGTGTCGCCCATGCTAGATACGGCCGCTACGAAGTCACCTCCGCATATATGACTGCGTGTTTTGTATCGTACAACGTACGCTGTGACATCCGAAAAACGCTGGCAACGTTGCGGAGGTGGTAGCGCAAGAAACATATTATATATGAGTATTTTCGTATTTATTTCTGGTCTCGGATGCACTTGAGTTGTGCATGGTATGCGATATACAAAGGGTTTTGGTTCAAATCCAGGCCGTGGCTGAATTTTTTTTTTATTTTTACGCACACTGCTAATATTATTTGAAATAAAACTAAATAAATTATTTGCGGTGCTATTACATCAATAAATTCTATAAATTCCACATACCTTTTCTTGTGTTCACCACAAATCCTATTGAATCAAGTACTTAAGTAGAAATATTAAAACGGTGATGCGGGCATTTTTAGTTAATACGACTACATAGTTCACACAGTTTTTTTTTTAGTTTCAGACATGAAAAGACAGACCGACATGAAAATGTTTACTCTTTGCAGTTGTATTATACAAAAATGTGTAGCAGTAGTCAAAGTTTCTCCGGGTGCCTGGGTTTTTAGCTTATTTATTGTATTTTATAATCTCCAATAAATACCCTATTGTCACAATAAACTTTAGTGGTATGTAGATATCAATGTAGATATCAATTAAGGTAACAAGCTACAGTCGGGGAAAGATGTATGTTCGACTCCCATTTTTCTTGGGGCGAAATACTTCAAAACTTACACAAAGAATTGTGAATATATACAGGGGGTCTCAACAGTGCGATCTTGGAAGATTGTGCCTCTGTTAATGAAGATATTTTAAAACTGATTTCACTGCAATATACACAAAGTCGAGGCGCACATTTCGAAACTATTAGCTTGTATACAGGCTGCTCCATAACACAGTACCAAACTAAACTTATGTTTTGTTAAATGGAACAACCTATATTTCGGCACAATTTTTAATTCCTCGCAAAATTTTACGACAATGAAAAGTAACAATACATTCCGTAAACTTTATACTTTTTGATTTATTGGCATTTTTAAGGAAAAACAGAAGTCTAAGAAAAATTGTATATATCAATACCGGTTTTTACTTTTATTGTGCTGGCTTAGATTATGATTAATTAAGAAGCGTTCTATTAGCGTGATTACCTGCCATATCCAAATTGTGTGCAGGTTGGTCATAATCTGCAACAACATATAGCAAACAGTTTTTCCTAAGAAAGGTAATTTTTTTAAATGGAACATCCTGTATCGAATTATTTTTTGAATTTTATGCATCGTTCTGCACAAAAAAAGTACTACCACACACCAGTGCTAAAATAAACAATTGCATTGTTATCGTATACACAGACAGACGGACACACCGATCGATAATGTTGCGTCAAACATCAGAGTTGGGCACCACTCAACTAACCCGAGATGAGTAACGACGAGTGATTAATGAAATCACTCGTCACTCAGTCATTACTCGTCAATCATAAATGTAAGAATCACTTATCACTCATTAATCGTAGAAACAAGTGTTTCAATTTTGACAGCCGGTAGCGACTGCTTAAAAAAATATTAAAAAGAAAATACAATTTAATAAATTTTATTAGCAAAGTAAACCCACATTACGGTAAATGTAATGTGTGTATACTTTGTTTTAATTTATCCAGCTTTATCTTATAATAATTATGCATTTTTATAGAGAATAAATTCTTACCTTAATAAACGTTTTACATTTTTCTTTTGACTAAAATAAATTGAACTCATGTGCTAAATGAAACTAAATGCATTAATAATAACTGTTTTGAACTATATCCGATTCTATAGTGATCTACTTATTAAGGGTACAATCTGGTGTACCGTTTTCAAAAATGAATTATCATTTTATCGCATATATTGATTGCACAACATTTAAAGAATACATTGACTGTAAAACTGTCCGAAAATAATTCGAAATATTATAGTATAATAATTCGAACGATTCCACAGCTAAAAGTCGAGCGGCTCGTCGAAGCCGATTATATCACGCTTATCGGAAACTTTTTTAACCATCTCGCATACGTACATCTTTCAATATTTTTCACAAATTATTTTCTATAGTGCACTCTTTTCTCCTCTTTAAAATTACGTACCATTGGTTAATAGTTAATTTTTCGAATTTCTTTGTTACATAATTTTACAGTGTATTCTTTAAATGGTGTGCATTCTAAATGCGCGATAAATGTTCATTAATTTTTGAAAATGTTACCACCAATGTACCATTAAATGTGATTTGGAATGTACGTTGAACGTGTACGACGTGTACGTATCTAACGTGCCATAAAATTCTTGATATAATTAAAAAGAAAACTGAAGAAAGCTTTTATACTGTGATTAGGTGGATTATTCAACTGCGAAATCATATATGCCTCTTTCTTTACACTTCAAAATTTGTAAATCAAAGAAGTGTTTTGTTTATATTTATATAATTGTTTATTTATTTTATTTTTAATTTTCTTTTTGATTTAAAGACTTAGATTTTGTGGGATTGTATGATAAATTGTATCCGCGCCTCCGTTTTACTTTCATCAGTGTGTAAGTATATCGAGTTTCTATTATGTTTTAAAACAGTGTAATTTCTATTGAACAGTCATCACTTTTTGCGCGTTATCGCTAGTAATCAGTGTTGAATATTCAATCGTGTACGGCAGTTATGAGTGGTGAGTAAAAAATCATCACGCAATCCGATGAGTGACCAATCGTAACCCATCACAACGAGTGATGATTAATTTAACTAATTAATATAATTTAATCATCACTTGTTACTCAATCACTCGATTGCCAAATGCCCAACTCTGGTCAAACTCAATAGAACCATACCACAGTAAATGGTTGGGGGGTATAAAAATGTGTATGTATTTGGTAAATAAAACTTGGCGTGCGCGCGATTTTTTCAGTAACAGTTTCTATTTATTCCAATCAATTTATTCCATGGTTTTACCGTCAATGCACGTATTTAGACCAAGCACAACAACGGACTTTGTACAATTTGAAACGGCAATGGAAAGCTTATAAAGAATTGGTTAACAATAAAGCGCTGACCACGCATCAAGGTTGACGGCTCGGCGGTGGCAGCTCTTTTTCTATTTTTTGTCAAAAAGCTTTAACTGGGATAAGAAATAAGTATAAAATGATTAGTTTCGTATCGATATAACTCAAAAACTACTTAATAAATTTAAATTGGACTTTCACACATCAATTCATTGTATTTGTAGTGTGTCCTCAGCGTTGTACATTGGCCTACGTTGCGAAGGCCGACATAAATAATAAATAAAAAAATCATCAAGAAATAAAATAATAAAACTAGTTGGGTAGTTGGACTAACATCGCGACAAAACATATAAATAGGGTAACTAGTTGTTGCACGGTAACCATATTACACTTAGAACTTAGTTATCCGAGTTAAAAACATTTTAGTACCCTTAGAAAAGTTCTAATAAAACCAATTATGTTTTGTTAGAAACTATAACCATGTCCCATGAATATTGCCGTGTAATGCTTAATCATCCTCTGTAATATATATTATTCATATTAGTGCTAAATACTTAATAAATAATTAGTTACTAAAAGTGAATGTTTATTTTGCGAGAAGCGAGTTTACGGCCTATCATATACATGCTATATAATAATGGCCTATTGTGACCTCCGTAGGTTTGGCAACGCCGCTGGAGTTATCAGCGACACGTCAGTATCCGTTCATATATAAATTGCGAAGGTCACTTCGTACCCTTTACGTACCTTATATATGACCTACTAAAAAATCAAAAATCGTTTCCCCTCTTTTGATGCTCTCGTAGCGAAAGTTCCCCTCATTAAAAATATGCAATCAGATCAAAAATATATTATCTGGAACACCCGGAGCCTAGGTACCCTGCTCTATATGCTGGAGGTGACAACTTAACACGTATACATATATATATATATATATATATATATATATATATATATATATATATATATATATATATATATATATATATATATATATATATATATATATATAACATATGATAACACATCTTCTTTCGTCCCTCTGTCCTCGCCTCGGGGTTGGTCTTCCACATGTAGATGGTGGTCTCCTTCCTCGGGTTATCGGTATTGAGGGTGCATTACTTTTTATTTATATTAAATATATAATTTTTTTTATTATTATTATATTTTTTTTAATTATTTTATTATTTTTTTTTCAGTATTCTTTGTTTATTTTCTTTTATTATTTTTTTTTGTCTTAGTCTATAATTTGTTTTCTATGAGTAGCTTTTTGGGTTACGAAGCTCCAAGGAAAATGTCGGGTCTTCTTCCAAAGAAAAAAACATAGATATGAGCACAGAAATGTTATGAATTCCATTTAAAAGAAAAATTTTATACTTACGCTTTGTTTTGTTCCAGAGGTTCTCCGGAAGTTGTACTGACTGCCGACAAGATAAGTAACGCAGTTTACTGCATGGGTAGTGGTATGCTATCCCTATTTAACACAATACGTATGCAGGATGACTATAGCATTGAAAATTGATGCTTAAAACATTAAATAAAAATTGTTTTTAGTTTCGCACAGTTATCAATTCCTTAAATTTGTTTCAATCATTGTAGTCACCCGGTTAGTACTACGCGCGCCAAAAAAGAAGTCCAAATTAATTCTGGCTTGTTTTTATTTGTCAACTTGACAGTGGGTGCATATTTACTTAACTAACGTAATTTAATTAATTTCTAATTATGATTATGGTTATAAAAGAACCATTTACAAACCTAAGTGGTGTACGAAACTTTTTACGCGCATAGTACTTAATGCTAAATAAAGTGACTAGCAGTAATTATTATTTTTCTTTTAGGTACTATGTATTTGTTATCCAGCGATTATGATACATATGCTGTGGCGTACATAAAACGTAAGTTGTAATTTGTAGAAATCTGAATTCATAATTTAAGACGACGTTAAAACAGTTTGATTGACTTTGTTTTAAATGGCAAAATGTTTAGATAGTTTTAAATTTACTGTACTTTATATTTCAGCTGGTGATTTTGGGTTGTACGTAAGACGTTTGGATGTTCTGAGTGATCCATGTACTAAAAAGAGGCTATTAAAAATCTTTGATGAACACAGCAAGATATGTTGTGTAAAGTATCATCCTTATAACATAAACCATAACTGCAGAAATATGCCAAAATGCAATTAATGCAGTATTTGTTATTGTATAAGAATGTATGGATAAAGTGAGAAAATAGTTTATTAACTAGGCATTAATAAAGAGTATGAACTAATGTTTTTTTTTTATTTTACTACATATTATGTTTCTGACTAGCTGTCGTACATATAATTCAGATGGAATGTGAAGAGGACACAATTAAGAAAACCAAATATTTATTAGTGAGTTATTAGTGAGTTATTGTCCGATAATTTTATTAGTTCCTCATAGTATCCTACATTAAACACAAAAATGTACTACAATTACAATTAAGAAAACCAAATCTTTATTAGTGAGTTATTGTCCGATAATTTTATCACTTCCTCATAGTATCCTACATTAAACACAAAAATGTACTAAATAATCTCTAAATTAATATAGCACTTGTTGTTCTAAAAATGCAATAGCCAACGTTAGATTTTTAATTTCACATACACGCTGGTCGCAAAACAAGAAATTGTTACGTTTGCACAAGAATAATAGAAAAAAAGGACCCAAATTTATTCTGTTTTTGCCCAAGTACAAAATTTGAATGTTTCATTAAAATAATACATTTCATCAAAATTTGAAGTAGTATGATTCCGCACGTGATGGGGAGTTATATGGTATAGAGGTCTCGGGGTTGCGGTGTGGACCGTTAGCTCCAAAATGGCTTGTTATTTAATAAATAGAGAAAAATCTGACTACTCAACATGGTTATATTGTTCTTGTAGCATTTGTATCTTTATTTTGTCTTTTATTTGGTTGACTACCTTATTAATTCACTTATTTCTATTCCTTTTGATTTTCCAATGACCATCAGTCTAATAATTATAGCTTTTCTTCTTTCATATCCTGGTTTACTTTCACCAGATAAATAATGAAAAATATGGAAGTATAAATATTCTGCTGTTATATACCTACATCTTAAAAAGGCATAGAAACTAAATGACATCGGATATTGCTAACTAGATGGAGAGTAGTCTTTCAATAGATCATATGACGTTATTTATATACGTAAATGTAGTACTGAGTAAAAAGCTTCATATGGATTTACTTCATTTTCAATTCCAAGGAATTTGATATTAATTATCTGATGGAAATGGAGTCATTCATAGCAAACCTAGAAGTTTCAAGACTAAACTTAGAGCTGAAATAAGCTTTGTTCAAAAGGGTCCAACAGAACTGGTGGTGTACTCTTAGCATTTTCAACGATTTTGCAAATACTACATTTCTGTAGTTTCGATTATAAATTTAAGAATTTGACAAACATGACGAATAGGTCTTTGCTACTCAGTTTCCATACAATAATAACATGTAATAATATGTAAATACCTTATTATTTTGACATATTAATTGTAAGTATAAACTGGTATCTGAGAACGTTTTTTACTTTATCATACGCAGTACGAAATCTCACACTTAGAAGTTTCAATATATAATAAAAAACCATTCAAAGTCTGATGTCTGTTTTATTCGATATCTTGCATATCCGGATTTCGGGGATACCCCGTCTTCAGTCCAAACGTCTAAATTGTACAATTCGTTAAAAAGCTCATCTTCATACTTCAATTAATTTATGTCTAACGTCGTATCATATGTTAGACATAAATTAATTGAAGTATGAAGATGAGCTTTTTAACGAATTGTACAATTTAGACGTTTGCGCTGAAGACCGGGGTATCCCCGAAATCCGGATATACAAGATATCGAATAAAACAGACATCAGACTTTGAATGGTTTTTTATTATATATATATTAATTATCTGATGGAAATGGAGTCATTCATAGCAAACCTAGAAGTTTCAAGACTAAACTTAGAGGTGAAATAAGCTTTGTTTTAAAGGGTCCAACAGAACTGGTGGTGTACTCTTAGCATTTTCAACGATTTTGCAAATACTACATTTCTGTAGTTTCGTCGAAATAGTTAAATAATAAGTTAAACCAGACGATATTTGATAGTAAAATTAATAGTTTAGCTGCATGAGCAAATTCTATATGATCGATTACGCTCGTAATGCATTAAAACTAGTTAGCCAGGATTTGACAGTTATTTTGATACTATATTGACACTATTGTCACATCTGCTCTTGCGGTGGGAATAATCACGAGAAACTGATAAGTAGTAAATAGATAAATAGTTTTTTAAATATAAACTTTCTATTAATTTCCAATGTCCAACTTTTGATACCAACTTTTGAAACAGCATACGAAATGTAGGTCCTGTGAGGTACCGTAGAATTGATCTTGTAAAACTAAACAAGTTTTGTAAGTTTATTTTCTATTGTCCTACGTTCATGAACAGAGTTAAAAATAAACATCATTGAATTCAGATATAAATCACCTACTAAAGTTTTTAGAAACAATATACCATACTTTAGTCCCCTAGGGTGAATATTTTAACACAAATTTCGAGTTTGGTGGTAGGAAATAAAATTGGGTACTAACTATTAGGATAATAATCGACTAGAAAATTACACTCAATAATTGGAAACGTCGATATCGTGGTGATCCTTTGAGGTACAAATTTGAGAATTAATGATACAAACTAGTTGGTACAAATTGATCCTAAAATATAGTAACTAAATCCTTACAAAATGTCATTGTTTCGCGAAAAGGACAAACTGATTTTTTCAAAACTAGGCTCCAGGGTACACCATTTCTATTTTCAGATCCAGATTCTACAAAAAAGGCACACCAGACTCGGTTGTCACTTGTTCGATTTCTTAAATTGTAAGCCAGCCAATCATTACTTCCTCCATTATTGTATTTTAGTAAATTAAGTAAACGGATAACTCTGAAATGTTTTGATATCTACACTCAAAAGTTTATGGGTTATTTTTTATTAAGATAATAATTGCTGTAGCAAATTTATGAAAGTTAAAACGGTTTGGATTCTGTTTCTCAGGTTATAAAATAAAAAGCACCCTAATGCACATATATGTATTACTTAAATTACGTTATTATATTCAACTTATCCTTTATTCCTACAAGACGTAGAGAATTGTTTGTAATACCTACAATCAGCCACATGGTTGTACTTCAAAGACATCGCATTGGCTTAAACGCAAACGCTAGTTTGTGTTTTACGGAAAATGTTACAGTTGTTGAGTAGAAATGGAGCATTTGGTGTCTTTGCACAAATACACCAGACTCGTTGGAGTCTGGTTGCCAGAAAATCCAGGCAAATACCATTATATATGGGAAAAAATCAGATATGTAATTATGGCATATTATTCGTTCGGTATCTTAATGTATCCATTAGAGCTACTGCAAGGTAAGAAGGCTGCAAATGTATGGAAGCATTACGCACTTTCTGATTAATAGCACTGGTCAACAATGGTTTTGTTCCAAAGCACATTTTGATGTCTTCTGAAAAGATAATTTGAAGTGATAGAATTCTCTAAGTAAGTGTACATGACTCTCTGGGTTTGAACATAAGGAATAGAGGTTTTAACTTTTAACAGTTTATTAACAGTTTTTTATCAGTTTAGTTCGAATTATATATGGTATTATATAAATTGTATAAATTATATAAATTAAAGTAGAGGAAAATTTGAATAATTTATGCCTATGATATTTTTTGGTAAATTCTATTTGATCGAGATCGGTCGCATTGCATTGATATGAAACTACATAGTAGCCTGGACTTGACAAATATTTTTTGTGCTGTCACCACAGAAATGTCTATGGCTGTCACACTCGAAAACAGCTGATTTCATCAGAGGTTGGAGAACCGCTATGGAACGTTGCCGCTCTAGTGCGGCAATGTACAAAATACAAAATTCAAATAAAATAAGATCACCAATTTGATTGTTTGTTGATAAGAAATATCAACCCGTTGTCATATCTAATTGTAAAAGCAAATTGTAAATAAAGTATAGCGATGAGTGTAGTTATATTTTAGTATGTTGGTACGGATGTGACATCTGAACGAATATAAATCTGTCAGAACTTGAATTGGCTTTTGAAACTTGACGTTTCGTAGAAGCGGTATCAACCTAACATTTCCTATACAGAAATATAACCATTTTTGTTTTTTTTTTGTTTAAACGTATTTCTGAAAAAGCAACACAAAAACGTTGATGTCACTCCTGCCGAAACCTACATAGCGCGCCTCGCACACATGCGACGGCGACGCTCCGCCTTCGGTGACGCGCCGCATCACCGCTCGTCGAGCTATTCCGTACTTTCAACACTTGTGAGATAAATAACTATTATTCTGATGACAGTAGGTAGTATCAAAAGCTGATGCTTTGACAATACCTGCTATTGATACTATTGACTATTAAAATATCTGTCAAATCCTGGCTAACTAGTTTAATTTTAATGCAGACACGATTTATCTCAATCAAATAGATTCTCATGCAGCTAAAATATTAATTTTATATTTTGTATGATAAAGTCATGTGCCTGGCCACATCAGATTTTTTTTTAATGGAAAGTATTTACCTAATGTAATATTTTCTCGCATAATTTCATCTTTTTTTTAAATAAAATATAACATTTTTGCACATCTGCAATTTAATATTATATAGTTGAAATAAAAATTTACTTATACCCCGGAGGCTATGAACAACTGTGCTAAATAAGTTATTACTGTATCTGTCAGTGGTGGTGATATTGTTAGGGCTGTTAAGTTAGAATTGCATAATTTTGGGAAATATGGCGAACTTTTCCGCGGAGGAATTAATTGACATGGTGTGGGTTTTTGGCGAATGCAACACAAATGCTTTATTGGCAAGTAGAGTTGACAGATACCATTGACAGATACCTTAATAACTTCTTTAGCACAGTTCTTGACAGCCTTCAAGGTATAACTTAAATTGTATTTCAAATTATAATATTAAATTGCAGATGTGATAAAAAGTTTTATTTTTTTAAAGATGAAATTATGCGAGAAAATAGTACGTTAGGTAAATACTTAACTGGTTTAATTGTTAACGTAGGTGTAGAAGCACTTATTGATAGAAAAATCGATTTTTTTTAAAGAAGACTGGTTATCTCAGCAAGGTTTACTTTAGCACTAGTGTGTACTAGAACTTTTTTGTGCATAACTATGCGTAGAATTCAAAAAAAGAATTAGATACAGGGTGCTCCATTTGAAAAAAAAAATAACTTTCTAAGGAAAAACTGTTTGCTTTATTTTGCTACAGATTATGACCACCTGTACACAATTTGGATATGGTAGGTAATCATGAATAGAACGCTTCTTACTTAATCATAACCTAAGCGTGCGAAATAGAATTAAAAACAGTTATTGAGATATAAGGTTTTTCTTAGACTACTATTTTTCCATAAAAATGCCAATAAATCAAAAAGTATAAAGTTTAGTGTAGGTAATGTTATGTTTCATTGGCGTAAAATTTAGCGAGGACTTCCAAATTGTGCCGAAATGTAACAACTTTGGGTTGGTACAACCTTATGGAACATCCTGTATACACGCTAATAATTTTAAATTGTGCCCACCGAGGCGGTGTCTGTTTAAAAACGGGGAATCTGGTGGTGCTTTTAACGTTTTAATTTTATTGGGTAACCAACTTTCGCCACTATAATATATGTTCTCTTGGTAAGAGCTTTGGAAATCCCGTTTATAGGATCTCCGCTATTGCATAGGAGGAAAAAAATAGTTGTCGTAATTCGTAAGGCAGGAAAGCCAAGCAACCCACACAGCAACATAACGTACAAAAAAACTCTGTATACCCATAATCTCTCTACGAAAAAAATTGCTGATCTTTCTATTGTTTGATCTAAATTGGCTGTTGACAAACAACATATTGTTAAATTTGTCCAAGGGCAGTTTGGGTAGTTTGCACAAATTGAAACGTTTTTGAACAGTTGATTGACATTTGATTGACATTTGATTGACATTAATATGCAGACAGCTTTTCAAGATACATAAATTTAATATATATTTTTCACCGTTCTTTTGGTATATAAGCTTATATGAATTTACCGCAGCACTTGAGCGCAAAAGGCACATAATGCAGGGCTTATTGTGTGTAATATGTTTGGTTTTTACTGTGTTTGGTACGGTTTTCGGTCTTGGTGACAGTACTTGCAAAGATATAAGAGTCATGGAGAACTTCTGCGAGCGGAAGGTTTGTGTTTTAAGTCCCTAATTTCTATTAATTTTTATTTACGGTCATGTTTGATTTCAGTCATTGGGACTATGGATAAAGTATGGCGGAAATATCAAATGTCGTAAATCTTGTATTACTTTTACCTTCACGCAAAACAAGCCAGATCAATTAATAGTTACCAATAGAAATTATACATCTAAGGGTCCGTAAGTAATACCATATTTTTATATATAGGGTTATCAAAGAAATAGCGAAGTACCTATTTTTTCACATTAGGATTTGGATTACAGAGCATATGACAAAGCTATTTTCAGATTGTTCCATTATTCTTTTAAGTTATGGCGTGAACCGTTTTTTCTGGTATTTTTGTAGGATTTTTTAATCAACAGGATAACGTTTTGTATAGGTTACATAAGAAAAAACAAGAAAAACGGCGTCACAGGTTTACTAGTAAGATGAAGTAAGATGTACAACTAGTACTTGAACATGGTCCCAAGTTTTCTCCTTGGGGGTTCTTCGAGGTGCATTTCTCCACCCCCACCATAGCGGATTTGGAAATATCGTAATATACCAAAGTTTTGTGTTAGTTTTGTGTCGAATTGTTCAGTACAGAAAAAGTTTTGTTCCGCTTCCGTTCGCGAGATATAGCCATCTTTTTGAGGAGGGACTGTGGAAATGTCAGCCCCATCACATTGGAAAAACGATAGATTTTTTGTTCGATGCCAAAGCTTTGTGTTAGTGATGTATCCTTTTGTTCCTTTGAGAGAAAGTTTTGTTCCGACCTATTTTCCGAGATATAAGCTATTTTCCGAGGAGGGGCCGAAAAAGCTTTTTGGAAATTTGAAATTTTCTCGATGCTAAAGTTTTGTGTTAGGTTTCTATCGGTTTGCTCCGTTGAGAGAAAGTTTTGTTCCGACCTATTTCCCGAGATATAAGTATTTTCCGAGGAGAGGCCAGAAAAGCTTTTTGGAAATAGCATTTTTAACCGAATCGAGAAAATTTCAAACTTCCAAAAAGCTTTTTCGGCCCCTTCTCGGAAAAAAAGCCTATATCTGGGAAAATGACGTTGAGTGTGTCAAGTGACGTTGTGACGTCACACGATACTAGATGTCCAATCGGCCCATATGGTCTGCAAGCATCGGCTTCGTCACCGTTTGATGATTGTATTGTGTGATGTGTTGTTTTCACAATTTCTATATAAAAATGGGTTATAAGTGGTGTATAAATCCACAATGCAGAAATAGACCAGGGTCGATAATTTTTGAAACGAAAAAAAATAAAAGTAGAATGAAACCCATAGAAGGAAGAGAATATAACAAAAATGAAAGGAAAAATAATTTACGGGCGATCTGAAGTCGGGAAGTGGGAGAGGGTGAGTTTTTAAGGGTAAGAAACGGTTTATCACGATTTCCGGCAAAACTACAAGTCCTATGGAAAAAAGTTAAATGGCAAAGTTGTAGGTAATAAAAAGATTTATCAAAATTTATGTGAAAGATTCAAATAACCAAGTTTTTGGTTTTTTATGTTTATCTCTTACAAAAAAAAATCTTTCGGGAAATTTGGTGAAAACTTGGCTTGTTATGTCCCAAACACATTTTTTTTTCATCTTATTTTGACTTAATATCGAAAAAGCAGCCTAAGTTTCAATTGAAAATTCTCACGTCAAAATATCTCCTTTTTTAATAAAGTCGGTGGGCCTTTTGTTCGTTGAGATCTCTAATTTCTGATGGTGAAAAAAAGCATACATTACTATGGCAAATGTTCTCAAAAAATGCAAAGAAATGGAAAAAATTAGAATCTGATTTTTTTAATCGTTCTGTATAATCTTGAGCTATTTATTAAAATTTATACTTTAATTACTCGAAAAACGTAAGATTCCATGTTACATTGATAAACAGAAAAATTACAAATCCATAAAACAATTAATTAAAATCAATTAAAGCTAGGATTTAAAGAGTACTTCATCTAAAAAATGTGACTGCTGCTCTTTTTTTCAGTATAAGAGTTAGTTTATTAAATTCTATTTACATTTGTTAGTAGGTATCCATTACTTTTTGTCTCTTCTTTGATGGCATGTCTTCATCGTTAGATTCGAGTAGATCTTCGAAGTCTTCAAGACCATCACCGTCTTCGTCTCCAATATTAGTTCCAGCCTACGTTGGTTCTTCATCCACAATTTCATCTTCGTAGCTTTTTTCTTCTACATTGGAGCATTTTTCAAAACAATGACAATTTAAGCGTAAATTTGTGCAATTGAAACCATTTTTTCGGCAGCCACATTTTAAACTTCTTCATCCAGTTGCACAGCTGCAGCAAATCGTTTTAAGCAATAGTTCCGGAATTATTTCCTTTTCTGTAAATTTGGGCATAATGCCACGTTGATGTTGCCTCCAGCCCCAATCCGTTGCTGTCAGTTCGTTAGCCAGCCAAGTTTGAAGCTGATAATATGGCCTGTAACAATGTTGTTCTGCTGCACCTTCTGTGGGTGGGAGATTTGCCAATATGAAAGATGATTTAATTTTTGCCAATTGATATTTTCGAAATCTGAATTGTTTCAGTGTTATATTATCATTTTTACATTTATAAATAGATTTGATTTTTTTTTTCGATATCTTCTTAGTTTGCATCTTTTTTCAAAAAAATATTGGCTTTTAACAAATTTTTATCGTCTAATAATGAATTTACGATACTTTTCTTTCCTTTTTCGGCAAATCCAGATGTATCGCAACCAGAAAAACAATGCAGAAATGCAACGATGTTTTTGAAGGATTCATATTAATACAATAGTTTTTATTAAATTAAATTATTTTTCCTTTCATTTTTGTTATATTCTCTTCCTTTTCCAATGGATTTCATTCTACTGTTATTTTATTTCACTTTTTAAAGTTTTCAAAGGCATCAGCACTGGTCTAAAACACGTCAATAAAAACTCCGGATAAACTATTTGTACCTGTTCCGCAAGATTTGAAACTGCGACGAAAGTGGTTGAGACTAGCTCGTAGAAATCCAAATCAAATAAATAGCGGCCAATACAAGTATTTTTTGTTGTGAAGATTCCTTTGACATAAGTAAAACTGACTAGAATAAGTTATCTATCGTATTTTCGATCCAGGGATAGTCTGACGGCTTAAGGTTAGGACCAACCTAACCTACAAAGTTATGCTTACATTGCACTTTTTACACTTTGCTAAGTTCCGGCGCTTAAAAATTAGGATTATGTTTAAAGAAGAATCGCACCACCAAAGAGTTAACCTTCGGTAGATTACCACTAACCGCTTTACCAAAGTTGTTTTCTATTGTTTGTAAATTAACGTAGTAAATTCAAACGGGAGATTCTAAGCGTACTAACGAATTACGTCACTGGATACTCAGCCAATTACGGAGCGTTTTCAATCACGTGATAGGACGTGAATAAAATTAAATTTAAATTTTTATTTTAATAGAAATAAGGCAGTTTTTCCATAAAAATGCAATAAGTTAAAAAGTATAAAGATTAGGTAATGTTATTTTTCATTGTCGTAAAATTTTGCGAGGAATTCAAAATTGTGCCGAATTATAGGTTGTTCAATTAAAAAAAATCTGATGTGGCCAGGCACATGACTTTATCATACAATATGTAAAATCTCCTCATCGCTATACTTTATTTATAATTTTCTCAATTTATCGTTTTTAGAATTAGATATAAAGACGGGTTGATATTTCTTATCAACAAACAATCAAATTGGTGATCTTATTTTATTTGAAATTTGTATTTTATAATTTGCCGCACTAGAGCGGCAACGTTCCAATAGTGGTTCTCCAACCTCTGATGAGATCAGCTGTTTTCGAATGTGACAACACAAAAAAATATTTGTCAAAATCCTGGCTACTATGCAGTTTCATATTAATGCAGATGCGACCGATCTCGATCAAATAGAATTTGCTCTTGCAGCTAAACTAAGAATTTTAGCAAAAAACGTCATAAACATAAATTATTCAAAATTTCCTCTACTTTAATTTATTATTTAACTATTTTGACGAAATTACAGAAATGGCGGCTCATTTGCAAAATCCTTGAAAAATGCTTAGAATAAACTACCAGTTCCTTTGGACCCTTGGGACCCAAAAGCTTTTCAGCTCTAAGTTAGGTCATGAAACTTCTAAATATGAACTTTCGTTCCGATACCTTCAGTAGTTTCTCCGGAATCGTCTCCACAAAAATCGTTTACACACACACACACACACACACACACACACACACACAGACACACACACAGACATTTTTTTGTACCTTGGTCAAAAATGTTCAGGGGACCCAAAAAGACCTATTTCCGCTAAAATCTCAATTTTTTTTTCGGCATGATTACAATACTTTATCTTACTGCGTATGATAAAGTAAAAAAAACTAAGTTTGGGTTGGTACTACCATATGGCACACTCAGTATTCTATCAAATTTGATCACTTTTCATAAAAAATTTAAAAAGAAATAGAAGCATGATTTTAGCAAAAACTGAATACATTCATTACTCCATTTTTGCGTAATAAGATTATTTGTTAATTGTATGTAGGTTACTATTCACTGTATATATATATATATATATATATATATATATATATATATATATATATACTTTGTGTCACTTTAAATTAGCCTTGTAGATTATATTAATTAAAAACACAACAACTTTAATTCAAAATTAGATCAGATAGACAGTCTATCTGTGATCAAGACACAAACAGTGTCGAAACGTAAGATGGTATAGTTTTTAGCGTGTTTTAATTTGTGACTTTTAGTTATAAGTTTTAATATGTTGAATGTGAACAAGCCTACAGTGCCCAACAAAAAAAAATAAACAATTTTGAATTAAAGTTGTTGTGTTTTTAATTAATATATATATATATATATATATATATACCCAAGAATTACGAGAATTATATATATATAGCATATGATAACACATCTTCTTTCGTCCCTCTGTCCTCGCCTCGGGGTTGGTCTTCCACATGTAGATGGGGGTCTCCTTCCTCGGTTTATCGGTATTGATTATATATATATATACCCAAGAATTACGAGAATTATATATATATATAACATATGATAACACATCTTCTTTCGTCCCTCTGTCCTCGCCTCGGGGTTGGTCTTCCACATGTAGATGGGGTCTCCTTCCTCGGTTTATCGGTATTGAGGGTGCATTGCTTTTTATTTATATTAAATATATAATTTTTTTATTATTATTATATTTTTTAATTATTTTATTATTATTTTTTTCAGTATTCTTTGTTTATTTTTTTTTTTAATTTTTTTTTTGTCTTAGTCTATAATTTGTTTTCTATGAGTAACTTTTTGGGTTACGAAGCTCCAAGGAAAATGTCAGGTCTCCTTCCAAAGAAAAAACATAGATATGAGCACAGAAATGTTATGAATTCCATTTAAAAGAAAAATTTTATACTTACGCTTTGTTTTGTTCCAGAGGTTATCAGGAAGTTGTAATGAATGCCGACAAGATAAGTAACGCAGTTTACTGCATGGGTAGTGGTATGCTATCCCTATTTAACACAATACGTACCTATGCAGGATGACTATAGCATTGAAAATTGATGCTTAAAACATTAAATAAAAATTGTTTTTAGTTTCGCACAGTTATCAATTCCTTAAATTTGTTTCAATCATTGTAGTCACCCGGTTAGTACTACGCGCGCCAAAAAAGAAGTCCAAATTAATTCTGGCTTGTTTTTATTTGTCAAATTGACAGTGGGTGCATATTTACTTAACTAACGTAATTTAATTAATTTCTAATTATGATTATGGTTATAAAAGAACCATTTACAATCCTAAGTGGTGTACGAAACTTTTTTTACGCGCATAGTACTTAATGCTAAATAAAGTGACTAGCAGTAATTACACTGTGCTAGTCAAAAAAATGAACAAGCCGACGACCTACCTAGTAAAGTTAATTGGGGTATGCTGAATTCAGTGGTGGTAGTCATTTTTCTAGGTTAGGTCATTTAATCGACTAATATCAAATTTAAATTTTTAGGCGGGAGTCGTTTTTAGAGGAATTTAACAATTTTCGATTGCTCTCAAAATTCGTATTGGAGTGTTTTTTGGTGCGAGGAACCCGAATTTGATATTATTTTTGCGATCCGACAAATATTTAGTACAGTTTGCTTAGAAAAAACATTAAAAAATGACCGAAAACGGCAAGAAACGTTGATTTTTGCATGGAAATGGCCTAAAATTTGTAGGAAATATATTTTTTATAAATGAAATGATTCTTATTGGTTGTCAATAGAATTGTATCATCTTTAGGAATATCAAAAAATGAGTGTCGTTTCTTAATTCTATCGGGTGTAGCTTTTGACTACAACAAGAGTCACAACACTTTAATTTATCCATAATTGTCACACTGACAAGTTATTTAAAAGTCTTTGCCACTGTCTGTAGTCAGTTAAGCCAGCAGGCAGACCTCACGAGGCTGTGCCGTAAAGCTTTCTTGTTTCAAGTCCAACCAAATCCAGGTTTCTGGTTTGACCTGGTTAGTAACGACGACCAAGGCAGTAATAAATGTGAGGGAGGGATACCAGGCATCTGGTGCCCGCCGGTAACTCATCAAACGGGGCCTTCGGAAGTTGTGCCATCATGAGGACTTAACGATCTGATATCTAGTATATCCGAATAGGGATTAAGGCAAGTGCGGATAGACGCTGTAGCCCACATGACGGGTATAGGTACCCGTCTCAAAGTGGCGCTACCCTATCTCACGTATGTGGCTAATGAGAAGCCACTAAGAGAGATGACATGTGGTAGAGTTCTCAGCGTAAGCGTGCTCGACGGTGCACCCATCCTCCGATGAAAGGGTTACCGTTCTAATATCGATGGGTACTAATAACGCCTTAGCGTTCCTGGCGGTGACTCGTCAAACGTAGATTCCGGAAGGTTTCCTACACGAGTACTTGCAGAAATTCAAGGCTGTGGGATGCACTAACTCTTCGGTGTACGCTCCTAGAACCACCGGGGGCTACCCTATACCATGGTTCCTAGTTGTAGGTGAATGGCCGCCCTCTTACGGTGTGTACAGATGTTGAGTAGAGGTTTGCGCAAGTAGCCTCGCCGGCGACTCATCCAACGGTGTCGGGGAAGCCCGACTAACACGAATGCCGAGGGGAAGGAGGGCCTTCATGGCTGGTCTGTGGTTACGAGGTCTTATTTGTATCATGGGAGCGCGCGTGTGATGTACCATAGGTGCACAACAACTTACTTTAGGGATTTACAAAAAGCCAGCCATGGCCTCTTTGAACTGGAGACGGACTCTCGGTGGCAGACACGTTAAAGTTATCGCAGCGACAGGCAATTGTCTTAGCTAAAGAATAGAAAGAAGTGAATATTTTGACACCAGACGCTCGTGTATATGCATCCATCGGCCGTCACCGTCACTTTACTCATTTTTTTCGATCAATTTGGAGTGGATTATTTGTAACATTGCACGGCGAGTATACACCGGAACACTGAAGACTACCTATTTATTATTTATTTATTTATCGATTCGGCCAAAAGTAGTTTGAAAGCTGAAGATGAGTGAAAAATTTATTTGAATTAAAATAAAGAAAGAGGAAAAAAAATGATAAATTCATTTTGGTATACTTATTCTCTAGTTATTTCTACCAATTTGGTTGTCGTACCAGTGGCTCATTTTTTGACGCTTGTTTCTTTTTTTTTTCACTCAAATATATAATCCAACCAACTGTGAACTCATGTCAATAGAAATAGGTGCAATTACCATACCAAATATTAGACTTTATTCTCGATTTTTTTTATGGATACCATCCATTTTTTTCTTCTCTGATTGCAAGGAAATTTTTAGTAACGTATTTTTATGAACAAAATGTAATCCCAACTAATTTTGGGCCATTTCCATTAAAAAATGCTTTTGGTCGTTTTCGGTCATTTTTTGTGATTTTTGAATGCAAACTGTACTAAATATTTGTCGGATCGCAAAAATAATGTCAAATTCGGATTCCTTGAACAAAAAAAAAACTCCAATACGAATTTTCAGAGCAATAAAAATCGTATAATTTCGCTCAAAAACGGATTCCTCTTAAAATTTTGAAATTGATGTTACTCGTTTGAATGACCTAATCTAGAAAAATGTCTATCACCACTGAATTCAGCGTACCCGAATTGACTTTACTAGGTAGGTCATCGGCTTTGAAACTTTGATTTTCGTGCACAGTGTTATTATTTTTCTTTTAGGTATTGTGTATTTCTTATGCAGCGATTATCATACATATGTCGTGGCATACATACAACGTAAGTCGTAATTTGTAGAAATGCGAATTCATAATTTAAGACGATGTTAAAACAGTTGGATTGACTTTGTTTTAAATGGCAAAATGTTTAGCTAGTTTTAAATTTACTGTACTTTATATTTCAGCTGGTGATTTTGGGTTGTACGTAAGAAGTTTGGATGTTATGAATGATCGATGTACTAAAAGGAGGCTATTAAAAGCCTTTCATAAACAGAGCAAGATATGTGGTGTAAAGTATCATCCTTATAACATAAACCATACCTGCAAATATATGCCGTAATGCAGTATTTGTTATTGTATCAGAATTTATGGATAAAGTGAGAAAATAGTTTATAAACTAGGCATTAATAAAGAGTATGAACTAATGTTTTTTTTTACTACGTATTAAGTTTCTGACTAGCTGTCGTACATATAATTCAGATGGAATGTGAAGAGGACACAATTAAGAAAACCAAATATTTATTAGTGAGTTATTAGTGAGTTATTGTCCGATAATTTTATCAGTTCCTCATAATATCCTACATTAAACACAAAAATGTACTAAATAATCTCTAAATTAATATAGCACTTGTTGTTCTAGAAATGCAATAGCCAACGTTAGATTTTTAATTTCACATACACGCTGGTCGCAAAACAAGAAATTGTTACGTTTGCACAAGAATAATAGAAAAAAAGGATCCAAATTTGTTTCTGTTTTTGCCCAAGTATAAAATTTGAATGTTTCATTAAAATAATACATTTCATCAAAATTTGTACAAGTATGACTCCGCACGTGATGGGGAGTTATATGGTATAGAGGTCTCGAGGTTGCGGTGTGGACCGTTAGCTCCAAAATGGCTTGTTATTTAATAAATAGAGAAAAATCTGACTACTCAACATGGTTATATTGTTCTTATAGCATTTGTATCTTTATTTTGTCTTTTATTTGGTTGACTACCTTATTAATTCACTTATTTCTATTCCTTTTGATTTTCCCATGACCATCAGTCTAATAATTATAGCTTTTCTTCTTTCATATCCTGGTTTACTTTCACAAGATAAATAATGAAAAATATGGAAGTATAAATATTCTGTTGTGTTATATACCTACATCTTAAAAAGGCATAGAAACTAAATGACATCGGATATTGCTAACTAGATGGAGAGTAGTCTTTCAATAAATCATATGAGCTTCATATGGCTTCATAAGCTTCATATGGATTTACTTCATTTTCAATTCCAAGGAATTTGTTTTTCGATTATAAATTTAAGAATTTGAAAAACATGACGAATAGGTCTTTGCTACTCAGTTTCCATACAATAATAACATGTAATAATATGTAAATACCTTATTATTTTGACATATTAATTGTATGTATAAACTGGTATCTGAGAACGTTTTTTACTTTATCATACGCAGTACGAATGCTCATACTTAGAAGTTTCAAGACTAAACTTAGAGCTGAAATAATCTTTGTTCAAAAGGGTCCCACAGAACTGGTGGTGCACTCTTAGCATTTTCAACGATTTTGCAAATACTACATTTCTGTAGTTTCGTCGAAATAGTTAAATAATAAGTTAAACCAGACGATATTTGATAGTAAAATTAATAGTTTAGCTGCATGAGCAAATTCTATATGATCGATTACACTCGTAATGCATTAAAACTAGTTAGCCAGGATTTGACAGTTATTTTGATACTATATTGACACTATTGTCACATCTACACTTGCGGTGGGAATAATCACGAGAAACTGATAAGTAGTAAATAGATAAATAGTTTTTTAAATATAAACTTTCTATTAATTTCCAATGTCCAACTTTTGATACCAACTTTTGAAACAGCATACGAAATGTAGGTCCTGTGAGGTACCGTAGAATAGATCTTGTAAAACTAAACAAGTTTTGTAAGTTTATTTTCTATTGTCCTACGTTCATGAACAGAGTTAAAAAATAAACATCATTGAATTCAGAAATAAATCACCTACTAAAGTTTTTAGAAACAATATACCATACTTTAGCCTCCTAGGGTGAATATTTTAACACAAATTTCGAGTTTGGTGGTAGGAAATAAAATTGGGTACTAACTATTAGGATAATAATCGACTAGAAAATTACACTCAAGAATTGGAAACGTCGATATCGTGGTGATCCTTTGAGGTATAAATTTGAGAATGAATGGTACAAAATAGTTGGTACAAATTGGTCCTAAAATATAGTAACTAAATCCTTACAAAATGTCATTGTTTCGCGAAAAGTGGCTATCCCCTCAAAATGTTACAGGACAAAATGATTTTTTCAAAACTAGGCTCCAGAGTACACCATTTCTATTTTCAGATCCAGATTCTACAAAAAAAGGCACACCAGACTCGGTTGTCACTTGTTCGATTTCTTTAATTGTAAGCCAGCCAATCATTACTTCCTATTATTGTATTTTAGTAAATTAAGTAAACGGATAACTCTGAAATATTTAATATCTCACTCACTCACTCACTCAAAAGTTTATGGGTTATTTTTTATTAAGCTAATAATTGCTGTAAGCAAATTTATGAAAGTTATAACGGTTTGGATTCTGTTTCTCAGGTTATAAAATAAAAAGCACCGTAATGCACATATATGTATTACTTAAATGACGTTATTGCCAATATGCATTATAATATGAATATATTATATTCAACTTATCCTTTATTCCTACAAGACGTCGAGAATTGTTTGTAATACCTACAATCAGCCACGTGGTTGTACTTCAAAGACATCGCATTGGCTTAAACACAAACGCTAGTTTGTGTTTTACGGAAAATGTTACAGTTGTTGAGTAGAAATGGAACATTTGGTGTCTTTGCACAAATACTCCAGACTCGTTGGAGTCTGGTTGCCAGAAAATCCAGGCAAATACCATTATATATGGGAAAAAATCAGATATGTAATTATGGCATATTATTCGTTCGGTATCTTAATGTATCCATTAGAGCTACTGCAAGGTAAGAAGGCTGGAAATGTATGGAAGCATTACGCACTTTCTGATTAATAGCAATGGTCAACAATGGTTTTGTTCCAAAGCAGATTTTCCGAAAAGATAATTTAAGGTGATAGAATTCTCTAAGTAAGTGTACATGACTCTACACAGAGGGAAAAATATGCTTGCAGCAACGCGAATATCTTTGGTTCAAGAGTATTACTTGTTTCTATACCCCGCAGAGAGATCATTTGTTTGATTGAAGAAAACGTTAAAATAGTCTGAACAAGTCTATCATTTTCTTGGTATTCCAAGTATTATATTTTCTTATTTTAAATATTAAGTGCGTGCTTGAAATGAAAATGTGTACTGGTTGCTTGAATTAAGTGCGTTGCTTGAAAAGAGACCGTCGCTTCTTGATCTTATAACACCGTTTGCTTCGATAAAACTAACTGCTGTTTCAGTCAACGCGTGGTTTTTCTTGAATGAAATATTACAATTTAATAAATGAAGCTTTTATTTTTCTTGGTCTAAAATACTTTTTAGTTGTTCGAGAAACATGTTAATGTTCACATAAGTAAAAATATATTTAAAGCAAAAATACGAATTATTTCATTCCAAAGTATTAATATACGCTAACTAGTAATATTTAACAAAAAATATATAAATCAATTGGGTTACCGATATATTGCTAACTATAAAAATATCTTATTTTTATGTCTTGCAAGAATTTTTGTTAATCATAATACTTAATGTATATCTTATTACTATGTGGTTAACAAATATTCTTGTAAGATATAAAAATATATGATAATGTTATAGTTAACAAAATATTGGTTACCCAATTGATTTATATATTTATTGTTATACATATCACTAGCTAAGTATATTAATACTTTAGAATGAAATAATGATTCGAATTTTTGGTTTAAATTTCTTTTTACTTATTGGAACATTAAATTACTTTGATACTAAATATCTTATTTTTTTTTTTTTAATTTTATAGTTACTAATTTATTAGCAGCCCCATTGATTTATATATTTATTGTTATACACAAAAATTATATACTAACTATTTTAGTTTAATATGCTTATTTACTTACCTTCTTTCTTCTAAAATATCTGATAAACTAGAATAATATTCGACTAATTTAAAATATCACTTAATTTTGAGAAAATATCTTGCAGGTAGGTAACTCATTTTAATCGTTATATAACCATCATATACCAACCCATTCGTAGCAGTTTTGCTGTTGTATGTTAATTAGGACAATATATGGAAGGAAGAATAAACAGGAATAAATATGAAATTAAAGACATATATCATAACAATAGTTTTATTACATAATATTGAAAATACAGAAAATATAGGCAATAATAATATACATATAATATACCAGCTACATTGAGATTATTCTCTCTCTATATATATATATACAAACACAGTATGCCTTTAAGGCACATGCGTCAAGCTTGAAGTACTAAAAAATGTCTTATTGTGATGTGTAATGCCGGTGCTTCACCAAACCTGCAGATGCAATATGTACTTACAGCGTCCATTTCTTGGATTGACTTCGCCTCCTTCCAGTTCGTTAGAAGTTGCCTATTAATTCTTTAATTAAATCTTCATTGAGATCGAACAAATTTTCCATAGTTATATTATTTTTTGACGCTACAAAAAATAATTACTAAAATTAATAAATTTTTACCTGTTTATATATTATGTCATATTTTTAAAATGTAGGTACCTAATCACTGTTTTTTAATTTTTAATATTTTCAGATCCTAATAAAAGCAAATCGTAAACAAAGCCTAACTTGAAACAACTTATTTTAATTACAGTTTGCCTGATTTCCTCATACACTCCCATAAAAATCATCTTAACTGCATACATAACTGGGAAAAATTACAAGTTTATTGATTTTAAAATTAAAAAAATCACTCTATGTGGACGTATACCATGTCGCCGTATATGCGCCGCCGCGCCGCTCGAACATTTTCTATACCTACTCACGTATGAGCCTGTTGCTGACGCGCGTACTTATCAATTACAGATTGCAACTTGCAATTAACAGCATGATCATAACACCAAATGTTATGACCCCATACATGTACAAACATAATAATATAATATTTAATATATGTAATATATACAACTACGTAATGTATTAGCTGGTATAAAACATATAAATTACTTACATATCTTCAAAAGTTTGGAGTAGTTCGCCCACATTCAACATCTTCAGCGTCCGATCCAAAGATAAACTCATTGTATTACTTGCACTAGATAGGTATTTGTTATATACTTACTTATTATCAATTTACGAATTTCGCAGCAATATACTCTGCATCACCGATCACCGATTCAGCTAACCAACAGAAATGATGTACCGCTGCGCACGAATGACCGACCCCCACTCCATTGCAAAATGCTACTTGAAATTGTCGTTTCGCAATCAAGTAGTTCAGTATCTTTGGGCGAATAAAGTAGTTATTAGATGAAACATGTACATTCTTCATTCAAGAATATTTTTACTTGGTTCAATCCGTACATCGAGTTCTCCTTCCAAAAGTATCTTTTTCTTAGGTAGAGTAATTATTCTTGGAATAACCATACTAAACGCTTAAACAATAAGAGTATCCTATATTTGGAACGACTATATTAAGAGAGTTGCTGGAATAAAATACTATTTGGTCTGAGAGAAAAACGGGTTCATTTTACACAATATACGCAAGCATATCGTTTCTTGATATCCAAGAATAGAGTTCCCTCTGTGTACGGGCTTGAACATAAAGAATAGAAAGGTTTTAACTTTTAACTATCGGTTTAGTTCGAATTATTTATGGTTTTTACGTGTTTTGTAAGAAATCTCAAAGGTCAATCCAAGTTCCTAATGAAAATAAACAGCTATAATTATTTATTAGTCCACAGTATATATTCAATTTAAAAGAATATAAAAGAAAGGACATGCAATTATAGAGTTGTTACCAGGACCACAAACAATGTTCATGTGTAGAACACAAAGTCCAAATATTTCCAAAGACGTTTTATTTCCAAAAATATTTGCCTAAATTTGTAGGGGTAATAGATTGACACGAAAACCGCTTATAATTCGGTACGTCCTACAAAACAAGCATCCATAGTCTGCTTAATTATGTATCAATTCTCCCATTTTATACATCAAATTATGTATAGATAAAGATATTTTGCTTGTTGTAGTAATGTATGTGTTAATTCTTGCAGTTGTCTGGATGTAAGTGATAAAATATGTCGCATTTATTTACTCAAAGAAGTAAGTCTTGGGTGAATAAACCTTGTAGATGTTAATTCTTTTACGTGAAATTTTGTAGACTTATGGAAGAAGGTATAAGCCAGATCTATTTTATAGCACTTTTTTTCAATTTTAACCTGCGTTCTCCGCAGAAAATCGCAAAAACCGTCAATTTTATGCCAGATTCAGTAACAGATTTGCCAAGAAACGAACAAAAATATCAAAAATCGACCACTCTTTATTTTGGTTTATTGATTTTATGATTATTTTACGTATTTTGCGAGTACAACGTAGCGGGTAGCGATCCCATCCCAACTCATATTATAAAAGTTGCAATTGTAATTCAGCTATTCCAGTTGATTTACAGAAAGTAGCAAGTGTACCAAGTGTATCAGTATAAACCAAACGTAATTCAGAATTCTACAGTCGTAACATTTTTTCCAGGAACTGTATAGCGGGTAGCATAATGTAAATGGATGTCACTGCAGAATGACTAAGCGTATTTTAGTTATTAATAGTCATTAAATATATACAGGGTGAGTTATTAGTATCCCGGCGATCGATAACTATTAAATCGTGTTTAAATGTTTAACACAAAAGTTGTTTGACTCACCAGTTTCGATAACGTAAAATTATTTTCATTTATACAGGGTGTTACATTTAGGCGTGACGGAAAATACATATGTACATTTTTTTAAATGGAATGCCCGGTATATTTTATTGTCATATCAATAGTAATAAATTTAATTGGTATTATCCATATTGCAAGGTTTTGTTTTAATGATGAAATAAAATGCAATCTCTTTTTCCTTGCGTAGTTTTAATTTATTTTAATATAATTAATAATTAATATATTAAATCATCCTCAGTCGGGAATGGTCAGTGTCCTAAAATCTCACAAATTTCATTCTAGTGTACCCCTTTCACTTATAGCCTGTGTTTTAACCCTATTACTTATTAATTTAATAAAAGTTTAAGCCCAAAAACTTTTGCGTCGTGCGAGAACCAGGTTTGTTGTTGGTATGAGGTTAGCTATGTAGATGTATATGCAAGGAAGATGTATATGCAACTACGCAAGGAAAAAGAGATTGCATTTTATTTCATCACTAATAAATTTGTTTATTATCCAACCGTATAGGTTGCGAACTGTCAGTGTTAATAGTTCCTGAGATATTCAATTATTTCCCCAAATAATACCCGTTGCAGGATCTACTTCAAAACTATGTAAAAACGACATTTTTTGCAGATTTTGCTGTTAAACTATGGCAGACAGTAGTCAAAGCCAGTAGATAGATGATCGTATCCACAGATATTAGATTCACTATACAGGCTGTTCATAAAACTTAGTAAATTTTGATGTTTTTCAAATGGCTTTTCCTTGAGCTTTTTAAATGGAACAGCCTGTATATTATGTGCTAGTTGAATTTCCTCCCCAGTTCCCTTTAATTTATGTTAGGTATGCCATATGTCCAATTATAGTAGTTTTCGTGATATTTACAATTTAAAGAAAAATGTGCAATATTATCTAATAATGCCATTATTTGTTTGTTATTTTTGCTTTGGCTCTCATTTGTAAATCAGTAATATTGTATTAAAACACACCTTAAAAAATGGTAATTAGTACTATTAGCATTTATTAACCATTTTAATTCATTTTAATCAAAATTACTTACAATATTTGTCTTTTCTCTGAACGATGAGTTATAATTATAGCAAAGAATAATTAATTAACATGATCTACCTTTTGGCGAAGCCGACAGAAATACATTAGTAGCATCCAGAATGCATGCACAGCGATATCCGGATAGGCGGCATCACCAACCGAGTGTTCTAAACAGGGTTCGGTTGTAATTTGAAGAAGCAGGTAATATTAATTACCAGCAGAAAACAAGAACTAAAACGGTGACCAAAGAGCGAACAGGAGGTCCTACATTGTGGCCACCAAGGTCCTCAGACCTCAACAAAATAGATTTCTTTTTATGGGGATATGTGAAGGAGCTGGTATACCAATCAGCACCTAGTACACCAGAAGACATGAAACTTCGTATAACCAATGTTTTTGACATCCTTAGAGTAAATAAGAGGTAGGTACATATTAAGAAATATCTCAAGATCTTTTATACAGCGCGTTAATGCTTGCAGAAGAGAAAATGGGTCATTCTGAACAACTTCCAATTAATATTAATTAAAATAATAGTTACTTGTTGTGTAATGTTTATTAAGTGTTTATAGTTTGTTTCTGAATGTGCTTCAAATAGCTTAATAAGTAAAAATGGATTTAACGCTAATAGTAGTAAAGTTTGTTTTTCTTAGATTATATGTGAATATACTATTACTTATTTACAACTAAGAGACAAACTAAAAAGAAAGAACAATTAAATAATGGTATATTTAGATAATATTACACACATTTTTCTTTAAATTGTAAATATCACGAAAACTACTAAAATTTGACATATGATATATTTGATATAAATTAAAGGGAACTTGATCGGCAATTCAACTATCACATAAAATACAGGGTGTTCCATTTAAACAATGAAAATAATTTTACGTTATAGAAACTAGTGAGCCAAACAAGTTTAATCTTAAACATTTTTTTCTATTTCTAACGGTTTAGTAGCTATCGACCGCCGGGATACTAATAACTCACCCTGTATATATGTATTTGTATTTGTAGTTGTTATTTCTCTTCATTAAATCACCCTTGCTGTTCTCAACCATTTTATGTCCATATTTATCTCGGTATTTATATAAACGTACATGTTTATCTTTAATAGTTATTTAACCAACAAGTATATTAAAAAGAGCGATTAATGATCGAGACTGTTGTCGAGATCATTAATCGCAGTTTAATATTCGAGTTGGTTACAAAAAATTTCCGTTGATCGTATTTTTCTAGCGTCGTCTTCATAGATTTTTCTTCGCCGATGTCTTTTTAGGTTATATGACAATTTATGTAAGTTGACACTGACAGTTCTAGAGGGCGGTATGTTTTGATTGGAAGGTTTCATTTCACATATGTTCGATTGGCCAATAAAACACGTCTTGTGATTGGCTATAACAAATCATGCATTAATAGAAATCGTGCATTAATAGAGTTGTTTAATACACGATTTCCTATTCACTAAACTGACTCATATATAAACGACCGACGGAAAAGTTTATTAACGAAGTACCTAAACGAAATTCATATGACCTACAAATGAACAAAATCCGAAAAGCTAGGGAGAAGTTATGTAAAAGTCCATTTTTACGTGCCAAAGGGCATATCGTCAAGCATCAATGCTGCATGATGGAAAGTGTCGCTGTGCTGAACAGCACGAGCACAATCACCGCCAGTGATAGTCTGTATAATCTCTTCTAAATATTGGATGCATGGCTCTATCAGTCCAGGCGCGACGACATTGACTACTCTTTATAATTCTACATAGCTTCAAAGACGTAAAATCATGTCAGGAGATAACTGCTCCTAACAATTAATTTATTTTCTAAATTAATTTATAATTTCCTCAGAAATTGTCGAACTAAAATATTATAATCCAGTAATAATTATTTTAATTTTAATTTACTTGCTGAATCACAATTGTTGCTTTCTGAATATCATTTGCAAATGTCTGAATTTCAATTAACATATTCTGAATATCAATTGCTACTGTCTGAATATCATTTATAATATCTGAATATCAATTGCGACTATATATTCAGATAGTCGCAATTGATATTCAGATATTATAAATGATATTCAGACAGTAGCAATTGATATTCAGAATATGTTAATTGAAATTCAGATATTTGCAATATCTGGATTATAATTGCTACTATCTCAATACCATTTGTAATATCTGAATGGCAATTGCTACTATTTGAATATCATTTGTAATATTTAAATTACAATTGTGTAGTTGTGTACAATTGTGCGTGTAGTCGTCATTGTTTACTGCAACAAACTGCAGAAAACCTTGGCAGCTTGTTTTTTATTCTTGCTGCTATTACTATTAACAATATTTTGGAGACTGTGGCGAACTTAATAATAAAAATTATAAACCCCTAACCACAACAAGCATTTTAGAAACCTAAATACGTATTTCAGCAACTTTGTTGCCATCTTCAGTAGAACCTAAAAAAGAGGAAAAGAGAGATTAGCACTTCATAGTATATTTACTGGATATTGTCCAAGCAAATCACTAGTGAAAGTGACGTCCATGTTAAAAATTACCCTATATATACCCATTTGTTGGTCACACCTCAGTGAATTTTGATCATTGAAGCGTAACAAACAAGTTTTAATTTATGCAGGTCAAACAATGGCGAACTAGGTATAGGACCCCTGTCTGATTTATTAATTTATCTCTATTCAAGTGAATAAAGATACTTTCCAAACTGTTTAGTTCCCTATTATTTGCCACAGCTTTTACAAGTTTTAAGTCATCTACAACTACTTTATCACCTGTGTCTAAAATATGTTGAGCCACACTAGATTTTTCAAAACGATTATATTTAAAATGAGCTACATGTTCTTTGAACCAAGTTAAAATTGTTCTTCTAGTCTGGCCTACGTATTCTTTTTCACAGTCATGACATTTGATACAATATATACCAGATTTATCAAGTACATCTACCTTATCCTTTGGGTTTCCAAGAAGGTTTTTTATGCTATTATGAGTCGAATATGCTATACAGAGATTTTGTGATGTAAAAATACTTCTCAAACCCCTTGTATATGCACAATCGAACGGTATTTTAACATATTTCTTCTTTTCTACAGACAAAGTATTTAAAGTAGATATTTGATTTACATACATTTTTTGATTCTGCTTCTTAATCATTCTATCAACTATTTTCTCAGGGTACCCATTATGTATGACAACATTCTTAATAAACAATAATTGTTGCTGATATCTATCTGCGGACAATGGAAATTTCAATAACCTATTTACTAAACAACTAATAAAAGACAATTTTTGTTGAAAACGATGCTGCGAATCATTAGGGATAAACCTGATACACGTCAATTTCTATTATATTTTTGTTATTCCTGACTACCAGAGTATCTAAAAATGGAAGTTGGCCGTTAACTTCTTGTTCTACAGTAAAGTTAATGGTGTTAAATTTAGAATTCAAACGAGAAGAAAATCTTGAATACTGCACTTCTTGGTGTCAAAAATGGCAAAAATATCGTCGACATACCTAACTCAAGTCTTAGGGAAATATGGTGCTATAGACTTTACATTGGTTTCAAATCTGCTCATAAACAAGTTGGCAATAAAAGGTGAGAGACAGTTACCCATTGCAGTTCCCTCAAGGTGTTCAAAAAACTTTCCGTTTACTTGAAAACAATTTTGAGACATACAAAGGGCAGTCAATATTACATATTCTATTTGCTATGTTGATTGTTGCTATTAATAGTAGATTATAGTTCTTCTCCAGTCTTCTGGCGACGTTTGATGTATATGTGTTTCTATCTTATATTGCGTCCTCCTACAAGAAGCATTTATTTCTGGTATTATTGCAGATCCTAAAACGGAACTCCAAGAGTACGTAGACATAATTTTCCTAATAATAACCCTACTCAACATAGTATATAACTTCGTACTTACCATTTTACGTCGCGGCAAGATCATCAGGCTTTTGACAACGCTAACTAATGATAGGAAATTTGGTAACCCCCCTCACGTTGAAATAGTGTACCGTAATACAGGCCGTCTGGTTTCGGCAATTGTATTTTACATCGCAATTAGTGCAATACTAAATATTCTAAAGGAAGTAGTTCTTATTCCACGATGCGAAAATATCAATCGTAGAGATGGTAGAAATTTGATATGTGGATACGCTGTTGGCTTGTACTATTTTGACATTTATAGTATCAAAACTGGTGTTCTGTGGTACGTGCATCTAGCGGCTGAGATTTTCTGCTTGGAGTATTTGCTTGTTGGTGGGTCTGCGTTTAGTTGGTCGATGATCACGTCGATAGAATTGATTATTGCGAAGATGGACCATTTGAACTTGATGATTGCACACTGTGTAAATACCAGGACGATTCCAAGGAGGGAGAAGAAGAGGCAGCTTGGAGTATGCGTCAGTTACCACGTTTACATAATCGAGTACGTATGTTGAAGGTAAACTACAGGAGCAATTCTGATCAAAATTATTTATCCGCAGATTAGTGGATGAGCTCAACGATGTCTACATGCCGCTCATAGGTGCAGCTTTAATGAACTACAGTGTTCTGATTGGATTAACTTTACTATCCTTATCAATGGTGAGTACTCGTAAGCAGGCCCGGCGCGTGGTATTTGTCTTAAACCCCACTAAAACATTAAAAATTAAATACATTAAGTCAAAACTTAGTAAAATAGTAAGAAAATAAAGTAGAAAATAAAATAAAATAAATCTGAATAAACAAATGAACAATATGAAACTTTTTATTGTTTTTTGCTAGAAACTTAATGTTATACTTATTAAGAAGTTTCACATTGTCCTATAGCTTTATAATTACATAAATTTTAAAAAATACGTCATTTTACAATCTAGTAGTAGTTTCATCTGCAACACTGTGGTAAAACTGGGTAAAACTGACAAATGCGATTGAGGCAAGCCTAATGCCAATATAGATTGTGATGTCAACATTTGACGCTTGCCATCAATATAACCCGTCTTGGAAAACTAAAACTTACTAAAAGCTAGTACTTTCTACCCTTTACAGTTTACAGTATGCTGTTGTGAAATTTAATTTACTTAAATATATATTTTCAGGGAGTTACTGTGAGAGCTGTGATAAATCTCATAGGATGGGTGTCAGTACTATTCGTGGTTTGCTTCTGCGCTGAACGACTAACAGAAACGGTAAATAATTCTTTTCCTATCTACGTTTATATAAATAGTCCAGGAAACGAAACAAAAATAAACGAAAAACGTTGTGTATAAGCCAATTTTGGCACTGTAGTATGAGAACCTGAACAACATACTAAAAAACTGATGGCTGAGGGTTAAGCTAAGGGGGCGGGGGAGTCTTTAAAGGTTCCTTTTTAATTTTTTCTTTAGTAACTCGAAAACTACTGCTTCTAGCAAAAAATATATCCATATATGTACTACATATATTATAATCTACATAAAATTTTCTACAAAGTAAGTCCTGTAGTTTTTCCCTAGTACCAATACTATAAGGTGGGGAAAATTGTGAACAACACTACTTGTCTTACTCCTGAAACCATCCTCTTTTCTATCTTTTCTTAACACACTTGCTATTACTAAGCCTATTATCCCCTTTTTTCGACATTACTAAGTCCAGTTACAAATGAAATTCTCAACGATAGTCACATAGCACAACACACTGGATTGAATAAACACAAGCACGTTCAAAGCAGGGTGATGTAGGGGTTCACATTACCATCTACTCAAAGGCATAGCCATCGGGGACAGGGGGGGGGGGGGGGGGGGGGGGGGGGAACCTGCACCCCCTGGCGCTCAAAATAAGAATGCACGAAATTGTGTTAGGTACATAATAAATTTACAAAAACATTACTTGTACTGTAAAAGCAATTTGTGCTCATTTTATAAGAAATAGTTATTTATTATACAAGGGAAAAAAGTATTAGATTGTAGCTCAACGTTGTGTTGTCGCCCGACGCGAAGCGCAGGGAGACAAAAAACCGAAAATCTAACATTTTTCCAGTGTATAATCCACTACTTTTTTCTGTGGCCGGTAAAAATGACGAATTTATATTGAAAATAGTATATTATTCTATGAGCAAGTAATGTAAGCAATTTCTCACGAGAACGAAGTTTGCAGCACGAGCCGTAGGCGAGTGCTGCAAAGCGTTCGAAATTGCCATTACTTGCGAATGGAATACTATACTTTTTCTACGACCATGCAACGAAATTTTATAAATTAATTTTTGTGCATATAGGGACAGCTGTATGTCACTATGACGGTTTACAGGATTTTGATAGATTAAAATTGTTTGGTGCGCCTTGTCACTTAGCGACGTTGTCAATGCCTTGACAATGTCGCTAAGCAGTGTATCAACAATTTGGAAATGAAAAATCTAGAATTGTGATTGGTTCTAAAGCCGTGAGGAATGAAATATTTCTCACCATTTTCTCACTACTGGCGGGGTATGAGGAGCCAGGAATGAAATATTTGTCATGTGTGTGGGGAATGGTTAGTATTACTTATCATAAATTGCCATGATAATGAATGCATTCCTCAATAGGAGTAGAAAATAGTATATTATTCTATGAGCAAGTAATGTAAGCAATTTCTCACGAGAACGAAGTTTGCAGCACGAGCCGTAGGCGAGTGCTGCAAAGCGTTCGGAATTGCCATTACTTGCGAATGGAATACTATACTTTTTCTACGACCATGCAACGAAATTTTATAAATTAATTTTTGTGCATATAGGGACAGCTGTATGTCACTATGACGGTTTACAGGATTTTGATAGATTAAAATTGTTTGGTGCGCCTTGTCACTTAGCGACGTTGTCAATGCCTTGACAATGTCGCTAAGCAGTGTATCAACAATTTGGAAATGAAAAATCTAGAGCTGTGATTGGTTCTAAAGCCGTGAGGAATGAAATATTTCTCACCATTTTCTCACTACTGGCGGGGTATGAGGAGCCAGGAATGAAATATTTGTCATGTGTGTGGGGAATGGTTAGTATTACTTATCATAAATTGCCATGATAATGAATGCATTCCTCAATAGGAGTAGAAAATAGTATATTATTCTATGAGCAAGTAATGTAAGCAATTTCTCACGAGAACGAAGTTTGCAGCACGAGCCGTAGGCGAGTGCTACAAAGCGTTCGAGTGAGAAATTGCCATTACTTGCGAATGGAATACTATACTTTTTCTACGACCATGCAACGAAATTTTATAAATTAATTTTTGTACATATAGGGACAGCTGTATGTCACTATGACGGTTTACAGAATTTTGACAGATTAAAATTGTTTGGTGCGCCTTGTCACTTAGCGACGTTGTCAATGCCTTGACAATGTCGCTAAGCAGTGTATGAACAATTTGGAAATGAAAAATCCAGAGCTGTGATTGGTTCTAAAGCCGTGAAGAATGAAATATTTCTCACTACTGGCGGGGTATGAGGAGCCAGGAATGAAATATTTGTCATGTGTGTGGGGAATGGTTAGTATTACTTATCATAAATTGCCATGATAATGAATGCATTCCTCAATAGGAGTAGAAAAAAATATTACTACATTTATTATGCATTGATGTGACATTTGAATTTTTAAACTGGTAGATTGTTCAATTGTTGTACACAATTAGACCTGCGTTGCTAAGGAAATGTCTACGTTTACTTATGTGTATTGTGTATATACATACCGGGAAAAAAAAACTAATTTTTTTTTTCCGGGAAAAAAAAGTAACTTCATAAAAAGTGACAGTTTATTACCTGTCAACAGAGATAAAATGTCAAACTTTTTTCCCGTCACAGAAAAATATAATTTAATACCTTCGAGTATGCAACTCAAATAAAAGTATCTCCAAATCTAATACAGGGCGAGGTATTTATTATTTAGTATTGGCGGGGCCAACATGGGCAAGAATCGCCAAGGACAGGACGAAATGGAAGGAAATGGGGGAGACCTTCATCCGAAAGGATGGTTAACATAATTTAATTTTTTTCTATGAATTTGAATTTCAATTAAGTTACATTTTACTTCATACATTTTGCATTATAATATTTGATATACACAATATAATAATGTGATTACTAAAAATTGGTTAATAAAGGTTATTATTATTATTGGCGTATTGGCTTAAGCAACCAACAAGTAGGTTGAAGATTTCATTTTAGATTGCTTTATTACAAATAACATTATATTATTGGTTTGGCAACCACAACCACATATCAGCTTATTGACTTTGTAAATTACTGGATATGATGTGCAGTTACTGAACGCGGATTACCGCAGTGTTCTGTTATTGCAAGGGATATAAGAAACTATTTTAGTAAGTATTATTGATTATTTGATCTACTATGGTAGGAGAAAGGTTAAATGAATTGCTCATGCTCAGCGTTCATCGCAACATTGGCATTGAAGACCAAGAGCATTTTAGAAAATCTGTCCTGCAGAAATTTGCCGAAAACAAGCGGAAACTTAACATTACGTAATGTTTTATTAGCATATTACTTATTATGTACATACCTCATACATATATTTTATAAACAAAAAGATATGCGATAAGAAATATTTATTTACTTAAATTTTGGTAGTTTTCTGACTCCTTGCCCCCCCCCCCCCCTGCTGATACTTCTGGGTACGCCCTTGCATCTACTCGTCTTAATTTGTTGTAATTTGTTTTCTAGGCAAAGTGACATTATGAACAAGTTAATATAATATATTTTATCTACGACTCACACATAATAAATTCATTGCATACGTACATCTATGACTATATAATCCCCATCATTATACGCGCCAATGATTATAATGACACTAGCGTTGTATAATAATGACAGTTGGTTCAAATAATGACCTCATTATTTGAACGAACTGTAATCATTATACAACGGTAGTGTCAAAATCTGCCAAAACCTACGTGGATGACAGTTATTTGACAGCTCGCCTCGCCATCATTGACAAATACATTTAAAATATTTTGCATAAAATGGAATTTATGAGTCGTAGATAAAACGTCACATTTGACTCGCACATAACGGATATAAATCGCTCACATGATTACTTAATTATGTGCTCGTCAAATAATATACTATTATCGTTTATATGTTTAATATATCAAATATTTGTCATTCAAATTGTAAATTTTAAATCATCAATGTCAATTATTGGCGATTAAGGGTATTCTGTTTGATTCTGTTGTTCTGTTGTCTGTATTGTCACTCAACTCCGAATTATTTGTATTTTTATTCAACTCCGTAGACACGCATGTCACTTGATTGCGTCAAAATTTTATTAGTATTATTCAAATGGTGGAACAAAACCATTCTAGGATGAAAACGTCTATTAGCTCTAACTTAATAAGCACGTCGCAAAATTTTATTAACGAAGTGCAATTTGTGGTTTTTATTGTTCTTTAAAGCCAACGATGCAAAATCTTTTTTTTTTGTCGTTTATATTTTTGCGCTGCAGTCACGCAACCGATTTCAATAAAAGTTTGCTGGTCTGTAGGCAACCATAAAAGGCTTCCAAATGTGTATTGCATGCAATTTAAAAAACTATATTATCATGGCGTTGCACTTTTTTGGCACAGCCTGTATAATGAAAAATAATTTCTTGAAATGTACCTGTACGGGGTAAGCCTGCAAAATGTCAAACTCTTAGCTTAATTAGTAACTTGAGCTACAGACGACGGGAGCTGAGTTGTAGGGTCTTGTATATTAACATAGTAAATGAAAAACTGAAAAAATGACCTATAAAGACCCTCCCCCATAGCTTAACAACTGTGCTTCTACCTGAAGTTAATCCACTGTTTGGCCTTTTCTAATTCCAGAGCATATCCATAGCAACTGAAGTATACTATACCAATTGGTACGAAGTTGACACATATATGACCAAGGATTTAAAATTAATATTAATGAGATCGCAACTACCTCTTAAGATAACAGCTGGATACATAGGTGTTGTGGATCTCTCAAGATTTAAAATGGTACGTGTTTTACGTTTTTTTGTTTTTTTTTTCTTAAATGACTAAATTCTTCTGGTAAATTTCTTTGATGTAATAGTTTTTTTTTCTAGATTATGCAAGGAGCTTACACATATGCAACAATGCGTTCAAATTTCTATAAGTAATAACCGGTAGAGCGCGGCAGAAATATTAAATTGACTCCCACCATTCACTTCACGCTGGCTATCCGTATTCCCCAACGTATTCCCCTCCGTACCTTGTTTGTGCGTCGTATCAGTGGTCCCCAGTTTGTCGCTCAGTCTAGTAGGTGGTATAGCATAGTTGCACCAAACGTCGCATTTTCGCTTCACAGTTGTGTACTAGCTTATGTTCTTTAAGTTTCCATTGTTTTCTTTGCATTCGTAGTTATTCGATTTTAGTTGTTTCATTGTTTAGGTTCCTGGCGTTATTTTTGAGGAGTTTTCTTTTTATTTTTACCTATTTATAAGTACCTGGAGCATCTTTTTAGTTTTATTTACATTATCTGAGAGCAGTGGCGGACTGGCCAGGTGGTGCCAGGTTGCCCGATGGCAAGTGGGCCCCCCCTTCAGTGGGCCCCCCTGAAGACAACATGTTGAAAATATTATTAATATATTTATGTATACTGCAACAGGCACGGGAGCGCCGCACGAAAAAATATCAGGCAATAAGAGGGCCCCCCACCTTTATGCAATAAATTCATGTCTGCATATTCACAGATATACACAGAGCAAAAACAAACCCTTCGCACACTATTGGTGCCGGTGCGGTGGCATCTCGCGCGTCGCGCCGTTCCTGCCAGGAAAGAATTTTTTACTATTTCACATTGATTGACAAGGTTCTGCCGTTCTGGCAAAAATATTATTCGTCCGTAATTGCAATACCAATACGTCACAAAGTATAGAATTGTTATCGTATCATGTGGTAGTCTTTTTACCAAGAAAAATAAAAAAAGTCGAATGCTATGATGAACAATTAAGTTTAAAGCTTAAAGCGAATAATTGATATACAGGAAAACATTGTGTAAAATGAATAAAATTTTACTTGGGTACCAAAATAAATCGCTTATACAGAATGTGCAATCAAAATAAAATAATTTTTTTTTATAAATTAACATATGTAAGTTAAAACAAAATAATCTAAAAAAACATGAAAATACAAAAAAATATTAGAAATAAAGTTGCGCAGTTTTGTGTTTATCAATGATATAAAAAGTGATAGCGAAAGTTGATATGACTTTCGAAGATATAAGGTCGATGTACAGAGTGCTATAATAGTTATAGATAATCATTCGCCCTACAGCCAGAAAATATTTTCATGCTTACCTACAAGCTGTCCCACAACAACGTACCAACAAACTTCTGTTTATTTATAGGAACAGTAGGTATATTGTTGCAATTTTTAATGAAGATTTTTAACCTAACTGTTTTGACATCAACTTGTATTAGGCTATTATGAACTGTTTCTGAGATATTATGAAATGATTGGCATTTTCCGAAAATCATTCTAAGGCAGGGCCGCGTTTACCAGTAGGCAACATAGGCCTAAAATGTGCCTAGGGCCCGGCGAAAGGGGGACCCGTAAGCGGCCCCATTTGACCTAAATACTGTAGGGACTAGGGCCCACTAATTGTATAATAAATAAATCGACTTAGAATTAGAATTCGAAGTTATATATAATTTTCGAAAATTATATAACAATAATAGTTTATACCAATAATAATACAATTTATTACAACCCAAATTCAATTGCATATCGTCCATGTCGATACTTCGGGGCAGTGTTCAGAAATAGGTCCAGGAAGTCGGCGGACCTCTATGCATGATTTCGGTAGTTTTTTTTTGTGGATTATTTTTACAATGTCTTTAGTAGACGAACCTCCGTAACATCACATTTTTGAAAAACTAAGTTTAATATTTAAAAAAATAAGTTTAGCATAACTTCCCGAAAAAAATAATTGCACTTGATAGAATTCCGTTAATTTGTGCATGGTAAATTTTTTAAGAGGACACGGAGCATTTTTGTCGCTCATTTAACAGTAATGAAATAACACTTCATTTAGTTAGTGATTGCCGTCTCCTTTGCATTGAAGTTCCAAAATTCAAGATTACATTTCAGGCTACCTAAAGAATGCAGTGCCAAAAAAGAGGTTGCTGCTATTTGATACAATTTTTGAGATTTTTTGCTAAAATCTAAAAAAAAAACTATCGTAATGATGTGTTTTTCCTTGCGAGACACAAAAATGCTCGAACAATGTCGAGTATTCTCAAAACCGCACCGCAATGTACCAAACGCTTTACTTTTAATGTGACAAACAGCAGGCTTTTATATATTTTGGGGAATTCAGATGATGTCAATGAAAATAATTCTTAAAACTTTCGTAAAGAAAATAAAATAATATGTAAAACCCATTTTTGGGAACTGGCGACTTTTCATACATTTGTAGACAAACGTACATTCAACAATATTCATGTATGCACAAAATTAATAACGAAAATTCAAAATCCTGTTTATTGTTGTATGTGGAAATTGCTTTGATCAGCAAAAAATGCGTTTGCCCGAATTTAACTCTTGCATCTCTTCAAATAAAAGAGCAAAAAATAAATTTCTTCCTCAATATGTCTCCAGAGTAACAAATCAAACTCGACTAAATCAGGCGATCTAGTTTTTCAAAGCGTTGGACCACCATGAACAATTTAATGCCTTTGATAAATATTATTTAAAGAATTTTAGATTTATGCATAAATTACTAATTCTGTAACTTTGACGAAAATAAATATCACAAATTATACGTTTGTATAAATTAAAATTGCAGTATGCTATTACTAAAAGCTGCATGAAAAGAAGAAATATATAATTGAGAGATTGTTGAATTTCATCGAACACTCTGGATATTTAATATTAATTTATGAATATTGTGCATAAGTTACAAATGTCACATTAGATGCTTAATAACCTTTTAGCTGTTGCCGATAGACCACCGAGTTAGACATTTTAGGCAAACTGATTTATCGATCTTATATACCGAGTGAATTTCGAGGCTTCCCATGGAGATCTCGCTTATTAGTGGAGATAGAGCCTATATTTAAATTTGGCAATGATTCGTATTTTTCAGCTGATCAATTATCTGTAGAGAAATTTAAGCTATCATTTTGAAGATAGCCGCAAAAAACTGAAATGTTAAGATATCGTTTTTTATTCAAAACCAAATGTAGCTAGACATTTGAAACACAAACATTCCTTTTAGCGACTTTTTAACAAAGAATGCAGTGTTTTTAATTTGAAATAACATCAAAAATGGCGGCGTAACCATGACCAACTTTCGTTTTTTTATGGGCGCCATGTTGAGTTTTGGCATTATCCGATAGTCGTGTGTTTTCTCATTTCCGCAATGTATAGCATGTTGGCATTATTTTTTTAAACAATTGTTTAATCATAAAAAAACTTTCTTCTTTTTCGTGTTGTTTGTCGTGGTTACCAGGTACCCAACCGGAGCTTGATTACAGACCGCCGGACTGAACAAGAGTGCTTTGGATTAAGAACATTCAGATTGTAAAAGAAGCTAGTTTATACAACAAAAAGCTTATTTTTTAAGTAAATGTTCAAATGGTCACCATTTTCTTAAAGTGATAAAACCGCACCCGTTTTTGTACATGTCCTCATTGGTCTGTTGTGCCTAGGATTTTCTGTCGCTCAATAATGCTCCTTGTTTCGATTAAACATTTTAAATTTATAAATTTCGACCCATCTGACCAAATGTTGTGATTTAAGAAATTTTGTCCATGGTGTATTTTATTTAGTAGCCAGATGCAAAATTCCGCACGTCTGATGTTATTCTCACGATGCAAAGTATGACTTGTGTAGGGTTTGTACGGTTTCAATTTCTTTGTTCGTAATGATCTCCAAACACGTGTTTGCGGCAACTCCAAATTAGAGGCTACTTCCCGCGTAAAAATCCGAAGATCTTCATTTATCTAAAAACCAGTAGTTGAAGCATTGCAAATTATGGTAATCTAACGTTTATCATTTTCAACATTTCCATGAGGATTATAAGGATTGCGGGGTTTACTAAACGATCCATGCTCCGCTACATTTCTGTCCGATGTTAGCAATATTGTACGATGGGGCATTTCTGTGAGAACAATAATAAACCCTTAACATTTCACGCCTTTCGCTATTGGTAAACGGCATTTTTTCTATTAAAATTTGTTTACACCAAAAACACTTATTTTTAATATTTATTCGAACATTCTAAAAAAGACCAAAAAGTCCATAATGATACTTTTCCCTCCAAATGACTTGAACAGTTTAAAAAAAAAAATTAATAAAGAGCTTCATATGAATTATTTTGTTCATTTACTTATTCAATTTGTTGATTTGGTTTTAAATATTTTTCATTCAATTGATTTTCTTTCTATCGTTGTAACGTGTAGTGGGTGTGTTCAAACGGCTGAAACTTTTCAAGAAATTTATTCAGAATGAGATTTGCTTTCTAAAAGTAATTGTGCGGGGAAAAAAGTGGATACCTGTATATGTATGTACCGTCAGCATGAACAAAAAAAAGTGGGCCCCCCTAGGTTCCTGGCAACCAATATTTTTGGACCCAGTCCGCCACTGTCTGAGAGTATCGTTTTAGTTTTATTTACATATATCTGGAGTAATATTTTAGTTTTTAAATCTTGAAAATGGCATCGCAGTCAATTCTTATTAAGTGGATTACTGAATTTAGAGACATTTTTGCAATAATCGAAAATTGTACTGTCCACTGCAATATCTGTAAGGCAAATCTTGAGTGACACGAAAAATGCCAATTGACTCAACATATAGCCACTAAAAAACATGTCGACGCATTAAGTCAACCTCCAAAAGACGACTTCTATATGGATTTATGTCAGGCTTTTACAGCGGCAAATATTCCATTGAAAAAGCTTAAAAATCCTGTTTTTAGATCTTTTTTAGCTAAATATACGAATAGACATATTCCAGATGAATCTACAATACGTAGATGTTATGTTCCCATATGCTATTTAAGTATAATGCAGACTATAAAAACCAATATCCGTGAAAATTATACATATCTGGATTTCGGCGGACGAAACAACTGACATGTTAGGGCGTTGTGTCGTAAACGTTATCCTAGGAATTTTACACCCAACAATTCCGTATCAACCATATTTGATCAAATGCCTAGTAACAGACAAAGTTAATGCTAACATCATTTTTTCAACAGTAGATGAAAGTTTAGATGCAATATTTAATAATGTCCAGGAAAAATATCACAGGGTACTTTTGTTTGTGAGCGATGCAGCTCCTTATATGGTAAAAGCAGGCAAATTATTAAAAGAAAAATATACTAATATTTTGCACCTTACCTGTATAGCTCATGCTTTGCATCGCATATGTGAATTTATTAGAGATAATTTTCCAGATGTAGATGCATTAATCAGTACAGTAAAAAAAATATTTTTAAAATCGCCGAAGAGATTATCCATATATCGAGAATTATGTCCAGATATTTGTAAGCCTCCCGCACCTGTCATTACTCGTTGGGGTACCTGGCTAGAAGCCGCTTCATTTTACACAAAACATTTTGAAGACGTGAAGAACGTTGTTGTGCAATTAAAAGACGACGCACGGAGCGTCGTCGAGTGCAAGAAATTATTAAACAAAACCAAATTTGTTAAATGAGTTACAGTATTTTGAAAATCATTTCAATGAGTTACCATTAGCAATTAAATATTTTGAAAATCAGAATTTGCAGTTAACGGAAGGAATAACAAAACTCAAATTGTATCTTCAACCTCTTCAAAATATCCCAGATGAGTTCGGCGTTCAACTTCAAGGAAAACTACAAGCAATATTTCACAAAAATCCCGATTTTCATCAATTGGAAGAATTTTGTACAACAAATCCTGAAAATGAATTTAGGCAATATTTTAATCATCCTCCTTTAAGTAGTGTTGACGTGGAGAGAACGTTTTCGTTATTTAAGGACTTCCTGAGTTCAAAAAGATTGTCTTTCACTGCCGATAATATCGAAAAACTAATGGTGATTTGTGCGAATAGTTTTTTACTATTACATGAATCGGGCACCTAACAATTGGACACGCAGCGCGAGGTTACCGCCCATTGGTTACGTACGGATTCGGTAGTGGGGCGATGGTGGGACAGGTTTTCTCGGTAATTTAATATTTCTGCCGCGCTCTAGACTAATAAGTTTAGGCTGAAATCGCATATACTTACCGGGTTTTTAACCAAAACTCGCTCTCACATGTTCACAATGCTTGTGTTGTAATATGCGAGCAAAAAATGGCCGTACAGCACATATGCCAACTATACCCAGTTGCAACATTTTAACTTCGTGAAAAGTTTATGATAATCTACGCTGTTAATCATTGTTTAGCTCAAAGGATTAACAGACGCAATAATATTCATTCTTGAAATATTTTGTTTACATTTCTAAGGCCGGCCGCACACTAGATATGCATACTACAACCACACCGCAAATGGATTAAGGCACACATGTAGACTCCGATGATATCACCTTTCAAAAACTCGCCACGAGGACATTATCAATAGAGGATGTACAATTATGTGTTGTTGATCCAGTAACAATAAAAATCTTTGAAAATTATCTATATAGTTTTGATGAAAACAAATCTAATACCTTGAATTATGTCTCTTTTTCTATATTTAACTAAGCGCAACGATGGTCGTGAACTGGACATGTTTAATATCGACATGGTCGAATGTAGGTTTGTGTTACTGATTCGAATGCTAAGGTAGACGTCCCAAATTCATATACTGCCGTAAATTCCGACATAAGTCTGTTTAGTTGGATAAAATAAGAAATCTACAACATTGAACTTTATTTTAGGACATCCGGTTTATTGATTTGACATTACACTTGTCAACCCACAATTGTTTCTTAGTCTACCAATGTTCTAACGGTCAGAATATAACCTTAAATTAGGTACGATATGTTATCGGAGGGAGCAGCCAGGTGGAGGATAATTAAAACAAGACGGTACGCTGCAAAAACAGTAACAGTACAACGGAACAAAATAACTGGCTCACCTCTAGTGTTGGGCGGGTAATCGAGTAGTCGCTACTTTGTAATTGTTACTTTATGATACTCGAAGTACCGATTACTTCATTTCTAAAGTAATCGTTACTTTTACATTAACGAGTATTGTGTATGATGGTATGTTAGTTACACTTACACAGTAATTTAACTTTCCACATTAACAAAAAAATCTGATGTGGCCAGGCACATGACTTTATTATACAAAATATAAAATTAATAGTTTAACTGCATGAGAATCTACTTGATTGAGATAAATCGTGTCTGCATTAAAATTAAACTAGTTAGCCAGGATTTGACAGATATTTTGATAGTCAATAGTATCAATAGTAGGTATTGTCAAAGCATCAGCATTTGACACTACCTACTTTCATCAGAATAATAGTTATTTATTTCACAAGTGCCGAAAGTACGGAATAGCGCGACGAGCGGTGATGCGACGCGTCACCGAAGGCGGAGCGTCGTCGTCGCACGTGAGCGAGTCGCGCTATGTAGTTTTCGGCAGGAGTGACATCAACGTTTTCTGTGTGGACTGTTGAGAAATACGTATTTAAAAAAAATCAAAAATGGTTATATTTCTGTATAGGAAATGTTAGGTTGATATCACTTCTACGAAACGTCAAGTTTAAAAAGCTAATTCAAATTCTGACTAAAATATAACTACACTCATCGCTATACTTTATTTACAATTTTCTCAATGTATCGTTTGTACAATTAGATATAACAACGGGTTGATATTTCTTATCAACAAACAATCAAATTGGTGATCTTATTTTATTTGAATTTTGTTCATTGCCGCACTAGAGCGGCAACGTTCCATAGCGGTTCTGCATCGGCTGTTTTCAAGTGTGGCAGCCATAGACATTTCTGTGGTGACAGCATAAAAAACTATTTGTCATATCCAGGCTACTATGTAGTTTCATATCAATGCAGATGCGACCGATCTCGATCAAATAGAATTTGCTCTTGAAGCTAAACTATTTTGACGAAATTACAGAAATGGCAGCCCTGGCTACTAGTTTTTGTGCAGACACGATCTCGATCAGATAGAATTTGCTCTTGAAGCTAAACTATTAATTTTACAAAGAAATGTCATAGGCATAAATTATTCAAAATTTCCTCTACTTTAATTTATTAATTAACTATTTTGTCGAAATTACAGAAATGGCGGCTCATTTGCAAAATCCTTAAAAAAGGCTTAGAATAAACTACCAGTTCCTTTGGACCATTTTCAACCAAAAGCTTTTCAGCTCTAAGTTAGGTCATGAAACTTCTAAATATGAACTTTCGTCCCGATACCTTTAGTAGTTTCTCCGGAATCGTCGCCACAAAAATCGTTTACACACATACACACACACACACAGACATTTTTTTGTACCTTGGTCAAAAATGTTCAGGGGACCCATAAAGACCTATTTCCGCTAAAATCTCAATTTTTTTTTTCGGCATGATTACAATACTTTAGCATACTGCGTATGATAAAGTAAAAGATGAATTACATACTACATAAATTTAAATTTTATGATACGACTAAGTTCGTATGAATTGAGTTAGTATTAAAAAAGTGATGCAAAAAATTCCATCAACACATTACTTAAACTATCAATATCGCCGCAAATAAAAAAAATCCTATTTGCAATCAAAGAACGCCGCACGGGCGGTGAGACCTTTGTCGGACTTTCCCAGTGCGAAAACAGTCTGTCGATAGGCACCGGCAAGGCGCGACCTAGGGCGGTCGCCCATATACCTGGTGTGGAGGAAGTGTGGTTGTGGTAGTGGCAAGAGATATTGGGGTGGTATAAGTCTGGCTAGACGAGTGCGCGGTTCAACGCCCACTTAGGTGGCGCGCCGAGAGTGGCCGAGAGGCAGCGCGTGGTAGGTTGTTCTTTCACCACTATGGCTAGATGGCACTGTTTCGCATTATGCTCATACTAATGTCACACATTAGAAGAAATAAATCTTGCATTACGTTCCCACATTATTCGCATATCCCACAGCAGCGCCGCAGTAAGGAAATCTTGCGCCTGGGGCCAAATATCGTACATGCGCCCCTTTGAGTAAAAACACAAAAAATGTTGTTGTAAAATTTATTTTGCATGATAAACTTAACATAACTCCATGAACAAAAAATATAACGCACACTCTATAGAAAGATTAATGTCAAAATATTTCTATTAACAACAATAACTAAAATTAATAACGGTAAGAAATAAACAAACAAAAAATATTAAAACTTAACTTTTCTAGCCATCAATTGCGCAAATTTGTTAATTAAAGCTTCATAATTTAAGGCTTTTGCTATTGCTATTTCGATTGAAATTATTGCCAAATTAGTTAGACGTTCTTGGTTCATCGTAGATCTTAAATAATTTTTTACGAGCTTCAGTTTACTGAAAGATCTCTCGCAGGAAGCTGAGGTTACGGGAATGCTTAGAAAAATCCTGTATGCTATCTCCATGTTTGGGTAGCTTGCCACTAAACCGTAATCATGAATCAGCTGTAGAATCTCCAGATGTGACATCTGAACGACATGAGTATTTAATGACTGAAGCATGTACTTTGCGCTTACAACCTCTGAAACGAATTCAGCCGCATTCAAATCACAGTGGTATTTAAGAGCTAAATCTGCACTATGTTTCTCTAAATCTGCTTCCGTCAGGCTGGTGATCGACTGCCCACAAAGAAATTCAAAATTATCAGCGAGCTTTGAAAGTTTTTGGAACCGCCAATCGAGCTGATTATATATCAGGTCAAGCACTTCTACGCAGTTGATTTTGAATTTTTCTTTTTCGGACATATTTCCGCCTTCGTCTTCAGCTTGCTCGGATACCATTCGTCTTATTTTTCTGGCACGCTTTTCTTGAAATTCAGATTCCATGCTAAGCTCTCTACACATACTACTGGCCTTATCGTAGACTTCTTCCAGTGAACTTCTTAGCGCATTTAGTTGGTCCCTTAGTCCTCTTAGCACTTTGCTTCCACAAGCGACATCCATATCTTTGCGCTGCAAAGCAATGTTAACTCGATCTATTTGACCTAAGATTGTATTCCAAAGTGTCAGACAGCAAATAAATTCGTAATCGATCTGGCGTATAAAACTACGTGCAGCCGCTACACCTTCTGGAATTTTGTTTTCTTCGATAATATGATTTAATGCTTTGATTACATTTGGCAATCCATTAAATAGAGCATTTACTGCATTTCTTTTTGCTGACCATCTTGTGTTGCTACTGGCTTTGAGCGATATCTTTAGGTGTTTAATTAAAATGTCCCACCGACTGGTTGATCCTGAGAAAAATACAAACAAATTTTGTACTATACCAAAGAATGTGATTATGCGTGGGGAAGCACTAGCAGCGTGTACACCAACAAGGTTAAGGGAATGAGCAGAACATGGTACAAATGTAGCAAACTCATTATTTTCTAATATGCGCGCCTGTAATCCTTTATACTTTCCGGCCATGTTTGCACCATTGTCGTAACATTGAGCCCTACAGTTGCGTATGTGTAATCCATCTTTTTCAATTTTTGCTAATACTTCGCATGCTAAGCCCAGGCCAGTTTTGTCTTTAGATTCTATAAAGTCAATAAATCTTTCCTCTATAGTACATTTACCACTTTCGGATATTTTCACGTATCTCATTATTTGTGTCATTTGTTCTTTGTGCGATATATCAGGCGTGCAATCAAATGAAATCGAATAATATTTTGCTCTATTTATTTCGTTTATTATTTCAGTTCTGATTTCAGAACCAATCAAGGCAATAATTTCATTCTGAATTTGCCATGAAAAATAAGAAATCTGTTTAGTTCCAGACAATTTGATATTTTGTATGTGTGCATGAATTCCGCTATCATATTTTCCAATTAATTCTAGTGTGCTAAGAAAAATACCTGCATCTGGAGTTCCTATAGTATTTGAAGAACCTCGTAGCGGCAGGTTATTTCCTGCGCAATAGAATATCACGTCGATTATAGTTTTTACGACATGTCTCCATTTATCTTTCTCGTTTTCTATTGACCTCTCAAGTGCAGAGTCAATTACTTGTCCAAGTTTCAATTGCTTCTCGAAATTTTTCCAAGCAATGAAGGCAGTTCTGTGTTCTACATTGTTTTCGTGAGTAGGTATTGTCGGATTGAGTTTCTTCCATCTTGAGAATCCCCTAGATGGATCAGCTATGATTGACGATGTTTTTTTTTTCGAATAGCATACAGGGGAAGCAAAACACCGACTTTTTTGTTCGACTGTAGAGTAGCCAATCTCTATTAATCTTTTTGCCATTGGGCAACATTTTAAAAAACCAACTTGTGCTAAAACGCCTACCGTCTTCATTAGCCGAATTCATAAAATTAGCGTCCCTATCTTGTTTTGGCCCATTTTCAACTAATAACTTGATAAATTGTAGGGTAAATGGTCTTGGCCATGTGGCAGGGTCATAAAAATCAATTTGATTACTACATATTGTGTCGCCTTGTACATTCTCGTCATCCATTTCCACGTCTTCTGGTAATGAGGTATCTTCTAGCAATTGCCTATCCCCCAACTCCAACAGCTGCTGGGTATCTGGACGTAACTCCTCATCCTCGGGCAATTGGCTAGATTCAATTTCCGCAGATGCCGGGGGGAGACTAATTAACGGAGTAGAAGTAGAAGCAGAAGAGGTACCTGGATTATTATTTTTATTTTGTAGTAACCATTTTTGCCAATTTTCGGCTTGCTTCTTTTTTTCTTCTTCTCTTTTCATTCTCTGTTTCTTAAACTCAGCACCAGACTTTTTTCGAAACATGTTGATAATATTATGGTATTCTGAGCCGAAACGTGTTTGTTTACAAAATCCCTAGAAAATAAAACCTTGTTGTGGTTGTTTCTTATTTTAAAATTTTCTTTGTATATGGATAGTTATTTTACAAATCGTACCGATTTCGCCAAAAAAATAATTTCACTTTTTTAAATTACGTCAAGCGACAAGCGGCAAGCGGCAAGCGACTACTTCAGGCCAGGGTTGTTATACAAAACGTTTTTTAAACAAAACAAACATGTTTTTTGTATAAAATGATGTTTTTAAACACGAAACAATGGTTTTAAACACTTCGCAAAAAAAAACATTTTGAAACATAATCAAAAATCATGTTTTAAATTATAAAAAAAACATGTTTTAAATAAGGAATAAAAATTTTATAATATTTTTTTTTTAAATAAAACTTAACTACTAGAACTAACGATTTTTAATATGATGAGGTTTGGCCAAATAATCGTAAATAATCTAAACTTAAAACTTTCATATCTCTGAAAATAAATTTATTTCGACTAAATCCTGATATAGGTATAACCTTATTTCGTACATACAAAATATAAAAAAGGTTAATCGAAATCTAAAATGTGACGTCATAAAAGGTGCACGATTTGTAAAACAACGACCCATATAGTGTAATTTTTAATTAGTGATGCACATACTTGGATAGTTTTTAATCGAAATATTTGCAGGGTGATGATTTGAATAATCGGAAATAGCAAAAAAAAACAACTCCGGTTAATTTTTAAAAATTAATGAAGTTTCTAATCGGATAATGAAATCGAGACGTTGGCGTCGGTCGTGCAGAATTAGAATGTAGCGTGTTCAGCGAGTACAGTATTTCTACGCTGTAGAATGTAAATAAATAATACGCTTTTGATTTGTTTCACTAACTACTTGTGTCATTTATTGAAAATAAAATACTGTACTGGTAAAGGGGAAAATGCAATAAAATCTACGCAGTTGTTTCAAAATAAGTTGACGGTGTCACGTGGTGCCCGGGCAATATATTCTAAAGCAGAGGTAGTGTAGGGTACCCTCTTCCTATTTTGAAACATCTCTACAAAAGGACATATTAAATAAAAGTTGGTACTTACTTATCCCAATCGCGAAGGCAATTGTAAAATAACACATAGAATAGCAGGTGCAAAACAAAATAATAACAGATGCACGTCTATAATTGTGATTCTAAACACAAAACTTTATGATTGTTAGATGCTAATCTATTGTAGCGTGGTACTAGGCTGGCGAATTTTAGGGCTTACTTCAGATAAGTCACTAAACATGAAGTTGTTGCGCTTACAACGCCCGACCGGTACCGACCAGGCCGGCGTTGAATTGTGGTCACATTTGGATAAGTTTTGCGAGAAGCAGCCTACCTATAAAACATAGTAATAATATATGACTTCTGTGCTTTTCACTCTGTACTTATCGCTCGTGCTTAATAACTTGCTAAATACGCAATGGATACGTATGCTAGTATATTTGGCTGCATACCTTGCCACAATTTTGTTTGTGGTTCCCGTGGTTCACAGTATAATTCTTACGTGTGTTTATAGATGGCGCTTATAACAGTCGAAAATAAATGTAATATAGGTAGTAATATAAAAATAAAATCTACAAATTTAATATTGCAACACTATGAACAAAATACGTCCCATTTATGGAAAGAGAAGTCTTTAAATAGGTTAATTCAGAAGACCGCGACCTTCGATATTAATTTGCGGTACAATTATGTACTCCCTGACATGACGAAATACGCGCCATTTCTCGAAGGGAAAGCGCCGATAAGCGATAAATGCAATAGTTGCGTATGTATATAACCTCAATCTTTAATTTTGATGTCAAACTATAGTGCTTTTCACTCTGTACTTATCGCTCGTGCTAATTTATGCTTTGCATACGGCGCCATCTATACGTTCGTAGAAGTAAATGCGAGCTAAATTGTGAGATGCAACCAAACTTACAAGGGGCGCAGCACGCATGCAGAATACTCCAGCTTCACGGGCACTTGGATTTTGTGGCAAATAAGTGATATATTTCAGAAAATATCAACTTGGCGCCCCTCAGCAACGGCGCCTGGGGCCGTTGCCCCCTTCGCCCCCCCCCCTTACTGCGGCGCTGTCCCACAGCAAAAGATACAAATTGTACAGTTCGCCCATACTTACTAAGCGGTTAGTAAGATATGAATGTAAACTGTAATATTATAAGAGTGCGCGGTACGTCCGCTAGATGGCGCTAATTCCGATACTGGTCTGAATTCTCACCAATTTCCTAAATAATGAACAAACATCATACAAACATTCATTACATGTTATGGTGTTCCAAATGTACATAAATAATATTTTATGCCTTTTAAGTTTAGGTTTTTTAGTTAATTTACTAGTTAGGTATAGAAAGAAAATATTAATTTGACAGTTATTGTCATAGTCAATACTTAATTGTTGAAAATATATGGGGATAGGATCGTTATAAAAAAAAACAATTACTAATGTTATACATATATTCAATTATTTTTCCACATATCAATTCTACCGATGAGATGGAGAGTCATTACAGAATTCAATTATTGTTTTGTTGAGAATAAAGGGATATTGGTAAGTTTATTATATTAATAATTACAAAATTATTAATTATAACAAAAATAAACTTTCTTTAATAAAAAGTGAGTATGTAAATTCTTATCTGAGTAGACACCTCTCACCTGTGGAAGACTATTGTAACAGTAGCTTTTCCTTTGAGAAAAACATTTAAACTTTTATATACGCTTTTGTAGGAGTTTTTAATAAATTACTATAGTGGTTTCTGCTAGAACCCAGTTAACTTAATATTGTCAATTGTGCATTTTAGAAGAAACTGTAAAAAGTATTCAAATATGAGGCACACAATTGTTTTTCTTGAACTTAACGAGTAATTACTTTAACGTTGATATCTTCTGCGGCAAAATTTTTATTGGAGCGTTATATTTTTCCCTTTAGTTCGGACAGTCTCTGTCTCTACAGGATCCGTTTCAAATTTTATTGGTGGGGTTTGTAGGATTGAATTTTCTGAAAATATAACAATGTTCATTGCTTCGTGAAATCTTCGTGAAAAATAGAAAATAATTACTTACGGCAGGTTTGGACATACCAACGGAAGAGCCGAGAGCAAGATTTAGCGACCAAAATCAATTTTGGGATGTCTTTTGCGTCTTTGTTGTAAATGTGGTAGAAATTAAAAAACAATACATGCAGGTTCAGCTATTTTCAATAGCGAACCTGTTGAACGTAGTGTAATTGTCATAGTCGTTGTCAACCATGACTGCACCACAAAATTGGCTATATTTAGTAAGTTCCAATGTTTGCTTCTTATTATTCCATATATTTAATATCTTCGGGTGGCTTGAATTGAATCTGAAAAAATACAGGTCATCGGATAGGTATAGGTTATGATTTTAATATGTACTCACCTATGAACATATTTCTGTTGTTTATCATATACATTATTTCTTGCATTTATATGTTACTCATCACAATCCAATTTTCACATAACACAATAAACATAAAACAAAACAAAAATAGTAAACAAACCGAAAGGGCACATGAAGCGAGCTCTCGGTTATTGACAGCAGCGGGGCAGCGGCGGTCGGCGAGAGGCGCTTGGCGCGCTTGCCACTCCAGATTAAACATTGGGAGGTGAGTGGAATCCGATCCACTATCACGACACTACCGCACCACCTTGGTGGGCGTTGATGCATTTGTTTACATTGACCAGTCTACCATATCACTGCCACGTCGCTATCACACTTCCACCACACCCGCTATATGGGCGACCGCCCCTAAAGCGAACCCGTTATTAACCACTTCTTACGTACGGTTCCGTATACGTACGATTTCGTATTTCGTTACATAGTAATCATTAAGGGCTTATCGGGTAGTAACGATTACTCACGTACGGTTCCGTATACGTACGATTTCGTATTTCGTTACAATGTAATCATTAATCGCTTATCGGGTAGTAACGATTACCGTGATACGAGTTGGTATTTCGTTACTAGTAATCATTAGCGCTTAGCGGGTAGTAACGATATACGAAATTGGGACTTATCGGGTAGTAACGAGATATGTATGTATACTGTGACTGATTATAATTACCGTTCTTGTTCATAGTGTTCGTAGTAGATTTAAGTAATTTAATTAAGTTGCTTATTAGGCATAGGTTAATTAGAATGTCATATTGTGATATATGACAACATTTTGATTGAAACCAAATAAATAAGCAGTGTGGATGAAGTCGATCGGGCCCAATGGCCGGCATGTTCATACAGGCACTTATATGAGAAAGTACATACTGCATTCCTTAAAATTACGTGCTGCATAATATTGGCAGTTTGCATCAAAATAAAAAATGTCTTAGAATATACTTCTGTTTTAGTTTTAATTTGTATCCGCCGAATATTAGTATATAGCTAAGTACAGTTTTATAAACACAAAGTTTTCTAGAAACATAAAAACTTTTTATTTTATATTTACTTATTACTTTTTAAGTTTGTCAATAAAAATATATAAAAATTTAATATTAAAAGCAAGAAAGTATTCAGAAAATTATAATAAATTACCTACAGTTGATGTATCCTAATGATTACAAAGTAACGATAACTACACCCAAAAGTAACGATTACATACGAGTAGGTACTCAAAAGTAACGATATTTCCCAACTCTACTCACCTCACATCCAGAAGTGAGTAAGTGACCGTCGGCGTCGCTAGAAACATCAAACAGTGCCTTTTGCGAAGGATTTTATGGTAGTTTAGTTTTATTGTTCTGACTAGAGTGTTCTATTTATATATTATTATTGTTTGTAGGAAGTTTACCGCTTTGACATGTGCCAGTATCTGTCTACGTTTTTCACTGTTTGATGTTTCTATCGACGGTCACTTACTCACTTCTGGATGTGAGTTGAGTCAGTTATTTTGTTCCGTAGTACTATAAACTGTTTTTGCAACCTACCCTCTGAGGAAGACAATAAAACTTGTCGAAAGCTAACGGTTGATCAAAGGAAGTTGTTTTAATTACTCTCCACCTGGCTGCTCCCCCCGATAACATGTCGTAGTTTGATTCACCGATACAGCCAAGAAAATTATTCCTTTTATATAAAACCTTAAAGTTTGACTGATCTTCATAATTGAGTGTTATGGTAAAAGTCGATTTTTCGCTAACTGCATTTCGACTGCGTTTTACATCGCTAGCGGACAACAGTAATTTAATAAATTCCTATAATATCTATTTAGTATTTAGTCTTTACTGTTTTAACCACTATTATTTAAAAATTTAGAGTTGTCGGAATTTGGTACATGTAAGTATAGCACGTCCTTAAATCAGACATGTGTGTCGCAATTGTGTACATGGTTAGAAGTAATACCTACATACATACTATTGCTGTCTTTGCACAAGAAAAAAACATATTGTACATCGTTTGCTATATTACAGTAAATTGTTCGTATTTAGCCCTACACCGACACGACTGTCGGAATTACGGACATCAATAATCCCTAATTATTACACTAGCAGCAGAGAGTAGTGATTTTGGCATTAATACACCATCTTTGTTTTATCAGTTGAACTCATGCCATCTTCATTTAAAAAATGATTAGTCTGGCCTGAAACACCGAAATAAAGTAAAAAGAAACTGTTCTTCAGTAACATTATTATCTAATGCTTGGAGAGAATATTTATTAATAAAAACAAGAAAGCACAAAAGTAGATCATTCTAGAGAAATAAGAAAGGAAGCGAAAAAAGAAATAATAAGCTGCGCCAAGAAAAACACTAATAATTCCAGATGCAAGAAACGTTTAAATAGGTACAGATGAGGGAGAAAGAGAGACTGAAGACGACTGACAATTCCGTCATCGAAGAAGCAACCGCAGACACGTGTTTCGGACTATTAGTACTCATCAGTACGGTATACCCAAGGAGCAAGATGGACGCTCAATTGAGAAACACACTAATGGAGACCATAAAAAGGGGTGACCAATCTCGTCAATTTGGTGCTTTATTTCCCAACATCTTCAGGATTCTTCTTGGTCCTTGAGTATACCGTACTGATGAGGACTAATATTCCGAAACACGTGTCTGCGGTTGCGTCTTCGATGACAGAATTGCCCGAAATATACATTTCTCCTTGAAATTTGAGCCTTCCCCAAGAACTTATTGATTGATTTATTGATATATGTATATGACTTAATGAATGATAAATTGCATTGTTGCCAGTATTACGTTAGAACATGAATATATTATAATCAACTGATCCTTTATTTCTTGAAGGCGTACAGAAATTGTTCATAATACCTATAATCAGCCACGTGGATGTACATCAAAGACAACGAATTGGCTTCAACACAAAGGATTGTTTTACAGAAAATGCTACAGTTGTTCAATAGAAATGGAGCACCTGGTGGCTTTGCACAAATACTCCAGGCTCGCTGAAATCTGGTTGCCAGAAAATCCAAGCAAATTTTATTATATAATGAGAAATATCAGATATGTAATTACGGCATATTATTCGCTCGGTGTCTTAATGTATCCACTAGAGTTAATGCAAGGTAAGTAGGCTGCAAATGTACGAAGCATTACACACTTTCTGATTAATAGCACTGGTCAACAATGGTTTTGTCCCAATACACATTTCAATGACCTCCGAAAAAATAATGCAAAGTGATAGAATTTTCTAAGTACGCTCGCATGAAAGCTTGAACCTTGAACTTTAGAGCTATAAAGAAAAATTCCATACAAAAACTCTGGAAAGTGGCGGAGGACCGATTTTGTTATCACCGCGATCCCACCCAGAAACTGCAACGTTCTTGCTTTTCAATTATGCACAAAACTTTGCGACCGTGCACATTTAAACGTTTTACGTTCGCTGATTTCAAATGTGATATCATAAATTCAAAATAACGGATCCAAAATGGTAGCCATAATGTTTTCGGAGTTGCATCATAACTCTACCCCAATATTTGGTAACTTTTGATTAGATTTGTTAACGGTGTATGCTGGAAAAATTATCAACGTTGCTAGTTATCACAACAGCTCGGAAAAACTGTGGAGATAATATACTCCATAGTTACTCCATAGTATACTCCACGCAGAATATATAAATAGAGATATTCGTGATGAATGTACTATCGTGGCCATATATTATGTCCCCTCCTTTGACGTCCATTTTCTCGCAAATCTAGGGGCGAACTTTTTTTTTAATTCTGATGCTGTCCTTTATTAATATGCTACAACTCATAAAGTTATAAAGCTATATTTGTTGGCGTTTTCCCGATTCCTCCAAATTAAGAAGAATTTGCGCTGCGTTTGCTCCATAAATTTCATTCGTTTTACTTTAGCAATTAATTACTCCGGAATAATGCATAGATTTCAACGAATTAAAAAGTAAAATCATTGGATTAGTGCTTGACCCACAAAAAGCTATATATGCAATGCCAGCAATTCCTTTATTGGAAGAGCTAGAATAATGAAATATAGACTATAGGCTACCTATTCTAAAGTTTATTACAGAATCATTGTTTATCTTGCATTTTCTCTACAAAATATCGAGTTGAAGCATCTCATAATTGCTGCAATTGACGCGTCGCTCTTCGGTCTTTCGGGCGAGCGGGAAAAGGGATCGACAGCGACGCTGCCAGTACTGGCGGACCGCACGTGCATTAGTTACTAGAAGAACAGTGTTTACGGACACAATACATATAACGACACGGCGATTATGCCTCGCCAAAGAAATCTGGATTACCGGCGATAGATCACCGAATTAAAAAATAATGGCAAAATGGGTCAATAAAATAACAGAACCACGAACATGCATTTGGAAGTCCCATGAGAATTCTTGGCAATTTAAATCGGGTTTCGGGATTAGCATTTAAAATTAATGAAATATTCTATGGGTCTACAAATTTACGATGCTAAATTTGTAAGTTTTTTGATATTTTGAAGTTTTATACGCTCAGAGCTGACATTTGTAATATATGTAATATATCAAGAGTTGTATTTATTTTATATTGTTTGCGCATGTATTTAAATATTATTAAAAAAAAATAAACTGTTGAAACTGTTATAATAGTTTGAATATAACAAAATCGGACTTTTTAAATATTTTTTGGGTTTGTCAAGCAAACTTAATTTAGTATTCACCACTAATCGGAAAATCTGGTAACTCCATATTATTAGATCTATCCGCTTCCATCAAAATGGTGTTTACAACCTTATTGCATAACAATTGAAGAAAACATAAACGCCAATCGATAGAAGAGATTTCTGTCGTACCGGGTCACATATTATAATCAAAATTATGCAAAATATAAAAAATTAATTGTTAGTTAAAATTACTACCTTGACAAGTTATCGTTCTTTTTGTGTATTGATAATAAGCTGCCCGGTTCTCTCAACTGTGTCGGTTCTCTCCGACATGACAGCACCGCTAACGCATCCCTTCCCCGCAGCACATTAAATACCGCAGAGAGTCGGAATTCACGCGGAGTTTCAGCACGATCTTTTGTATGAAAAATGCAAGATAAACAATGATTATGTAATAAACTTTATATCTATGAATTATTGGGTAGCCTAAGGTTTATACTTCATAGCTTTCATAGCTTTTTGTGGGTCAACCACTAATCCAATCATTTTAGAAAAATGCACACTGAAAGCTAGCATTCCGCAGGTGATTTCGTTGAAATCTATGGATTAGGAGTAGTTAATTGCTAAAGTTAAACGAATGAAATTTACGTGTCAGAAACAGCGCCAATTCTTCTTAATTTGGAAAAATCGAGAAAACGCCAACATATACAGCTTTCTAATTTTTATGAGTTGTAGCATATTAATCGAAGACAGCAGCAGAATTTTTTCAAATTTTTTCGCCCCATGTTATGCGAGAAAATCGACGTCAAAAGAAGGGACGTAATATATGGCCACGATAGTTCATTACGTAGATTTTCTATTCCTAAATGTCATATAGCATAGTTGGACGCAACAGTTGGACAGTCAGCGCAAACGTGTTTAAGTTTGATTAGTGTCAAACAGATAAGCATTCGCGGAATGAGTCTTCGGCTTAGTATTAGTATTATTTACTCATGAACACGGGAACGCTCCCATTGTTTACCATTTTAAGATTTTGGCGTGTCCAGTTTAACAAATATCTTCACACTAACATCCGGTTTGATCATATTACCACTGTTTGTCCTCATCGAACCCTTCAAGTTTTGTTAAAGTAATTTCTCTGTGCATACATATTTTCAATAAATTTCTACCATATTAATTAAAATGAGTTACCCTGTATACTTGTTTGCACTTAGTTTTATTTTTTTTATTTTTGACAGCAGGTATCAGAGAATGTTAACGCTAGTTAAACATTTTTTTACTAGTTGATAAAAGTTTGAATTCAATATTTCATGATACCACGTCAAATATAAAAAGGATACTTTTGTGATGCAGTCCCTTATATGCTAAAATCAGCGAAATTATTAAAAGAAAAATATACAAATATGTCGCAATAATCGATACAATAAGATAAAAAAAAACCGCCAGGACACAAAAAAGCAGTTTTTTTGATACCCTTAAAGTTAGTACCACTTCGGGGACGACTTCTTTCCAGAAATAGCGTCATCCTTAAAATTTTAAGCGGCACTTAATGTTACTTCTGTAATTTTCTATTAGAATGACATTTTGAACCCCAGCATATCTGTCGTCAATTTTTATCACCATGGCAACGAAGAATTACATTCTTGTTTATTACTCTAGGTAATAAATATAATTGGTTGTAAATTATCGAAAATTGTTAAATAAACACTAACTAAATGGATATCGTTGGCCGATATTGTGTTACTATCGTGATTTATGTGCTTTTTGGCCAATGAGTACTTTTTTCCCGTGGACTATAAAGTATCCATGTATAGACTCACAATCCACCACGGTCTGCTCACGCGCATCGGCCCCGCCTACAAGTGACGTTAGTGCGAGAAGGAAGCGGCAGTAGCGTTAATATAGCGTTAATTTCATGGCTGCCTAACTAGCCAATTCTTGTTGTCACGGTTGTAATGACATTAATGCGCTGACGTCATTGCGGGAAGTAGCGTTCGTTGCCATGGTAATTAATATGTTGTGACATTCAAGCCTTTTTGACAAGCTTGAGCATGGTTGTCAACTTGTTAACCTAAATCACCTACAAAAGTCAAAAACTTACGGATGTATTTGGTGGCCTAGGTGGCCGTGTCTACGTCCTTCTCGCAGTGACGTCATGCGCAGAAATGAACCAATTTAAGACACGAAGTACGCAGACCGGTTTACTGGGTCGCTATTATTAACATAATACAATTGTTGTTGGTTATTAATTGTTGGTTATTATTAATTCTTATTTAATTTGTTAGATACCTCCATAGTTTTTGTAAGCTCTAGTCTGTCACTGTTCACTGTAGGCCAAGTTTGGCGGCTTCTTATTATTATTGTTGTTGTTATTTTTTGTGTTTAAGGGGTAATGCCACTTTAGCGCGAGAAAAAATAGCCGCTTTTGTAGGTACATTGTTTTCAATATAGTAAATGAATTAGAAAATCTCTTTAAAGCCCGTTATTGTTCATATTTTGGGGAATATTCACAATAAAAAAAGGAAGCCTCTTCCGGCGGACAGGGTAGCACGGCCGGAAAGATTTTGCACTCAGTTCTTCACTTAGCCATAAAAACTAATTGATTCTATTTAAGATTATCTCGGGAAGTACAAAAACGAAATAAATAAAACAAAATGGCGCAAGTTTGAACACAAATTAGGTACAAAATTAGGTTAAAAATTGTATAGAACAAAAAAGTTTCGAACTTATCGTAAAATCCGTATGTATGTACTTCTCTAGGTAATGATGTTCTGAAACTGCATATAAAATTTCAAGGGAATTGACGGAGATCAATTGAAGTTATCTTTCCGGCCAGTTTAAAAAATGCGGTTTTGAGAAAACACGGTTTAAAGTATTGTGTAACTTTGATGTATAGAATTGTTATATTTTACTATAGTTGGCGATGCCTGGACCATATAATTATCTTTTCAAATTAATATTTTCCTCCTCTTGTTTCCTCTGTTTGAGTTTGATGACAGACGGGCCTGTTTTGCAGCATCAGTCAGCGATGGCTCTGAAAACATGATGCGCCGTGCGTCAGCTTTCGCGCAGAAATTATTGCAGTTTGGCCCGATGCTCATACATAATACCTCTATAATCTTCATAAGGCTGGATAATGCATCATTGACAACACATATCGCCATACTTGCTGCAATAGCCACAATTACTGAAAGTGAAAATGCAATCACCAGGTGGACAATTCTCGTGCCGCGGCATTTCATCGGTCAGAATGTATTGAGTAGTGTCGCCCAGATCTATTTTCTTCATTTTATCCATTGAATCATGATTACAACGAATGGCTAGTCCATCATAAATAGGCTTCTGGGTTAACTGCCATAACTGGCTTTTGACAAAAGGCGGGGACGAGTGCCATTAGTTTTTGCACGTGATGTCACCTTTCCTTATTTCCTTTTCTTATTTCAAAATTTGCAAGCTTTGCAGTATTTAGGTTTTATGAGAATATCAACAACATTTCTCCAGCTGATAAGCGCCCTCAATCATACTGAGAAGAAAAGCTATATTTTCTCCATGCTCCATGCAAATTTGGTCAAAATTCTCACAAGGAACCACGATTATATTATTTACACACTACAACTTGTGAAATAGCAGAAAACACAGCAACGAAGTTCAAAAGGTGATAATTAAACGTCATCCACTTCAACGTTGTAATAATCTTCAACCGATATTACGCTTTTGCAAGTGTGGACTGTGGATACGTTATCAGGCAGAGGCGACTCTAGTTACAAACGATTCAATGCTTGTCATATTAGTTCTATTTGAAAATCTGCTGCTTCCTTTCGACTCCTTTTGATCACGATATTCTCCGGGAATGTCACTAATTATTTCTGGTATTTTTTACCAACTAATCAAGAACAACACACGTTACATTCAGACAGGTGTAACATTGTGAGGTTAGCGTCAGTTCAACGAACGTACCGTGGATATTTCCCCAAAATCTTTGTGATTTATATTATTTTATGTTATATTTCACACCATGGATGTAATTTCTTCATATAAGATGAGAGCGTATAGGTCTCTAGGCTGTAAACACTTGGCCGTATGTTCATCACTAAGCATTTAATTTCTTTTTCAAATATGAAACGTATTGTACCTTATTTCTAAGACCTCAATACATCATTTAAGCAACAACAAAAATTGGCTTTTTCAATAGGTCTAGAGTGGCATTACCCCTAATGGTATAGATTACTGTTTTTCTCCAGTCTTTTAGCTTCGTTTAATCTAACTTTTTTAAGTTGTGTTACGTTTGTGTTACTTTGTGTCCTCCTAGAAGATGCATTTATTTTGGTAATATTGCAGATCCAAAAGCAGCATTCCAGGAGTACATCGACATACTTTTCCTTATAATAAGCCCCCTCAACGTGACATACAACATCGTCGCCGCCATTTTACTTCGCGACAAGATCATACGGCTTTTGACAACGCTAACAGATAATAGTAAATTCGGTGACCCCCCTCACCTTGATATCGTGTACCGTAATACAGGCCGTCTGACTGCGATAATTGCAATTTACATCGCCGCTACTGCAATATTGAATGCCCTCAAGGAGATCGCTATATATCCACGATGCCAGAATATTAATCATAGAGATGGTAGAGATGTGCTATGTGGATTCTCGGTTGGGCTGTACTATCATTTTTATAGCGTCAAAACTGGAATTTTGTGGTACCTGCATATAGTGATTCAGTTCTACGCTGGGATTTACTTGTGTGTTGGTGGCGGTGTGTTCAGTTGGTCTCTGATCACGTCGATAGAAATGATTATTGCAAAAATAAGCCATTTGAACTTGATGATTGCACACTGTGTCAATACCAGGACGATTCCAAGAAGGGAGAAGAAGAGGCAGCTTGGAGTATGTGTCAGTTACCACGTTTACATCACCGAGTACGTATGTTTGTTTGAAGTGTTTGAACGCTTTTGAAGGTAAACTACAAGCAACGCTGATCAAAATTATTTTTCTATAGATTAGTGGATGAGCTCAGCGATGTCTATCTGCCACTTTTAAGTGCATGTGTATCAAACTACAGTGTTCTGATTGGATTACAACTGCTATCACTATCAATTGTAAGTAACCGGAAGTAACATTGTTTGATCGAATCGGACTGGTGTACTTTAAGCTTAAGAGGTAATACCTAATCTCTACTCTTTTAACCACTATTAGTTACAAATCTAGGGGTGTCGGAATTAGGTACATGTAAATATCGCACATCCTTAATTCAGAAATGTGTACATGGTTAGAAGTAATATCGGGCTGTTCATTTAGAGCGACGCATTTTGTTTCTGACATTTCTCGAATAGGAGTGCAGGTGGTTTCGCAATTCTTTCACAGTTTGCAACCTCGATCGATGGGCTTCGAAATAAGTAGGCAACCAAATATACTTCATAATTTTGTTCTCAGTATTTCACCGAAGTGATTAGGTATTTCCATTCAAATTATACGTTAAACTGAATTTGAAATCTTTGCCGATAATACAAAAAATTTCCGGCTCAATTCTGGCAAGTGTCGGTGACGAATTTTGGGAATATCGGTTCAATTCTGTCAAGTGTAGGTGATGAATTTTGGGAATATCGATGTTTTTTGTTGATCGCAAGAAGACTACGACATAGCCACCAATAAACGTAAAATCCGTCACCTAGACTAGACAGAATTGAGCCGGATATTTTTTGTATTATCGGCAAAGGCTTCACGTTCAATTTAACGTATAATTCAGTGGTTCTTAACCGGTGCTCCGCGGAACACTGGTGCTCCGCGAGCTAATCGCAAGTGCTCCGTAAAATTATGAAAGCCGAAATTGTTGACTTACCGTATGTGATTGAAATAATAATATTTGTGTTTGTTTATTATTAACGTACAAAACATTCTAACTTCAACAAAAATAACAATTATAGTATATTATAATACAAGGAGACACCCAAAATAAGAGATGGAGCAGGGCATAAAGATCTAGGTCAATAGCCTGTTCGAACACCAAATGAAATTTATTAAATGAAACTAATTGTGTAATAAACCTGTACAAAGCTGGATGTTGGAATAAAGATTATTACTACTACTATAATGAAAGTTTTAGAAGACAAAAATTGGCGCACGAGTTGTTTTGTTATATACTATTTTTTCTACCTTGCGACATTAATTTTACATAAATTTCGAAAAATACGGTTGTTATCTTACAATTTAAAGTAATTTTACATTCAACAGTTGGTAGTTAGTGTAAAGTTCACAACTACGACTGACGCGAACCAATGGCGATTGAGATGTCAGCCTTATTTGACACTTGACGTCAATATCATAAATCTTGGAAAACCAAAAGTTACTAAAAGTTTGTGATCTAGTGTTTTCATAATCACACCGAAAGCGGTTTCGTTATGAGTTTATAACGAACGCAAAGTAGAAAAAAACATTTACAATTTTCAAATAGTGATAAATATGAATAAAATAAATAAATAATTAAAATAAAAATGGGTGTAGCTCTGCTACACATCCCACATAAAATGTTCTGAAAATATGTAAACATTTTGAAATATATTTCCTAAAATTTATTTTAGTCTGAAAAATTATTATCTTTAGATAATAATTTTTTTTGCCCTCATCTACATATCATCCTACATGTTATGTGAGGATTTATTAAGCCTTAGATTAGTATAAAGTTGTATTCAAAATGAGCTTATCAAAATTACTTGAGTAGGTGGTACTTAACTGCTAATATAAAGAATCTAGCCAAACTACCTAAATATTTGACAAACAAAGAAGGTTTTGAAAGTTTTATCATATTTAAATTTATATCACCGCGAACATGTCAGATGCTTGGAGGAACTATCACAATATACCAAATAGGTGGCGGCATATATAACCACCAGGTGATAGATCGTTCACGAACAAAATTTTGTGGGGCCAGAAAATCAAAACATACACACACACACACACACACAAAATGTGGAATTATGTGAATACGGGCAAAAAGAAAACTTCGGAAGCAATTCGGTACATCGAGAGTGCTCTTTCCCTCAAACATTCAAGAGTTGGTTTGTAGAAATAAATTCCAAAAGTCCAAAATTTTCTAAATTTACACAGAAATATGTCTTTTTCTTTTCTGTATCAGACTAATGACTTTCGCCGCAAATAAACTTCATTCGAGTATTAATTTTTTCAATTCGGTAAAAAGTTAGAGCTGATAAAAATATCAATAAAACCGTATTTTAAACGGCTACAACTTCTTAAGGAATTGAGAAAACCAATAAGTCAATATGAACCTTTTTACTCGGAATGACATTTAGTTTTTAGAAGAAAATCTGTAAAATGTTTTACGTGGATTTTATTTTGTTACTTAAATTTATTTACTTTTTATTGAATTTATTGATTACTTACGTTAATTTTTCGTTTTCGCATTGTTTGTATTTTATCTTTTATTTTTATTTGTTTGTTAAAATTTCAAACGGGTGTAACTTCTGAAGGAATAGAAAAAACATATGAGACCATATAAAACATTATATGGTAGACTATGATAGTATATTATTGGACTAGCACATAATTAAGGATATAAATCGCGAGCATGACGATTACACACGAGCTGTAGGCGAGCGTGTAATCATGCGAGCGATTTATATTCGTTATGTGCGCGTCAAATACGACGTTTTATCTACGACTTTCCATTTCATGCAAAATATGTTAAATGTATTTGTCAATGATGGCGACGCGAACTGTCAAATAACTGTCATCCACGTAGGTTTTGACAGATTTTTACGCTAGCGTTGTTTAATGATGACAGTTCGATCAACTAATGAGGTCATTATTTGAACGAACTGTCATTATTACACAACGCTAGTGTCATTATAATCATTGGATGGAAAACAGGTTTATCGACGGTAAGATATTCAAGGAGAAAGGTAGGCTATACCGTACTGATGAGGACTAATAGTCCGAAACACGTGTCTACGGTTGCTTCTTCGTATGACGGAGTAGCCCGACAAACTACCTTTCTCCATTATAATCATTGGCACGTATAATGATGGGGATTATATACTCATAGATACGTATGCAATGAACTTATTATATGTGAGTCCTAGATAAATATATTTATATTTTTTTCTAATTAATGTTATTTTGTAACTGTTATTTAATAATCGTTTTAATTTTGAGTAGAAGTTATGTCAATGTTCTTGGTGCTCCGCGAATCTTTCGTATGACCAAAAGTGCTCCATGACTTCAAAAAGGTTAAGAACCACTGGTATAATTTGAATGGAAAAACCTAATCATTTCGGTTAAATACCACGACATACTGATCATAAAATTATGAGGTATATTTGGTTGCCTACTCATTTCGAAGCCCACCTTAATAATGGAGTAATACACGGTGCGGTTTTCATGCCGGCGCTGTCATCGGCCCTCTTTTCTGTTTTTTATGATAACCTTGCGCGAATAACTTTCAATGGCGATCGCTACAGGTCCATAATATCGGGGTATTTTTGGGACCAGCTCGAACTTGGACGATCAGGATGGCCCCGTGCCATACAGCGTACGACAAAATCGAATTATTCCAGACCAAGTTCGGCGAGCGAATGATGTCATCTATCTCACGCAACGGAGCTCGCGAATGGCCGCCTCGTTCGTGTAATTTAAGCCCTTTGGATTTGTTTTCACTGGTGTTACATTAAATTGCCGGTCTATGCCAATAAGCCAGAAACGTTAGAACAGCTTCAGGCCAACATCGAACGCAAAATTCGGCCGATTTGTGTGCTCCGGTCATGGAAAATTGAGTCCAGCGTATTCACTCGTGCCAGCGCTTCCGCGTCGTATTCTATAAATAATAGCATCGATTGTACTTTCATTTGAAATAAAAATGATGTCCATGACTAACCCACAAGTCTTTTAATTCAATAAAGAAAATGCATCGTTCTTAATGAAAAACCCTATACATATGGGCGGCTCTATTGCGGTCTTTACACAAGAAAATAGCATAATTTACATCGCTTACTATATTACAATTATATATGTACGCATTTTGTCCAAATTTTACGGACATCAAACTAAAAAAAAAATCAGATGTGGCCAGGCACATGACTTTATCATACAATATATAAAATTAATAGTTTATTTGCATGAGAATCTATTTGATTGAGATCAGTCGTGTCTGCATTAAAATAAAACTAGTTAGCCAGGATTTGACAGATAAATAAATAATTAAATAAATAAATGATTCCTTTATTAGCATAAAACAATATTAAATGCAACAAAATAATATTTATATTTAGAGCGGAGATCAGCACACTTGTTTCCAAATTCCCTTGCTCTTCCACTCAACCCCTTACGCAAACTAGAACTAAGACATAATTGTACCAATAATATAACAATAATTCCGAGAACTTATCAAAACAAAAACAAAACAAAATTACTCTAGAGTCTAATTACACGTAATTGCAGCAAATCCAACTTAACAAAACATCGCACATGCCCTTAAAAAATCAAAAATTTAAACAGCTTCCGTTGTGCGCTCAATGCCTAAAGTCCCCCCTGTTGAGCAAACAGACAACACTTCACCTTTCCCCCAAAACTGTTTAACGATAATTCTTTCATATCTTCCCTGAGACCATTGTATATGTGACTGACCTGGTAAGAGAATGACCGTTTATACAGCTCAGCGCGATGGGCAGGTGGAGCAAACAAACCCCTGAATCTTAAATTAAGGTTATGGACATCTGTTCTACAGCGTATCTTCCGCATGAGGTATTGTGGGATCCTATTGGATAGCAACTTATGATATAATATTGCTGCATACAACACCCTAGTGTTATCCATGTTCAACCACACAAGTCGCCCAGCACATTCGATACATGATCATACTTCCTCAAACCAAAAACAAACAGAACTCATGCTTTTTGGACACGCTGAACACGCTGCCTATCCGACGCCGTCAGGCAAGGACCGTACACTGTATCACCATATGAAATCCCTTTAGTATTGACAGTAGGTAGATATAGTGAGATATTGTCAAAACATCAGCATTTGGCACTACTGGTACTGTCATTAGTCATTGGTCTGAAAATATTTGGAAAATCCTGGCTCACTATATTGTATTATATCAATGCAGATGCGACCGATCTCGATCAAATAGAATTTGCTCTTGCAGCTAAACTATTAATTTAATCAGAAAATGTCGCAGACTTTAATTTATAGACTTTAATTTATTATTTAACTATTTTGAAGAAATTTAAGAAATGGCGGCTCATTTGCAAAATCCTTGAAAAATGCTTAGAGGAAACGTCCAGTTCCTTTGGACCCTTTTGAACCAACACTTTTCAGCTCTAAGTTTAGTCATTAAACTTCTAAATATGAAGCTTCGTCCCGATACCTTCAGTAGTATCTCCGGAATCGTCTCCAAAAAAATCGAGTACGCACATACACACACACACACACACATACATACACACACACACACACACACACACACACACACACACACACACACACACACACACACACACACACACACACACACACACACACACACACACACACACACACACACACACACACACACACACACACACACACACACACACACACACACACACACACACACACACACACACACACACACACACACACACACACACACACACACACACACACACACACACACACACACACACACACACACACACACACACACACACACACACACACACACACAGAATTTTTTTTGTACCTTGGTCAAAAATGATCAAGGGACTCAAAAAGAACTATTTCCGCTGAAATCTTAAATTCTTTTTTCGGCACGGTTACAATACTTCGTCATACTGCGTATGATAAAGTAAAAACGGACTAGGACCCAGTTCTACCTCTCCGAAAACGCGTTTCCAAATAAAAACGCTACTTATTGCCAAAGTTTATAAAATTTTCAATCTAAACTTTTTACTTTATCATACGCAGTATAATAAAGTATTGTAATCGTGCAGAAAAAAAAATTTGAGTTTTTAGCGGAAATAGGTCTTTTTGGGTCCCCTGAACATTTTTGACCAAGGTACAAAAAAATGTCTGTGTGTGTGTGTGTGTCTGTGCGTATGTATGTCTGTGTGTGTGTAAACGATTTTTGTGGCGACGATTCCGGAGAAACTACTAAAGGTATCGAGACGAAAGTTCATATTTAGAAGTTTTATGACTAAACTATAGAGCTGAAAAGCTTTTGGTTCAAAAGCGTCCAAAGGAACTGGCAGTTTCCTCTAAGCATTTTTCAAGGATTTTGCAAGTAAACTGCTATTTCTGTAATTTCGTCAAAATAGTTAAATAATAAATTAAAGTAGAGGAAATTTTGAATAATTTATGCCTATGATATTTTTTGGTAAAATTAATAGTTTAGCTTTAAGAGCAAATTCTATTTGATGGAGATCGGTCGCATCTGCATTGATATGAAACTTCAAAGTAGCCTGGATTTGACAAATATTTTTTTGTGCTGTCACCACTGAAATGTCTATGGCTGTCACACTCGAAAACAGCTGATTTCATCAGAGGTTGGAGAACCGCTATGGAACGTTGCCGCTTAGTGCGGCAAAGTAGAAAATACAGAATTCAAATAAAATAAGATCACCAATTTGATTGTTTGTTGATAAGAAATATCAACCCGTTGCTATATCTAATTGTAAAAACGATAAATTGAAAAAATTGTAAATAAAGTATAGCGATGTGTGTAGTTATATTTTAGTATGTTGGTACGGATGTGACATCTACAGTGTCATGAACGAATATAAATCTGTCAGAATTTGAATTAGCTTTGATGTCACTCCTGCCGAAAACTACATAGCGCGACTCGCTCACATGCGACGGCGACGCTCCGTCATCGGTGACGCGCCGCATCACCGCTCGTCGCGCTATCCCGTACTTTCGGCACTTGTGAGATAAATAACTATTATTCTGGTGACAATACTATTGATAGTATTGACTATCAAAATATCTGTCAAATCCTGGCTAACTAGTTTAATTTTAATGCAGACACGATTTATCTCAATCAAATAGATTCTCATGCAGCTAAACTATTAATTTTATATTTTGTATGATAAAGTCATGTGCCTGGCCACATCAGATTTTTAGATAAATAACGAGTTTGGCTGGATGAAAAATAATTTTTGGAAAGATAAAAATTAATTTCACTTCTACATCTTTGACTTTTTTCAAATATAAAACATCTAGATGTCATGATACAAAAAGAGATTCTTTATTTAAGTACAATTTTAACCCAAACATTATAATTGCGATAACAAAGCGTAATAGCAGGAGCTTTAGACACCGCCTATAACTTGTGACTACGGATTGACGTTGGTGGGGGACAGACTGACCACTCCCAGCAAAAAAAAAACATCGCAACGAAGTATTTCGTTTCGGAGTTGCGATGTTTTCAGAACAGTTTTTTTTTTAAGTCAAACTATAGGTAATTAAATGAAGTATTATATAACTACCCCAAATTGATAATATTGTCCAGCATAATACACTTATTAACGCGTCACTAACATTTAGCCACAATTCCAATGTCAATTTTCTCTCGAACCGATTATTATTAGATATGTTGTAGGAAAATTAAGTAGGTATGAAACATATTCAGGCTGGAAGAATGAGGGTAAATTTTGATTTTGCCGGCATTTGTGGTTTCCGGCACAAATTCGAATTTCAAATTTACAACTTGAAAGGATAACAAAATAAACTTGTATCCAACAATTTTCTTTTGTGTTATTTAAATTGACATGGCAAATCAATTGATCACTAATAATGATTTTTGGTATTTTAAGCCATTAGAATAATGAAAAAAAAATTTGAAAACAATCTGTGGACCCAACTCAAAATAGTATTGATGTTAACTACAAAATATATATTTTTTTCTATATTTATTCAAACCCTGGAATTTTGTCGATTTTTTACTTTTGCGATGACGATTGTTTAGTTTTAATCACACCCCCCCCCCCCTGCTTCTGTCGCGATTTGCTTTTTTCAGTTTTTGCAGATACTCACAAGATTTCAGGATTTAACGCCAAACCCTCTTACAGAAGAAATTTTTTCACTTTTTTTCCAATTTTAAGTTTATTTACATTCATTAATTTATCAGCTAAAAGTGCAAAATGTGTGCTGTAGTGAAATTTAAATTACTTCATAACTTCTAGGGCATTACTACGAAGGCTGTAATAAATATTGTGGCATGGGTGGCAGTGCTCTTCATGATTTGCTTTGGCGCCGAAAGATTATCAGAAAAGGTATGTTTGTTTCTCCATCTGGGTTTGTTATAATAGTGGAGTAATTCCAGAGCACATCCATAGCAACTGAAATATACTTTACCAATTGGTACGAAGTTGACACATATCTGAGGAAGGATTTAAGACTAATATTAATGAGATCGCAACTACCTCTTAATATAACAGTTGGATACCTCGGTGTTATAGATCTTTCAACATTCAAAAAGGTATGCCCATTCACCATTTTTTTACACGAAAAAAAAAATTCTTTTCGTAAATTTCTTTGATGTAATAGTTATCTTTTGTCTAGGTCATGCAAGGAGCTTACACATATGCAACCATGCGTTCAAATTTCGATTAGTAACAAGTTTAGGTTGAAATCACATATGTGACCCGCTCGGAAGAAAGGGGTCTTGTGCTAAAATCGAGTTATCGAGATACACGCGCTTAAAGAATACAGTGTTGCTCGGCGTTCTGCCTGGTGTTTGAAGGCGCATAACTCTGAAACTACTTATCAAAAAGAAATAAAATAAAGTTCGTTATGCTCCTTAGTAATTTCTACATAAAGTGTATGACTTTCAAAAGATTATGTCTCTCGGTGTAAGCGTGACCGCGAGAGAAGTTTAAAATGGTACCCGACTTTTGTAGTTGTAATTCTTTTCAATTCGCACTCACCTTACCGATTTTTTTTCTCAAAAAACTCTTAGCCAAAAATATTCTAACCTTCATAAGTTAAAATACAGTATCTCATCTGCAGATTGGCCTTTGTGTTTTTTTAAGTTTTACGTAATAAAGGGTGTAAACATGTTTGCAAAAATCTAGAACGATTTTTCAATTTCCTCGCTCTCAAATTTATTCCTACGGCCGAAAAAATTTGACGGCTTTGCATGTTATATAAAAATAAACCAAAATAATGATGCAATTAATCTCATCTTGTTCATTAAATCATTTTAGTGTGAACATAGACTCGATGTTTGGTTAACTATACCTGTGTACAGCGGGCGGTTGTGAATCCCGGCAAGTGCTGGCTGCACACGTGTGCACCGGCTGTTTATTTTGGATAAAATTGTAAGATTTCAGCATACCGTCAATACCTTAAAGTCAATAATTTATTCATAACACCCCTTCCATCTAACGGCAAAAATCAGGTTTTTGCAAAAGTCTTCGTCAAAAGTCACCGGAATATTTTTTAAATCGTGAATTTGATAGTAGGTAGATGACTTCTCATGTAATTGTGCATTATTGCCTCTGCTGAATTAAGTCATTAAAAATCTGGAAATTATCGTTAATTACGGTCTTTTAGTTAGTAATTTACCCGGTAAATTAGTCTTTTATATCCCTAAGTACCTCCCAGGCAAAGCACAAACAACAGTGCGCTTGTCGACTGCTTAGGAGGGGTGGGGTGAATTCACGCCAGTTCTTATAGAAGGTTTTTGAAATTAATCTATAAATTCCTGTAAATTGCAAACTGCAATTAAAATTGTTGGCAAATTATCGGTAAATTACAAATTGATGGTAAATTACCATCGGTAATTTAAGCCGTAAATGACCTTAATTAGGAATCGGTAAATTACCATTAATTACTGTAACTAATTTGGTAATTTACGCGGTAAATTACGCTTTTACATCCCTGATCATGGAGCGTCCATTCTGGAAAAAATAAGAAAATTTCCCTAAATGTTTTGCTGGTAGGTCACACAAATTTTTTGTCCAGGTCGTATTTTTTGTTTAATAAAAATAAAAATATTCAAATTCAATTGTTGATACGTTTAAAGATTTTACTAAATGCGTTGTTTGTGCTTCGCATCCAAATAGTGAACAAAGTTATGTAAAATGGAGCAACTAGGTTATATTTTTACAGAAGTTTTATAGGCCTTTGCCACCACTCACGAAATTTCATCACTTCAACCTCAATGTGAATCAACAAGATATTGGTTGCAAAGAATTTGCTAATTCTGCCACTCAGTACGCAACAATTAAAAAATACACCTAGAGGGTGAGCCGGAAGACATCCAAGCAACCGGCCTTTCTCTCCAGCGACAGTGGTACCTATTTAAGGAACTTCGGCCATTAATAACAAACCCTAAAAAAGTAGAAGAAAGCAGTGTTCATTAAAAAGCCACAGAAAGAGTTTCTCAAGAAACGGAGGGTATAAGAAAATAGTAAAGAAAATACAAAACATATCTCTATAGTAAAACAACTAATTTCATTCTGTTACAATCTTCTATTACAATAAGCAAAACTTTTTTTATAATACATTATTATTATCACAGCAATGTTATAGTCTTTCATTTCAAATATGGGTATAGGTATAAGAAGTAGACAGGGATCAGTTATTTATTTAATAACAATAAATAGCATAATTTCTCGGATTTCAGTAATAAATTCGTGGTGCAAAAATACATCAAGAATTGTGCTTCTACTTCTATTATTTCGTATTTTTTAAGTTTTCTTTGTTTTCGGCAAAAAATCTTGGCAGGTTATTTTTTTAATAAATAATAAAAAAAATATCAAGCTTACTATTAGAAAGCACTTTTTTTTATTTTAGTGTATTGTTTTTGATATTCTAATAACAAATAGCTTAGAAAATTGCCAGGAAAGCGTTCTTGTTTTGCGAGTATAATGCAAGCGCCCTGAATCCTTCCGGGAAAAAGTAGTTTCGTTCATCGCTCTGTAACTTCGCCAAATTTTATCCGTTTAATCTCAAACAAATGGTATATTAAAGCATAGGATTCCAGCATTCCGAATCTGCCAAAACCCCAAAATCGATAATTTAGCAGTAAGACCCCTTTCTTCGGAGCCGGTCACATATGCTTATCGGCTTTTTAATCAATACCCGCTACTTGCAATATGTGCACGATGATTTTGCGTACAATATACGAGCAAGATACGGTCGAAACGTTTGTTTGTTTGACAATCTACGTTGTCAATCATTGTTTAGCTTAAAGGATTAGGACGAGCAAATGATGTCATAAGGTTTAGTATGTACAATATAAAGTTGAACCCGACAAAAGTAAAAAAAAATTTATTGCTAATATATTGTTGAAGCAACAGCGTTTAGCTTTTTAAGGCCGGCCGCATACCAAAGTTGCATAGGACACCCACACAATGCATTAAGACACATAAAATCGTCTTTCGTTTTTGCTTCAAACAAAAAGTGTCATTATAATATCAAATGACATAGAAAGATCTAAAAATATCATACACAATCGCGTAATAACACAGTTAAACACATAGATAATAAAAGTCATTGACGCGGATTGAACTTTGAGTAAAAATGTAAAACATATCTTATTAATATATTCAAAACTAAGGAACATAGGTTAAATTTCATTTTTTAAGACAAACCAAGTTTCTGCTCGAAATCAACGTTCTGCAGGTCTGCATATTCAAGTAAACGATTGTAAAATTTTGCAAGCCTGTACGTTCTACGAAAACAATATGCAGTCTTCGCAAAACTAGGAAAGGTGACAACTCTAACCAGCACATAGGCCCATCATTTCTTGCTATGGTATTGTATTCAACATTCATGGATTGACACAACCGCTTTTTGTCCAGCGGTACACACGAGCAACATCCAGTAACTCTTGGTATTTAATGTCTTGTTTTGATATATAAACCTGTTCTTTAAAATTACAACTTAGCTTATTATAGCAATAAAAGCATTACACTAATGAAACACTTTGTTTCCATTTATTAACAATCTAAACCTTTTTTTATGTATGCATGTACTTAAAGAGTTAACGGTCCCTTAAGTTAAAGAGAAAGAGAAAAATTAACCTAAGCTAACATTTCTAGTTTTGACGATACACAGGGTATCCCTCTCTAGTTCCAAATTATATTAATGGCCTTAAGAAGCTGGTTCAAACTAACTTCAGGACTGTTCTGGTGGTCCTGTATTGATCCAATTATTTAGACGGTTCAGTGCTTTTGTGGGTTAATTATTCAATAATGATAACATCTCATAAGATGACAACAATCTGAATTAACTATTCTAGTGTGCCAAAGCTCCATATTTATTATACCTATGCCGAAGTTATAACAATTGCTGCTCAAAGATAGATGTATAATTGGAGGACGGGTAATATGCTGATTTCAGGAATAACATTTAAATTATGTATTTTTGCGATTTGCCGCAGTTATTCCACTTTACCTAAATACATATACAATTTGAAAAAATCCAATAAATAAAAAGAAATAAAGCCACACCTTTGAAGAATCGCCGTCGTATTTTCCCAATTTTTCCAGCCATATTCGAGTCTAGATAGTGTGGCTATCTACGATGTTCTCGAGAACTAGACGTCATTAGACGGAGATAGTTAACGGAGATAGGAGATAGTTAAAGCCAATAGGTCTATTATCTCTATCTACCATAGACCACAAAAAAGTAATTCACTAAAATTCACATTAATATTTACTGGCATGATTTCGAGAGCTCTAACCTACAAATAAAATGTAGGTAAACTGAAAATATAGAAAACTTGGGAACACCGCACAAAGAAGTTTTCCAATCGTAATTAGGAGATTACCTAAATATTCTACTATTATATCAGACATCAATCAGGTTCCTGCCTAAAGAAGTATACTATTATTTTATTAAAAACTCCAATGCATAGGTTAACTAGCAGAATATACATATGAACAGTGCTGTTTTATCAATTCTACTACCAGAGAATTCAAGCTCCAAGTATGGTATGATGCAGAAGCTCATTACGGGTTTTGTAATTGGATTCAAATTACATTACGGAGAATCAAAATCCTTACGACTATTTTCTTGATCGAAGAGGATTTCTAGAAAAGAGATGTGATTACTAATTTTCATAATTTCCATGAACAGACAATAAAATCACAGAGGTATGCTAAAGATTAACAATTTATTATCAAATTTCTTGGTAATGTTACTGGATGACGCCTATAATATTATTATATGGGAAATGTTGTATAATGGGACACAGTCGACTTGTCAACCATTGACTCCAGGGGCCCGTAACACAAACACTACAAGTCCTACCATTGTAGGAAAAAATTCTACAGTTGTAATGATTCCGTAACAAAAAGTGATATCTACCACAAGTTCCCAGCTCTAATTACAGAGATATATACGAGTTCTGTACATTTGCATGGCTATGATATATTGCTACAGTGGTAAAATAAAATGCTTTTTACATAGTTAATGGAGAATTTGATCAATTTTAGGTCAGAAAACTTGTGACATTCCCATAAAATGACAAGGAATTTGCCTATAGTTACAATGTCCGTAACACAACGAATATGTAGTGTAGGTAGTAATGTAAAATTACCGGTAATTAAAAAATGGTAATATTACCGTAATATTACCGGTAATATTACCGTAATAAACGTTTTTTGACGTTTCTTAAAACCAATGAAATGCTTCTTTATTTGTCACAAGGGTAAGTTTCAACCAATTATGTCATTATTATAGTGGGAATAAATCTCTTGTAATTATTCTCGGGAATAATCACTGTAGCTTTTATTTGCCTAGCAACTGTCAGATACTTGTCAAAATAATTACTTAATTGTGTCAACGCGAAATGGGTGAAAGTCATCGGTTTAGTACCTTTTCTGATGCAGAAATTACAAAAAAGATTTTAGAAACTACTTCGAAAAATACTCTAATAAGTAATCAGTCTATATGGAGACAATTTAAGACCTTCACCAAAGAAAGAAATTATATTCTGGATCAATCTACTACAACAGCTACTCTGGCATTGATTTTAAAAGATTGGGCTTATAACATGAAAAGAAAAGACGGAAATGATTATAAAGAAGTAGTAATAAAGACAATGTGGAATAAAACGGCAAAATTAGTTCAAGAACTTTACTTTAATAAGTATAACAGGTCCTTTGATCCTTTCCATGATATAGAATTCAGAAATGCTCGGAATGCAAGAGATGCACAAAGAAAAATTTTACAAAAACATCCTGAAAAGCACGAACAAAGTTCTGTGGCACTTTCTAATACAGAATTGTTGCAAATTTTTAACCTTGTGGATTGCAAAGAAAGTTTTTTCACGTTGCATCGTATGAACTAGCTTGGAGGGGAGGAGAAGGTACGAAATATTTAGTTCATTATTTTAAAAAAGAAACCGACATAAAAAGATTAAATACCGCATTGAATACAATCCCATCTTTACAAAAACTGCACAGGGCGTGGCACAAAGGTGCGCTAATAGTAAATGGTTGACTCCAAACATAAATAACCCAGATATTTGCCCTGTTCGTCTTTTTGAAAAACTAATGAGTAAACGTGAAGAAAATATTAAAACCGAACGCTTGTTTCTTACTCCAAATCCGGCTTGGCAAACTCATGGTTTTTCGTATAAAAACGTTCCTGTGGGAATAAATTCCATTTCAAAATGGATGAAAGAATCCGCAGAAAAAGTAGGTCTAGACACAGTTACTAAAAAATAACTAACCATTCTGCCAGATCAAGTGCAGTACGTAACCTTTCAAAAGCTGGTGTAGGAGAACAAGAACTAATCAAGGTCACTGGTGATAATTCTGCAAGTTCGATTAAACCATACTTACAATTGAACCAAGAACATCATCCAAATATAATAAATAATCTTAGAGAAAATACGCAGGAGGAAACACTTAATATAACAAGCAATTCCAAATCCTCAATAAATAATGAGTCTCGCAATATTTTTAATAATTGCGTTTTTCATTGTACTAATTTAAATTGTTAATTCTTTTAATATATTCACTATGTGTCAACGATATTTTCATATATTGTAAGTAATAATTAATTAAATTAAATTTTTCAATAATTTTATGATAGTTTTATTGATCTTTTTTATTCTTAAAGTTTGTGAATCAAAAAATAATCTAGTCAAATATAACTCGAGAGTTCCATAAATTAGAAAATAATTTGACAGATATTGTTCAAACTTGTTGCCATTTGGCAATAGCCACGAGAGCCCGCAGGGCTCTCGTGACTATTGCCTGGCAACACGTTTTCAATCAATCTGTCAAATTATTTTCAATTTATTCTCACTCTCTTGTTATATTATTACTGAGAATAAATTACCAGTAAATTAATAGCTTGCAATGCTACCGGTAATGTTACCGGTAATATTACCCACAGGTCATATCCAGCGACGCGTTATGCCATCATGGGGCCCTGGGCAATTTTGAATTTGGGGGCACCCATATACAATGTTGAATTAAGACGAATTACTTTTTTATAAAAAAATAACAAATGCTAATAATACTGATATAACATTCGGAACAAATAACAAAAATCATAAATAAATAAAAAGGTAAGGTACCTTTTTGCAGCAATATTTAATATAAGTACCTACATAATTATTTGAAGTAACAACAGATTATTCTTAAGCATAACAAAATAACTAATAAATAGCTTAACAATTTAAAAAACAAAATTCGTAACAAGTAAACTATATTGTCTTAATAAATAAAGGGCATTCTTAACAAATAAATGTTTTTAATATTTTAAATGATTCAAAAACTGCGATAGTTCAGTCTTAAATACGCCATCATCAACATGTCCTCTAAATATGTACTTATTAAATTTGTGGTGCAGTTTGCATAGTTTTTTGAGAAGTTACATTTAATAAAATGTAATTTCCCATTTCTTTTTCTAAAATTACCTAAGATTCTGATTCCATATCATTAAAAAAATACAATTATTCCGGATGCCTGTTGCTATATCAGTTTTAACAAGATGAAACGTAACGTGTCAATATCTGGTCCTCAAAGTTTAGAAGAATGTAGCCAAATAAAAAGTTTCAGAAAAGATTAAGCTAGAAACTTAAATGACTTTTGAGTACACAGAGTTTTGTATTTGTAAGAAGCAGACGAAATTCCATTGTTCAAATATAGCGTCCTGTATATTTTTCCTGTCTTTTGAATTATCAATTGAACTGTAAAAACCGCATGTCCCTAAGGCCAATGGTGTAAATGTAATAAGACGATTAAATGTTAAAAGGAAGCAATTAAACAAATTTAAAAGAATTTCTACCGTGTCAATGGCTCGTCGTTTTCGAAAATGACTTAAGTTTAATTTGATCGTCTCACTATGGTAATTTATTAATTACCTGATTGATTTATAGTTTATAAAAGATTGATTTTGCTTCCCTACTGGCAGGAGCGCAAATATAAAATTCAATATTCTTGAGACGGTAATACATTAGTTAAAGATTAGTTGGTGCCTCGCTGAGAGGAACCTAAATCTGTTTGCAACGTTAATGAGGACTGGCATGGTGTAGTAGTCTATTACAGAAATGCGTTTCCTAAATATTGCTTTGCCCCCCCCCCCCCCATGTTATTGCGGGCCCTGGGCAACTGCCCATTTTGCCCAAGGGTCACATCCATACAAACCTAATGGCGTGGCGTGTGATAGATAAAATATCTAAAATAGATAAATCTTGTAACTATTTTGTTAATATGAAAGTAAAAAATAAAATTTTATTTTAAAAATACATTATTGTATGGTTAACGGCAATAAATTAAAATATCGGTAATATGTATTACCAAAATTACCGGTAATATTACCATTTTACATCACTAATGTAGGTACAAGTGTTTTGTGTAAGCTGTTACCACGTCAACAAATCGCTTACGTCGAAATCTTTACGTAAAATTGTGTATTCTGTCAAACCGCATATGACATCCCAACAACTTGTACGCGATTGCAAGACATAAAGCTTGATGATGATAAAAGAAAACAAAGATGTGCTATCTGGACATTGACTGAAAAAATCAAGAAAAAAAATTTAAACCGAGAAATGGCAACACATTGCCGCTGTAGCCTAAAGTATTTGCTTAGTACCGAAAGACAAAAACTGGATATCTGTTAGAGACACTGTGATAAGATTTAAGGAGAACTGCAATTGTAATAACAGTTATTTTGTGTAATATTGTTATAGTGCATACCAATACCATTCTATGTAGTATGTGCGTTCGCGCTAGTGTTAGAGTTATTATTTTAAACCATGTTTTAAACAGTAAACGTCATTCTGTGTCTATAGTACATAACATATACAGGTTAGCCAAAATTACCGGAACACCCACATAATTCTCCAACGGCAAGAAATTTCAAACAAAAGTTTTTGTAAGTTTTTGAAACCATGGGATAATGCGGACCTCCGTGTAGTCCAGGTGGATAAGCTGCCCAAGTTGACCAAGCTGAGACTCTGGATTCGTAGGGACCCAGATGAAGGCGTGGAGGACAAAGATCTGACCATTAAGATGCTAGCAGCACAAAACCGACCGCTTGGAGTGGACCGATGGTGTCTCTTCCACCATGCAGTGGAGGATGATGACAGTGGTCAGCTCTTTGTATTCGGAGTCGGTCAAGAACAGCTAGAGAGCTTGAAATCGAAAGATTACAAACTCAGCTACTACTACCACTCTCTTCGGGCACAAGTGTACGAAGGAAAAGATGAGGAGAAGGCCACAGAAATGGCAGAGGAGGCCATGGCTATCGAAGAGCCTGTTGAAAAACAGTCTCTAGTGGCCGGCTTTCCAATGAAATCCATGGCAGTGGATGAGGCTGGGATGACGACTCCGAACCCGGAGTCGGACGTCTCGGACTCCCTTCTAATCACGCCAGAGAGGGAAACAGAAGAGCCCATCAAAGAACAGGTATGATGGACAAGTTAAAGGTAATACAGATAAATTTGAGACATGCCAGGGCGGCCACGGCAACCCTCTGTCGCCGCCTTGATATGTCAAAAAATACTATAGCTATTATTCAGGAACCATGGATAATAAAATCACGGGTAGTTGGATTTAGTAACTTAAATGGTTATATTTTCAGTAATCCCACAAATGAAAGGCCGAGAACGGCAATATATATATATATATATATATATATATACCTAGGGACATAAAGGCCCACCTTGTGCCTCAGGTATCAACAAGTGATGTCACAGTGGTGCAACTTCAATGTACCACAGCTGGGATAAACAAAACTATCACCGTCTACCTACCCATCCTACCCATCTACCTACCTCAGCACGTAGGCCCCATAACCAGGGACTTCGAGCGTCTACTAGAGGAAGGCGGAAGGGAGAACTGGAATCTGATTATTGGATGTGACTCCAACGCACACTCCACCTCCTGGGGCAGCATGGATGACAACAGTAGGGGTAAGTCTCTATTAGAATTCATAACTAGTAATGACTTAGACATAATAAACCGTGGCGTCGAACCGACTTTTGTCACCTCGCGTGGCCAGACGGTACTTTACTGACATTACTTGACTGACATTACACTGGCATCGACAAATGTTTCTCAATGTGTTTGTGAGTGGTCAGTGTCTGAAGAGGAGACGGTGTCCGATCACAGATCAATAACTTACGAATTGGGAAAGATTAAAACAAAATCAAAACAATATTGAGACCCCAAGCAGACTGACAAGGACTTATTCAAGGCCTTAATGTCGGAATTCTTGGAAAAACTAGAATTAAAAAGTATTACGAAGGTGAAGGAACTTGAGACTTACGTTTCATATGTTCACAGTTCACTTCTGAAATCATACAAAAAAGCTTGCCCCTTAAGGAAAGAACCGGACAGGCGTTCCACTTGCAATTGGTGGAATGCAGACCTGGCTGGTCTTAAGAAGGCAGTAAACAAAGCATCCAATAAAGCCAAAAAAGCAAAGCAATGACAGACTGGGAAACGCACAAGCAGCATGCAAAAATATATAAAACCCAGTTACGTCAAAATCAAAGGGCTGCTTGGAGGAAATTTTGTGAAACAATAGAAGATTCTCACTCAGCTGCAAAACTATACAAAATTTTCTCCAAGGCCAAACCCGAAAACATAGGCATTCTAAAGAAACGGGACGGCTGTTATACGGCCGGCCTCGAAGAAAGCCTACATATACTAATGAAATGTCATTTCCAGGACTGTGATCTAAACAGTCAAGAATGGGAAGAAGAAAAGCAAATAAAACCAAATATGGAGGACTGGAGAGTGGCCAATCTTGTTGTCACTAACAACAGAGTCAGATGGGCTGTATCCCAGTTCTCTGCTTACAAATCACCAGGACCGGACGGCATACTTCCGGCACTACTTCATTGGTGCCTGGATGACCTGCTTCCACATCTTGTAAAAATCTATACAAGCTGTATTGCATTCAGATATGTCCCACTTGCTTGGAGAGAAATAAGAGTAGCTTTCATCCCAAAACCGGGACGAAAAGACTACACGGAGCCAAAGTCTTTTAGACCTATCAGCCTCTCATCTTTTGTGGGTAAATCACTTGAGAGACTATGCGAGAGGTATATCAGAGAGACGGTACTAAAACACACACCGTCACATCCAGCTCAACATGCATACACCATTGGTAGATCTACCGAGACTGCCCTTCACGAAGTGGCGGGATGTATCGAAAGATCACTAGACCGTAAGGAGTCAACCCTTGGAGTATTTATTGATATCGAAGGTGCATTCGACAAAACAACATTCTATGACATAAACCATGCACTTTTGGAACGTGGAGTCCAGCCTGCACTAGCGGGATGGATTTACAACATGCTTTCAAAAAGGGCAGTGCAAGGTCAAATAGGAGAGGCCAAAGTGAGAGGTGTAGTGGCAAGGGGATGTCCGCAAGGAGGTGTACTATCACCATTACTGTGGAATCTCACCCTGGACAGCCTCATCAGACAACTTGCCGCTGAAAAGTTCACGATATGTGCATACGCTGATGATCTGGCCATTCTAGTCAATGGGAAATACGAAAGTGTCCTGTGTGACAGAATGCAAACCGGATAAAACCCGAATAAAACAGAAATGGCACTGTTCACAAGAAAACGGAAAATACCGAAACTACTAGCACCATGGCTATTCAACGTACCCGTGCGTTTTGCCAATGAAGTTAAATACCTGGGTGTACTTATTGACAAGGCATTGACATGGAGGTATCACTTAGAGAATAAAATCAAAAAATCATGTATGGCGTTTGCCCAGTGTAGAAGAGCCGTGCGAAGGACTTGGGGCTTGTCTCCAAAAATGACCCTTTGGATCTACACCGCAGTAATACGCCCCATGCTAACCTATGCAGCAGCAGTATGGTGGCCCAAACTCAGGAACACTACAGCTCGCATGCAACTACAAAGAATCCAACGTCTGGCATGCCTAAGCGTGACAGGTGCTATGAGAACAACTCCAACGGCAGCACTGGAAAACATTCTCTGTTTGCCGCCCCTTCCTTTTTTTATTGACGGGGTGGCGTTGACAGCAATGATTCGACTGCAAGCCTTAGACACACACTGGTCAACAAGGTGCGGGGACAAAGCAAAACATCTTCTGACGGAAGCTTGCAAACAACAACCGATGCTGGCAAGTCGGATTGATGTTGGCCCCGTACACTTCATCTTTGATAGGCCCTATAATATATCTACCTGTGCCCCAGAAAATCAGGATTGTACCATGATTCAGATATGGACCGATGGTTCTAAAAACTCCCTAGGATCGGGGGCCGGAGTATATTGCGGCAAACCCGAAATAAATATTTCAGAACCGTTGGGAAAATACGCCACGGTCATCCAGACGGAGCTGTATGGAATAACCCTTGCAGCAAACACAATAGCACAGTCAATCAGAGACAAGAAAGTCATAATAACCACAGATAGCAGACAAGGAGTGCTGGCACTAGGACGTAACCGACTTGCATCACCTCTGCTAGTAGGCTGCCACGAGTCCCTCTGTGAGGCGCCCTGCAGGAATGATGTAACGGTCTGCTGGGTAACTCAGGGTAACTCAACTCACATCCAGAAGTGAGTAAGTGACCGTCGGCGTCGCTAAAAACATCAAACAGTGCCTTTTGCGAAGAATTTTATGGTAGTTTGGCATTATTGCTCTGACTAGAATGTTCTATTTATATATTATTATTGTTTGTAGGAAGTTTACCGCTTTGACATGTGCCAGTATCTGGATGTGAGTTGAGTCAGTTATTTTGTTCCGTAGTACTATAAACTGTTTTTGCAGCGTACCCTCTGAGGAAGACAATAAAACTTGTCGAAAGCTTGGGGATTGATCAAAGGAAGTGGTTTTAATTATCTTCCTGGCTGGTAACATGTTATATACATTGCGGAAATGAGAAGAAACACAACTATCGGAAAATGTTAAAATTTAACATGGCGCCCATAAGAAAAACAAAAGTTGGCCATGGTTACGCCGCCATTTTTGATATTATTTCAAATTAGAAAATGACACTGCATTCCTTGTTAAAAAGGAATTATTTCAAATGTCTAACTACATTTGGTTTTGAATAAAAAATTAAATGAAAAATGATAGCTTAAATTTCTTTTCAGATAATTTATTAGCACAAAAATACGAAACTTTGCCAAATTTAAACATAGGCTCTATCTCCACTAGTAAGCGAGATCCCCATGATGAGGCTCGAAATTGAATCACCCGGTATATATAACCTTAAAGTTTGACTGATCTTGATAATTGAGTGTTATGCTAAAAGCTGATTTTTCGGTAACTGCAATTCGACTGCTTTTTACAACGCTAGCGGACAACGGTAATTTAATAAATTCTAATAATATCTATTTAGGTTGACGAAAAATGCTTTATAATTTCATAATAATACGGTGTACTACTCTTTTAACCACTAGTATTCAAAGTTTAGGGGTGTCGGAATTAGGTACATGTAAGTATAGCACGTCCTTAAATCAGACATGTGTGTCGCAATTGTGTACCTGGTTAGAAGTAATACCTACATACAACATACTATTGCTGTCATTGCACAAGAAAAAAACATATTGTACATCGTTTGCTATATTACAATAAATTGTACGTATTTAGCCCAAATTCCGACATGAGTGTCGGAATTACGGACATCAATAATCCCTAGTTATTAAACTAGCAGCAGAGAGTAGTGATTTTGGCATTAATACACCACCTTTGGAGATAACAGCTAAACTCATGCCATCTCCATTAAAAAATCATTAGTCTGGCCTGAAACACCCAAATAAAGTAAAAAGAAACTGTTCTTCTGTAACATTATTATCTAATGCTTAGAGAGAATATTATTAATAAAAAACAAGAAAGCATAAAAGAAAATCATTCTAGAGAAATAAGAAAGGAAGCGAAAAAAGAAATAAAGGTACAGATGAGGGAGAGAGGACCACTGAACTATATATATATATATATATATAGTTCAGTGGAGAGGACAGACTGAAGACGACTGGCAGTTCCGTCATCGAAGAAGCAACCGCAGACACGTGTTTCGGACTATTCGTACTATTGCCTCCAATCCCGTAATCCCGGGATCCCGACAAATAATGAGCATTTTCGGGATCCCTGGATTAAAAATAAAAAATCCCGGGATCACGAAAAAGTTCAATCTAAATTATTTTTTTGTTAATCGGTGAAATGTGCGCACTGAGCTACAATAACTCAATTGAGCTGCTATTTTGTAAGTATGAACGTCTATATATATATATATAGCAGTACCCGTTCTGATTAAATTAAGTATCAAGCATAAAATATAGGAGGAACAGATTTTGCAAGAAGTAGATATAATTCAATATGGTGGTAAACATGAACCTTTTCATCTTGCTTAAGTCTTTTTAGTTAGGTACCTCAACAAAAAATACAAATTGTATTTAAAACAGAAAGAAACAAAAAATAAAAGAAATAGTGGTGGATTTCGTTACCTGTATTTTATGATGTACTATAGAATATAAAATGAGTAAATAGGTATAAAATACAGCGAAAAATAAATAAGTATAAAATAAATATACAAAGCAATCCCGACATATTTAATTGTGAAATGAAGCACACGTTGTACCAAAAATGATTTGCTATTATATGTTGTTATTAATCTTTTGATGGTTCACTCCAGTCGAACAAGCGATGTCATTTCTTGTTTCCGATTTTCAAGTTTCTTCCAGTTTAAGGATTTTACCTTCAACTAAAAAACGAAACATTTAGGTATGTGATGACCTGTGACACCGTTAATATGGTCATTTTAGACATTTCTTCCGTGTACAATTATCGCTTTTTTAGTGGAAACATTTTGGCAAAAAGTGCACTCAGAGAAAAATTTATTTTTATAATGAGGGTTGGGCTATTTAACTATATTTAACAAAACCGAAAACCGTACAACTAATATTCATTTTGTTCAAGACAAGACTAATATTCTAAGAAGCTGCACTGCATATTTCGGAACGGTTTACTTGCAGATGCGTATAGTACTGGGTCTAAAACTCATAATGACTTTTTGACTCTAGATCTTATTTTGTAAACAATAATCGTTTTATTTAAAATGCAGACAGTTAGTCTATTCAAATAATAACCATTCATGACGTATGAATTCTGAAGTTACCTTAACTTAAATTTTATCTTAAAGAAGAATACAACAGTTATCAAAATGTTTATTGTTTATTAATATGAAAAATTGAAGATGTGACTCGATCAAACAATTTCTTTTGCCGTGACTATTCTTGAAACATTTTACAAAAACGTAAGCTTTTTGATAAAATTTAAGATGGAAGAGCAAGATATTATCTCATAGAGGTTCCCGGAATTACAAAATGTTTAATCCCGAAATCCCGGGATCAGTATATTGTCCGGGATTGGAAGCCCTAATTAGTACTCATCAGTATACCCAAGGTATACCCAAGGAGCAAGATGGACGCGCAATGGAGAAACACACTAATGGAGACCATAAAAAGGGGCGACCAATGTCGTCAATTTGGTGCTTTAGTTCCAACATCTTCAGGATCCTTCTTAGTCCTTGCGTATACCGTACTGATGAGGACTAATATTCCGAAACACGTGTCTGCGGTTGCGTCTTCGATGACAGAAATGCCCGAAATATACATTTCTCCTTGAAATTTGAACCTTCCCCAAGAACTTATTGATTGATTTATTGATATATGTATATGATTTAATGAATGATAAATTGCATTGTTGCCAGTATTACGTTAGAACATGAATATATTATAATCACCTTATCTTTTATTTCTTGAAGACGTACAGAAATTGTTCGTAATACCTACAATCAGCCACGTGGATGTACATCAAAGACAACGCATTGGCTTCAACACAAAGGATTGTTTTACAGAAAACGCTACAGTTGTTCAATAGAAATGGAGCACCTGGTGTCTTTGCAAAAATACTCCAGACTCACTGAAATCTGGTTGCCAGAAAATCCAAGCAAATTTTATTATATATTGAGAAATATCAGATATGTCATTACGGCATATTATTGTTTCGGTATCTTAATGTATCCACTAGAGTTAATGCAAGGTAAGTAGGCTGCAAATGTACGAAGCATGACACAATTTCTGATAAATAGCACTGGTCAACAATGGTTTTGTCCCAATACACATGTTGATGACCTCCGAAAAAATAATGCAAACTGATAGAATTTTCTAAGTACGTTCGAATGAAAGCTTGAACCTTGAACTTTAGAGCTATAAAGAAATATTCCATACGAAAACTCTGAAACGTGGTGGAGGACCGGTTTTGTTATTACCGCGATCCCACCCAGAAACAACAACGTTCCTGCTTTTTAAATGTGCACCAAACTTTGCGACCGTGCACGTCCTAACGTTTTACGTTCGCTGATTTCAAATGCGATATCATAAATTCAAAATAACGGATCCAAAATGAAGGGCCGCGTTTACCAGTAGGCAAAGTAGGCATGTGCGTAGGACCCGGCGAAAGGGGGCCCGTAAGCGGCCTCGTTCGACCTAAATAAAATAGGGGCTAGGGCCCACTACTGTATAATAAATAAATCGGCTTAGAATTAGAATAAGGAGTAATATATAACTTAAGAAAATTATATATGACAAGAATACTTTATATCACTATTTATTATTATTATTTCAACTGGAAATCAATTGCATATCACCCATATAATGGAGGAAGGGCCCATTTCGATCATTCGGGCAGTGTTCAGAAATAGGTCCAGAAATCAGTGGCCCTCGATGCATGATTTCGGTAATTTCTGCATTTTTTTTTTATTTCGTGGAATATTTTTGCATTGTTTTTGTAGACAAGCCTCCATATCGTCTAAACATTGAAAAAATAGTAACTTTTGCTTCCCTACAAAATAATTTGACTTGATAGACTTCCGTTGATTTGTGCATGGCAGATTTTTTAAAAGGCACTTGGCAATTTTGTCCGTTCGTTTAACAGTAATGAAATAACACTTCATATAATCAGTGATTACACTCTACTTTACTTTAAAGTTCCAAGATTGTAGCTTACATTTCAGCCTACCTAAAGAATGCAGTGCCAAAAAAAAACGAGATTGTTGGAACTTTGACACAATTTGTGTGATTTTTGGTTAAATAAAAAAAGACTATTGTAATCATCTGTTTTTCTTTGCGAGACACAAAAACTGGTGGCTTTTCATACAGTTGTAGACAAACGTACACTCAAGAATAAAAAAAAATAATAAAAAATTATTGTGTTTTTTTAACATATCTGGAGATTATTTTGATCAGCAAAAAATGCGTTTGCCGGATTTTAACTCTTCTATCTCTTCAAGTAAACGAGAAAAAAAGCCATGCTGTATTTAAGATTTACGTTCAATTGTTTTTATCTAAGGAGAAGAAAAATAAGGAAAACTGTAACATAAACTGCAGAATCCACAATACTTTTTAAATTTAAAAAAACATGACAAAAATAAAAAATCTGATGTGGCCAGGCACATGACTTTATCATACAATATATAAAATTAATAGTTTAGCTGCATGGGAATCTATTATATTGAGATAAATCAAAGGTATTGTCAAAGCATCAGCATTTGACACTACCTACACTACGTCATTAGAATAATAGTTATTTATGTCACAAAAAGTGTCGCGCTATTCCGAAAGTACGGAATAGCGCGACGAGCGGTGATGCGGTGCGGAGTGTCGCCGTCGCATGTGAGCGAGTCGCGCTATCTAGTTTTTGGCAGGAGCGACATCAACGGTTATTGTGTTGCTTTTTAAGAAATACGTATTTAAAAAAATAAAATAAAAGATTTCTGTATAGTAAATGCTAGGTTGGTACCACTTTGACGAAACGTCAAGTTTAAAGGTGCGTTCCGATTGGTAGGTAATGGTCGCTAATGGCGGTGGTAGAATACGAAATTATAGTATTTCTTACATATCGTGATAATGACACATATTAGTTTGCATTTACATAAACATGAGTCACAAGCAATTTTCTATTTTCTATCTGCTACCACTGCCATTATCACTAATGAAAACGCACCTTAAAAAGGTAATTCAAATTCTGACAGATTTATATTTGTTCATGACACATCCCTACCAACATACTAAAATAAAACTACACTCATCGCTATACTTTATTTATAATTTTCTCAATTTATCGTTTTTAGAATTAGATATAAAGACGGGTTGATATTTCTTATCAACAAACAATCAAATTGGTGATTTTATTTTATTTGAAATTTGTATTTTATAATTTGCCGCACTACAGCGGCAACGTTCCATAGTGGTTCTCCAACCTCTGATGAGATCAGCTGTTTTCGAATGTGACAACACAAAAAATATTTGTCAAAATCCTGGCTACTATGTACTTTCATATCAATGCAGATGCGACCGATCTCGATCAAATAGAATTTGATCTTGCAGCTAAACTATGAATTTTACCAAAAAATGTCATAAATATAAATTCTTCAAAATTTCCTCTACTTTAATTTATCATTTAACTATTTTGACGAAATTACAGAAATGGCGGCTCATTTGCAAAATCCTTGAAAAATGCTTAGAATAAACTACCAGTTCCTTTGGACCCTTGTGAACCAAAAGCTTTTCAGCTCTAAGTTAGGTCATGAAACTTCTAAATATGAACCTTCGTTCCGATACCTTCAGTAGTTTCTCCGGAATCGTCTCCACAAAAATCGTTTACACACACACACACACACACGCACGCACGCACGCACGCACGCACGCACGCACGCACGCACGCACGCACGCACGCACGCACGCACGCACGCACGCACGCACGCACGCACGCACGCACGCACGCACGCACGCACGCACGCACGCACGCACGCACGCACGCACGCACGCACGCGCGCGCGCACGCCCCCACACACACACACACACACACACACACACACACACACACACACACACACACACACACACACACACACACACACACACACACACACACACACACACACACACACACACACACACACACACACACACACACACACACACACACACACACACACACACACACACACACACACACACACACACACACACACACACACACACACACACACACACACACACACACACACACACACACACACACACACACACACACACACACACACACAGACATTTTTTTGTACCTTGGTCAAAAATGTTCAGGGGACCCAAAAAGACCTATTTCCGCTAAAATCTCAATTTTTTTTTTCGGCATGATTACAATACTTTATCTTACTGCGTATGATAAAGTAAAAAAATGTAGCTTTCAGAAGTGCCAAACTTTTTAGTTGTCTAGATTTGCTTATAAAGCCACTGTTTATAGTTGTACTATAGTATATTATAATACAAGTTTTATAAGACAAAAATTGGCGCACGAGTAGTTTTGGGCACGACGAGCGTAGCGAGGAGTGCCCAAATGAAACGAGTGCGCCAATGCGTCTTATAAAACGAGTGTTATATACTATTTTTTCTACTTTGCGACATTAAATTTACATACATTTTGAAAATTGCGGTTGTCATCTTACAATCTAGAGTAGTTTCATATTCAACAGTTGGTAGTTGTAGTAAAACTCACAAATACGACTGACGCGAGCCAATAGCGATTGAGATGTCAGCCTTATCTGACACTTGACGTCAATATCAACAATCTTGGAAAACTAAAAGTAACCAAATGTTTGTGACCTAGTGTTTTCATAACGACACCGAAACCGGTTTCGTTATGAGTTCATAACGAACGCAAAGTAGAAAAAAATAATTTTAGTAAGTTATTGTTCCACATATTTATAGAAAAAAACAAAACATATTTTATTGCAGTCTGACAAAGATTAAAATGTCGAACAAATGACACAAATAGAGTAGTTTTATTTAGTATACAAAATCGCAGAGAATAGAATTTGCTTCAAAGAAGTTAAGTTTTATTTTAGATAACAAAAATTAATCCACCTCTCCTAATGTTGAAATAACTTTAAGATTATTAAAATCATAAAATTATTTCTAACATGATATAACTTTAGGATTATTTCTAACAAGACCAGTCAGGTTCCTTTTCTAATTTAATTTCTGGTAAAAATGTATTTTCGCGGTCCACTTTCGGAGTAAAATCTCAGCGCACTAGCAAAACTTGAAAAGGATTTTCTAAAAATCCTCTACTGTGATGATACCAGCAAAACATTTATTCAAGTCAAAATCAGGAAAAGAACACTTTAGGTTCGTAAAATTATTTTCATTAAAAATTTTAGTAAAAATGAGATTCTTTTTTCTTATTTCTCATTAAAAACTTAAAAAATATATTTATTATTTATTAATATACAGGGTCCTGCAGCTCAGCTCCCGTCTAATGTAGCTCAGTTACTAATTAAGCTAAGAGTTTGACATTTTGCAAGCGTACCCTGTACTTCAAGGTACATTTCCAGAAATTATTTTTGCTTATACAGGATGTCCCAAAAATGTGCAACGCCATGGTAATATATTTTTTTAAATTGCATGCTATATATTTTTGTACACATTTGGAAGACATTTATTGTTGCCTACATACCGCCAAAATTTTATTGAAATCGGTTGAGTGACTGCAGCACAAAAAATAAAAACCATAAAAAATTGATTTTGCATCGTTGGCTTTAAAAATCAATAAATGCCGCAAAATGCACATCGTAAATAAAATTTTGCGACGTGCTTATTAAGTTAGATCTTGTAGAGTTGTTAACCAAGTGTCATTGATGCAAATTATACAGGGTGACCAAAATCTACTGTCAAACTTGTCAAACTTTAAAGCGTGTTATTCTTCTTATTTTCAATTGGAACCCCATACAATTTTTTATGTGAAAAGATGCAGAATTAAAAAATAAATATTGTTTCTAAATACAACCCCATCACAATTCCCAATATTTTAAGAGTTATTCGCCAAAAACTCATTTTTCTACATTTCCAGCGGCAATTTTAGATAATAAATATCGTAGTTGACAAACAATTTATTTCATAAAATAACGCAGAGAAGTATTTTAGATTTGTGTGTACTTAATTAAGTAGATATCCAAAAATCTTTTGCGAGGCATTATCGCCGTGATGTTATTATGTAATAAACTTTAAACCGATGAATTAGTGGGTAGCCTATAGTCAATATTTCATTATTCTAGGTCTTCTAATAACGGAATGGTTGGCTATGCATAATATAGCTTTTTGTGGGTCAACCACTAATCCAATAATTTTACGAAAATGCACATTGAAAGCTAGCATTCCGCAGGTGATTTTACTTTTTAATTCGTTCAAATCTATGTATTATTTCCGGAGTAATTAATTGCTAAAGTTAAACGAATAAAATTTACGTGGCAAAAACAGCGCCAATTCTTCTTAATTTGGAAAAATCGGGAAAACGCCAACACATACAGCTTTCTAACTTTTATGAGTTGTAGCATATTAATCAAGGACAGCACCAGAATTTTTTCTAATTTTTTCGCCCCTAGGTTTCCGAGAAAATGGACGTCAAAAAAAGGGACATAATATATGGCCACGATAGTACGCTCGGCTAGACACTTGGCCGTATGTTCATCACTAAGCATTTTTTTTTTCAAATATGAAGCATATTGTACCTTATATCTAAGACCTCAAGACATTATTTGAGCAACAAAAAACATTTGGATTTTTCAACAAATCTAGAGTGGCATTACCCCTAATAGTATATAGATTACTGTTTTTCTCCAGTCTTTTAGTTTCGTTTAATCTAACTTTGTAAGTTGTGTTTCGTTTGTGTTACTTTGTGTCCTCCTAGAAGAAGTATTTATTTTGGTAATATTTCAGATCCAAAAACATCAATCCAGGAGTACATCGACATACTTTTCATTATAATAACCGTCCTCAACCTGTTATACAACACCGTAGCCACCATTTTACTTCGCGACAAGATGATACGGCTTTTGACAACGCTAACAGATAATAGAAAATTCGGTAACCCCCCTCAGATTGAAATCGTATACCGTAATACAGGCCGTCTGACTGCGCTAATTGCAATATACATCGGTGCTAATGCAATATTCAATGCCCTCAAGGAGATGGCCACTTATCCACGATGCCAAAATATTAATCATAGAGATGGTAGAGATGTGACATGTGGATACACGGTTGGGCTGTACTATTTTGACCTTTATAGTGTCAAAACTGGTGTTCTGTGGTACGTGCATATAGTGATTCAGTTCTACACTGGAATTTACTTGTGTGTTGGTGGGTCTGCGTTCAGTTGGTCGATGATCACGTCGATAGAATTGATTATTGCGAAGATGGACCATTTGAATTTGATGATTGCACACTGTGTAAATACCAGGACGATTCCAAGGAGGGAGAAGAGGAGGCAGCTTGGAGTATGTGTCAGTTACCACGTTTACATCATCGAGTACGTATGTTTCTTTGACGTGTTTGAACGCTTTTGAAGGTAAACTACAAGCAATTCTGATCAAAATTATTTTTCTATAGATTAGTGGATGAGCTCAGCGATGTCTATCTGCCACTTTTAAGTGCAGGTGTATTAAACTACAGTGTTCTGATTGGATTACAACTGCTATCATTATCAATTGTAAGTAACCGGAAGCAACATTGTTTGCTCGAATCGGACTGGTGTACTTTAAGCTTAGGGGTAATACCTAATCTGAAGCAAAAAAAATGCGAAGGTTTTTAGTGAATTTTTTGTAACTTTACTAATGAATCGGTCAATGTGAAATTTATGGGCTAATTACACTTGTCCAACGAACGTATCTGGAACAATAGTTTTTAATGATCGTCCCAAATCAGACACCGTTCTAAATTTCAACATAGTTCTATTTAGTTGGATAAAATAAGAAATCTGCAACATTAAACTTTATTTTAGCAGTGGCGTAGCTAAGGGATCATGAAAAAAACTTACTTAACTTATAATGTTTTTCAACTTATAAATCACTTAGGCTTGAAGCCATATTAACCAACTAATCCATAGTGTATGAAGTAAATAATTACTGCAGATTAAAATGTTTACAAGCGTTATGCAATCACTACAGTTCTGCGAATTTTTATAGGTGGCAGTACTGATATATAGTTTTTATGACATATGGCAGTACTGTACATATGGTTATGATTTATTTGTAATTTATTTTTCTTGATCATACGCAGTTTGAGAAGTATTGTGATCGTGCAAAAAAATTGAGATTTAAGCGGAAATAGGTCGTTTTGGGTTCCCTGACCATTTCTGACCAAGGTACAAAAAAATGTCTGTGTGTGTATCTGTGTACCCGATTTTTGTGGCGACGATTCCGGAGAAACAAAAAAAAAAGCTAAAAACTAAAGATATCGGGACGTAAGTTCATATTTAGAAGTATTATGATCAAACTTAGACCTGAAAAGCTTTTGGTTCAAAAGGGTCGAAATGAACTGAATGTTTGCTCTAAGCATTTTTCAAGTATTTTGCAAATGAGCTGCCATTTCTGTAATTTCGTCAAAATAGTTAAATAATAAATTAAAGTACAGGAAATTTCGTAAAAATTAATAGTTTAGCTGTATGAGCAAATTCTATTTGATCGAGATCGTGCCTGCATTAATATAAAGTTAACCAGGATGTGACAGATATTTTTATTCCAATGCCGGTAGGTAGTGTAAGTTGCACAAAATGTTCTTGTGTAACATTTTTCGGAACAATAGAGACAATATTTGCATTTTTTCTGCTTGTACTAGCCGCTTGGTAGTGCTTCTTAAACACATCAAAGCCATCTGTTAAAAGACTCTCAACAACGCGTTCCAGTGTTCATTATGCTGTAGTAAAAGTATTTGCTGAAAATTTTGATGGGATTGAGCTGCAATTTAGTCTTTGTGTATCAACAAGAAAATGTAGACACCAGAGGTGCTGCACAGTGTACATAACCTTATGCCTGCTGTGTGTAATTTCATATTTCTTTGCTATCTATTATTCTAAGGGAAATAAATTGTGCTCAGATTGCATTGCAAAATAATGGCTTGAGTGTTGATCAGTTATAAAACTAGAGACACTTCGTTTATATATTTAAAAATAAAACGAAGTCACAAATTGGAAGACTACGTCATTCCAATAGAACGACGAATTCATTCAGTGAGTTGGCCACCAATGCAGGACTTACACAGAGAGCTGAATTTGAAAAGGATATGTTGGAATGTCGAAGATCGAAGTCAATTTAAGTTGTAGCTTCATTGTTCGAGGTTGTGTAGCCAAACAATTTACTTTTGGCGAACACTGAAGAGTTGAAATTAGCTGTCTCCAAATTTGCTGGATTTTATGATGAGTTATCAGAAACACAATTCTTCTTAGAGATACCAACGTTGAGAAGCCATTTATAAGTGGCCAATGTTACAGTTTCTAATTGGGCGTCTCCCGACTTGAAATTCATCGTGGAATGGGATGTTACAGAATCTCTACAGAGTCTAATGATCGCACTAAAGTTATTTATGACAAATGGTTAATCAGTTGCTTCTGTGAAAGATATTTTAGTAATTTAAAATTAATTAAATATTATTTGCGGACAACAATCACCCAAGCGAGACTTAATAATCTTGGCATATTAACAATAGAACACCAGGCAACACAATATTATACATTTTGAAAATGTGATTTCCGAGTTTGCGGCTGTTAAAGCTAGAAAGAAGAGATTTTAAGAAGAGAAGAGAGTCACTTTCATACATCTATATGAACAGATATACCTATAATAAAAAAGGACTATTATTATCATAATATTGTAACTTACTTATTAATAATACTCATTTGTATTAATTAACTAAAATCATACTTTATATTTATCGGATTTTTGTTAATTTTAACACCCATGGCAGCTACGCCACTTGATTTGACATTACACTTGATTTGACATTACACTTATCAATCAAGAATCGTTTCTTATTCTACCAATGCACTATGGTCTAGAAGTAGCGAATAGTTGGCCAAAAAATCAAATTTTCAAGTTTTAAAAATTAAATTTTCAAGTTTTGAATTCAGTTAAATTCTGTATCCTATATGAAAGTAGACAGGTTTATTCATTAAACACGTGTGGAATTGATGCTTAATTACAGCGCATTCAGTCATAGTAATAAACCAAAATGGCGCAATGTGCGCTTGTACCACTATTCTTTATTTTAAACGCGCTCAGCAAAAATCGAATACTGAATATAGTGTTTACTTATTTAAGCTCTAAATAACTGATAGTGCTATCATGGACTATCCTACTAAAAGTAGGTATTTCATATTACGTAAATATGAATGAACTAAATTTTAAATCACCATAATTATAGAAGACACAGAAGAGCGAATTAACCTAATATTTCGTTAGACATTTAAAAAAATGTTTGCACTCGTTTGCACTTATTGTAGGATATATTTATGATTCCAGTCTTTATCTGCAAACCCCAATTATATTTTGCTGCTTATAGCTGCGCATTCTTCGTAAATTAGTTTTCTTCGGTAGCTTAACGTTTTGCGAGCAATCAGTACACTTGCGTTAAACTTAATACTTGTGCCTAGTTTCAAATAAGTTTTTGCTATTATTTATTTATATGAAGTAACAAGCAATGCATCAAATTAAAGATAAATACTCTTTATAATCTTCTCTCTATACCACTTTGGTCTAAAAGTAACATATTATTGACAATGTTTGCTTTTTAAACTTGTTAATTCAATTAAACTTAGAAAAAGTATTTGTTTCAAAACTGCAAATTTATTTATGACTATATATCCATGGTACCTGATACCTGCTACTGTCCATAAGGTACTAGTTTTTAGAAAACATATAGTAGCAAATTATTTACTGCTAGTTTGTTATTTTGGAGAGGAGGGCTCTGAACCCAGAAATAAATTTAAAAAACAAGATCGAGAATTTCGTTCTAGAAAAAAATAACAGAAAAATAATTTAGAAGATATATTTAATTGAGCCATAGGCACTTCGGACCCAATAATATCTAACATTAGTTTAAAAACTCGCATAAAGCGACAACATAAATTAAAGATTCTGCTTCCGAAAGAAATTATTTCTTTACTACGACCATTTACGTCGGAAACTGAGCCTTCTTTTTCCATGACTACACAGAAGCGATACTGCGAGAATCAAGACTCAGACAGTGAAGTAAAGATTATACCAACGAGTTTATCGATCTATCAGTGCTTGATAGTTTAGAATTAGAGGCGGAATAGTTTTTAAGTACACATTTTTTTATTATTTATTTGTTTGGTTGTTAATTTGTACTTAACATCTGTTAATATCTACCTAGAAATATATTATAGGTAAAACTAACTTAACTAACACGTAGCTTTCTTGCACATTCTACGTTTATGATAGTAATAAAAGCAGAATATCCCATAAAGGCAACGTTTTAGGTAAACAAAATAGTTTTTGAAATAAAATTTGCAGTAGATACAGATTTATAATTATAACAACGCGTCCTCCGCCACATGTTCGGTAATTTAAATATTTTTTGAAAGTAATCGTCCGCCATAAGCAATCCACAATTTTACATAAACCTCTAACAGCCAAGATTCAAATAAATTAAAGCACATTTTAAAGTGATTGTCCGCCATATTGAAACTACCATTTTGGTCTCATCAGTTTAGAGCTCAGATTCGTAGTCAGCGACCCCAAAAACTCCCAAAATACACGTTTGACGTAAATCAAAACATATTTTAATGTAATCGTTGGCCATATTGGATCCGCCATTTTGTTTTCGAAAATATTTAGTTCAGATTCATAATCAGCGACGTCAAAAACCCAAAAAAGGCCATGTATTAACTAAATCAAAACATGTTTTAATGTAGTCGTCCGCCATTTTGTTTTTCGCAATTTAGAGTTTAGATTCGTAATCATCGACCTCAAAATCCCTTATATACTAAGTTTAAGAATTTTGGCCAATTTTTCGCGTGTTCAGACCACTGAGCAATGTTCTAACGGTCAGAATACAACCTAAAAGTTTGATTGATCTTGATAATTGCGTGAATATGGTGTAGTTCTCTTTTAACCACTATTAACTATTAACCACAGAAATGTGTGTCGGAAATGTGTACATGGTTAGAAGTAATATCGGGCTTTTCATTTAGAGCGACGCATTTTGCTTCTGACATTTCTCGAATAGGAGTGCAGGTGGTTTCGCAGTTCTTTCACAGTTTGCAACGTCGATCGATGGGCGTCGAAATAAGTAGGCAACCAAATATACTTCATAATTATGTTCTTAGTATTTCACCGAAATGATTAGGTATTTCCATTCAAATTATACGCTAAACTGAATTTTAAATCTTTGCCGAGAATACAAAAAATATCCGGCTCAATTCTGTCAAGTGTAGGTGACGAATTTTGGGAATATCGATGTTTTTTGTCGATCGCAAGAAGGCTACGACATAGCCACCAATAAACGTAAAATCCGTCACCTAGACGACAGAATTGAGCCGGATATTTTTTGTATTATCGGCAAAGGCTTCACGTTCAATTTAACGTATAATTTGAATGGAAATACCTAATCATTTCGGTTAAATACCACGATATACTGATCATAAAATTATGGGGTATTTGGTTGCCTACTCATTTCGAAGCCCACCCTAATAATGGAGAAATACACGGTACGGTTTTCATTCACGCGCTGTCATCGGCCCTGTTTTCTTTATTTTATGAAAACCGTGCGCGAATAACTTTCAATGGCGATCGCTACAGGGCCATGATATCGGGGTATTTTTGGGACCAGCTCGAACTTGGGCGATCAGGATGGCCCAACGTGCCATACAGCGTACGACAAAATCGAATTATTGCAGACCAAGTTCGGCGAGCGAATGATGTCATCTATCTCACGCAACGGAGCTCGCGAATGGCCGCCTCGTTCGTGTGATTTAAGCCCTTTTAGATTTTTTTCATTGGCGTTACATTAAATTGCCGTTCTATGCCAATAAGCCAGAAACGTTAGAACAGCTTCAGGCCAACATCGAACGCAAAATTCGGCCGATTTGTGTGCTCCAGTCATGGAAAATTGGGTCCAGCGTATTCACTCGTGCCAGCGCTTCCGCTGAGGACATTTTAACAATGCCGTATTCCATAAATAATAGCATCGATTGTACTTTCATTTCAAATAAAAATGATGTCCATGACTAACCCACAAGTCTTTTAATTGAATAAACAAAATGCATCGCTCTTAATGAAAACCCCTAGCCATATGGGCGGCTCTATTGCTGCCTTTACACAAGAAAATAGTATATTTTACATCGTTTACTATATTACTATTATATGTACGCATTTTGCCCAAATTTTACGCACATCAAACTAAAAAAAATCTGATGTGGCCAAGTGCATGACTTTATCATACAATATATAAAATTAATAGTTTATTTGCATGAGAATCTATTTGATTGAGATCAGTCGTGTCTGCATTAAAATAAAACTAGTTAGCCAGGATTTGACAGATAAATAAATAATTAAATAAATAAATAATTCCTTTATTAACATAAAACAATATTAAATGCAACAAAATAATATTTATATTTAGAGCGGAGATCAGCACACTTGTTTCCAAATTCCCTTGCTCTTCCACTCAACCCCTTACGCAAACTAGAACTAAGACATAATTCTACCAATAATATAACAATAATTCCGAGAACTTGTCAAAACAAAAACAAAAACAAAATAAAATTACTCTAGAGTCTAATTACACGTAATTGCAGCAAATCCAACTCAACAAAACATCGCACAAACCCTTAAAACATTAAAATTGAAACAGCTTCCGATGTGCGCTCGATGCCTAAAGTTGAGCAAACAGACAACACTTCACCTTTCCCCCAAAACTGTTTAATGATAATTTTTTCATATCTTCCCTGAGATCATTGTATATGTGACTGACCTGGAGAATGACCGTTTATACAGCTCAGCGCGATGGGCAGGTGGAGCAAACAAACCCCTGAACCTTAAATTAAGGTTATGGAAATCCGTTCTACCACGTATCTTCCGCATGAGGTATTGTGGGATCCTATTGGATAGCAAAGTATGATATAATATTGCTGCATACAACACCATAGTGTTATCCATGCTCAACCACTCCAAGTCGCCCAGCACATTCGATACATGATCATGCCTCCTCAAACCAAAAACAAACAGAACTCATGCATTTTGGACACGCTGAACACGCTGCCTATCCGACGCCGTCAGGCAAGGACCGTACACTGTATCACCATATGAGATCCTTTTACTATTAACAGTAGGTAGATATAGTGAGATATTGTCAAAACATCAGCGTTTGACACTACCGGTACTGTCATTATTCTGAAAATATTTGGAAAATCCTGGCTCACTATATAGTATTATATCAATACAGATGCGACCGAATTTGCTCTTGCAGCTAAACTATTAATTTTACCAAAATATGTCGCAGACATAAATTATTCAGAAGTTTCTCTACTTTAATTTTACCAAAAAATGTAATAGCCATAAATTATTCAAAATTTCCTCTACTTTAATTTATTATTTAACTATTTTGAAGAAATTACAGAAATAGCGGCTCATTTGTAAAATCCTTGAAAAATGCTTAGAGGAAACGTCCAGTTCCCTTGGACCCTTTTGAACCAAAAGCTTTTCAGCTCTAAGTTTGGTCATAATACTTCTAAATATAAGCTTTCGTCCCGATACCTTTAGTAGTTTCTCCGGAATCGTCGCTACAAAAATCGAGTGCCCACACTATTTCCGCAAAAATCTCAAATTTTTTTTTCGGCATGATTACAATACTTCATCATACTGCGTATGATAAAGTAAAAATTGTGATTTTAGCGGAAATAGGTCTTTTTGGGTCCCCTGAACATTTTTGACCAAGGTACAAAAAATGTCTGTGTGTGTGTGTGTGTGTGTGTGTGTGTGTGTGTGTGTGTGTGTGTGTGTGTGTGTGTGTGTGTGTGTGTGTGTGTGTGTGTGTGTGTGTGTGTGTGTGTGTGTGTGTGTGTGTGTGTGTGTGTGTGTGTGTGTGTGTGTGTGTGTGTGTGTGTGTGTGTGTGTGTGTGTGTGTGTGTGTGTGTGTGTGTGTGTGTGTGTGTGTGTGTGTGTGTGTGTGTGTGTGTGTGTGTGTGTGTGTGTGTGTGTGTGTGTGTGTGTGTGTGTGTGTGTGTGTGTGTGTGTGTGTGTGTGTGTGTGTGTGTGTGTGTGTGTGTGTGTGTGTGTGTGTGTGTGTGTGTGTGTGTGCGTATGTGTGTACTCGATTTTTGTGGCGGCGATTCCGGAGAAACTACTACAGGTATCGGGACGAAAGTTCATATTTATTAAGTTTTATAACCAAACTTAGAGCTGAAAAGCTTTTGGTTCAAAAGGGTCCAAAGGAACTGGTAGTTTATTCTAAGCCTTTTTCAAGGATTTTGCAGATGAGTGGCCATTTCTGTAATATCGTCAAAATAGTTAAATAATAAATTAAAGCAGCGGAAATTTTGAATAATTTATGCCTATGACATTTTTTGGTAAAATTAATAGTTTAGCTGCAAGAGCAAATTCTATTTGATCGAGATCGGTAGCATCTGCATTGATATGAAACAAATATTTTTTTTGTGCTGTCACCACAGAAATGTCTTTGGCTGTCACCACGCTGTCACACTCGGAGAACCGCTATGGAACGTCATCTACAGTGTCATGAACGAATATAAATCTGTCAGAATTTGAATTAGCTTTTTAAACTTGACATTTCGTAGAAGTGGTATCAACCTAACATTTTCTATACCGAAATATAACCATTTTTGAATTTTTTTTTAAATACGTATTTCTCAAAAAGCAATACACAAAACGTTGATGTCGCTCCTGCCGAAAACTACATAGCGCGACTCGCTCACATAGTCACATGCGACGAAGACGCTCCGCCATCGGTGAAGCGCCGCACCACCGCTCGTTGTGCTATTCCGTACTTTCGGCACTTGTGAGATAAACAACTATTATTCTGATGACAGTAGGTAGTGTCAAATGCTGATGCTTTGACAATACCTTCGATTGATAGATAATATTGACTATCAAAATATCTGTCAAATCCTGGCTAACTAGTTTAATTTCAATGCAGACACCATTTATCTCAGTCAAATAGATTCTCATGCAGCTAAACTATTAATTTTACATTTTGTATGATAAAGTCATGTGCCTGGCCACATCAGATTTTTACTTTTGCGATGACGATTGTTTAGTTTTAATCACTCCCCCCTTACCTGCTTCTGTCCGATTTGCTTTTCCAGTTTTTGCAGATGTGTATAATTATCATACTCACAAGATTTCAGAATTTAACGCCAAACTCTCTTACAGAAGACATTTTTTTCACTATTTTTCCGCCTATCCACTAACAATTTCAAGTTCATTTACATTCATTCATTTATCAGCTAAAACTGCTAAAATGTGTGCTGTAGTGAAATTTAAATCACTTAATAACTTCTAGGGCATTGCTTTGAAGGCTATAATAAATATCGTGGCTTGGGTGGCAGTGTTCTTCATAATGTGCTTTAGCGCCGAAAGATTATCAGAAAAGGTATGTTTTTTTTCTCCATCTGGGTTTGTATTACAATAGTGAACTAATTCCAGAGCACATCTATAGCAACTGAAATATACTTTACCAATTGGTACGAAGTTGACACATATCTGAGGAAGGATTTAAAACTAATGTTAATGAGATCGCAACTACCTCTTAAGATAACAGTTGGATACCTCGGTGTTATGGAACTTTCAACATTCAAAATGGTACGCCCATTTACCATTTTTTTACATGAACAAAAATTTCTTTCGGTAAATTTCTTTGATGTACCTAATAGTAATCTTTTGTCTAGGTGATGCAAGGAGCTTACACATATGCAACCATGCGCTCAAATTTCGATTAGTAACAAGTTTAGGGTGAAATCACATATACTTATCGGCATTTTAATCAATACTCGCTACTTGCAACATGTGCACGATGCTTTTGTTTTAATATACGCGCAAGAATCGGTCGAAACGTTTGTTTGTTTGAAAATCTACGCTGGCAATCATTGTTTAGCTTAAAGGATTAGGACGAGCAACTGATGTCATAAGGTTTAGTATGTGCAGTATAAAGTTGAGCCCGACAAAAGTAACATGAAACAGCGTTAAATTTTTTAAGGCCGGCTGTATACCAATGTTGCGTACGACACCCACAAAATGCATTAAGACACATAAAATCGTTGTATTTATATGTAGACCACGATGGTACTCCTGCACTAGGGTTGCCATCTTTCAAAAACTCTTCATGAGGACATCTTCCATACAGCGGGCATTTATTTATTTTTGATCAAGTAACTATAAAATACTTTGACACGTTGAATTTGAATATATTTTAGACGAATTCAAAAGGTTCTATGGTCAGACTACAATATTTATCCCGTTATTACTCACTTAATTAAAAATAATTAAATTTGTATGTATTTCAATAAACTTTTAAATTACGTAAAAGATGCTGCAATTGTTTTCAGAACATTTTAAAATAGTGCCTCAGAAATAAATGTTTGGTCTTTATAAAATATGCACAAACATTTTTCCAAACTTTAAAACATTTTTTCGAATTTTTTTCAATGCAAAATTTCAACTCGTTTGTGCATTGGGAAGAATATCGATTAAAATATTTGAAAATAACAAGCAAACAAGTGAACTTAAAACTAGTAAAGCCTATAGTACCTCGGGCTGGGTTGTCGACCTTCTAGAAACTAAGATCTGATTCAAAGAATTGTATGCCAGCTATCATGTTTGCTTCAAACAGAAAGTGTCATTATAATATCAAATCACATAGAAAAATCTAAAAATATCATACACAATCGCGTAATAACACAGTTAAACACGGAGATAACAAAAGTCATTGACGCGGATTGAACTTTGAGTAAAAATTTAAAACATATCTTGTTAATATATTCAAAACTAAGGAACATAGGTTAAATTTCATTTTTAATGACAAACCAACTTTCTGCTCCAAATCAACGTTCTGCAGGTCTGCATATTCAAGTAAACGATTGTAAAATTTTGCAAGCCTGTACGTTCTACGAAAACAATATGCAATCTTCGCAAAACTAGGAAAGGTGACAACTCTAACCCGCACATAGGCCCATCATTTCTTGCCATAGTATTCAACATTCATGGATTGACACAACCGCTTTTTGTCCAGCGGTACACACGAGCAACATCCAGAAACTCTTAGTATTTAATTTCTTGTTTTGATATATAAACCTGTTCTTTAAAATTACAACTTATCTTATTACAGCAATAAAAGCATTACCTAATGAAAAACTTTGTTTGCATTTATTAACAATCTAAACTTTTTTTTATATATATGTACTTAAAGAGTTAATGGTCCCTTAAGCTAAAGAGAAAGAGACAAGTCAACCTGACGATGTCCCGTATTGGTCCAATTATTTAAACTGTTCAGTGCTTTTGTGGGTTAGTTATTGAATAATGAAAACATCTCAAAGATGACAACAATCAGAATTAATTATTCTAGTTCATCAAAGGTCCGTATTTATTAAACTTATGCCCAACTTTGCTGCTCAAAGATAGCTGTATAATTGGAGGACGGGTAATATCCTGATTTCAGGAACAACATTTCAATTATGTATTTTCGCGATTTCCTGCAGTAATTCGACTTTTCAGACCGAAAACGGTGTTACAATTGCTTTGTGAATGCAAAGTAGAAAAATTATATTTAAAACAACTGTTCTCAAAGATGCTAAATCATGAACCAATTTAATTTCAATTCGGTAATTGGTAATAACGGAAGAAGAAACACCTGGTCTAAAAAAATACCTTTGATGACCATATAAATATCATATAACCAGTCCTATATGGTATCCTATAATTTCAACAGAGAATAATTTATTATGTACGATACTAAACACATGGGACCATGAAAGACGACGGCACATGTTTTATAATTAAGCATGAAAATTCCACATGTGTATGAGTGGATATAAAAACACATCCAGAAAAATATTATAATCACATCGATATTGATATTGAGTATGCTTTTGCAGACTTATTTTTAAGAGGTATTTCAATAAAACTGTGATTATGTTTGACAGTGGAGATCCACATAAACAAGAAAAAAGGCAGGTATTTTATTTTATTTTATTTAGTTAGGTAATTTTTTAAGTATAGGGTGGCGTAAGGGAACTTGACTTCCCTAAATTAAACAGTGCTTCGTCTGTAAGTCAACATTACTTACACAAAATTAAAGCAGCAAATATGTTGCTTAAGAACCGGTTACATACGGACCCGAATTTAGCTTCCTTAAACTGGGAAATGCATTACTACTATCGGTTGCAAAAGTATTAAGCCCTGTATTTGGAGGCTTGTAACTTTGCAACGACTGAACAGAAGCGTGAGAGAAGTGTAAAAATTTACCATATTTTAACAGTTTTTAATATCCGCTGGTCTTTCCACTTTTTTCTCCTAAATGTCTTGCGCAAGAAATTCAAATTTACAATCTTGAGTATAACTCAAGATCTTGCATACAGGTTGGCATTTGTATTTTCCTAATTTTCCTTGCAATAAAGGCTATGAACAAGATTTTCATGAAAGCGGATATCTCGGCAACGAGTATTAGCAGGACAACGCGACAGGAGCGAAAACAATCGCAAAATTTTGATTTATGAGACTATTGAAATAGAAACACATTTCAGATGTAATTTTGCTATATTTGTCGGCTTACAGCCTGCATCGCAAGCCCGTATTTAGAATTAAAACAAACATCCAACATCGTGTAAGCAGAATTGAAGTTGCAGGTTCGAAATAGTGAGCTCTTTGTTTAATGAAAGACTAGTTTGCAAATGTACAGCGAAGAGCTGTAACCGTTCTTTTCTTATTTTTAACGCATTTTGAAACAACAGCAGTAATAAAATTTAATATTATCAGGTGGCAGCAAACAAATAAAATAACAAAAGAAATTATTGTTTCCCACCACCAATAATATGCATAACAGGTTGAGTTTGGGCAAAATCAAGATTTTATAAATACATAAATATTCCAGTGATAACTAATTTCTTCAATAAAGTTTCTTCAGTAACTGCATTGCGTGCGTACGTATTTTGCATTATTGCCAAAGGGCAATAATGCTGAGATATTATTCCAATGAAGTGAAACAATTAATTATAAATGTCCGAAATATCATTCTCAATTAACTATACCACAGCTGTTTTATCCGTCAAAAATCATCATCAAGAGAAGGTACTATTAGATTTTATAGCAAAAAAATCAGACGTAATGAAGTAAAATTATTTTGGTTAACTGGTAGCCCATTGCGAGTTTAATGCAATGAATTAGTATAACTCAAGACCTTGCATACAGGTTGGCTGTTGTATTTTCCTAATTTTCCTTGCAATAAAGGCTATAAACAAGATTTTCATGAAAGCGGATATCTCGGCAACGAGTATTAGCAGGACAACGCGACAGGAGCGAAAACAATCGCAAAATTTTGTTTTATGAGACTATCGAAATAGAAACACATTTCAGATGTTCATTAATTTTATAATGCGATATAAATATGCAATAAATTTGCAAATTTACAGCGAAGAGCTGTAAACAATGTTCTTTTTGTTTTTAACGCCTTTTGAATCAACAGCAGCAATAAAATTTAATATTATCAGGTGGCAGCAAACAAATAAAATAACATAATAAATTATTGTTTCCCACCCCCAATAATATGCATAACAGGTTGAGTTTGGGTAAAATCAAGATTATATAAATACATGAGGATGGAGACAAGGGATTGGTTGGGTCGGGTTGGGTAGATTCGGTTTCGCTAACACGGCGAATTGCTGTTTGAATTTACCTAATGTCGTGGTTTCGTTCTGGTCGATCGCCGCACATGGACGCCACCATGTGTCGGGCGGGTGGGTTTCCCCCGGTTTCTGGTTGGACCGTATTTTCCATTGATAACTAATTTCTTGAATAAAGTTTCTTGAATAACCGCATTGCGTGCGTACGTTTTTGCAAGTCTTTGTCAATAATGCTGAGATATTATTCCAATGAAGTAAAACAATTAATTACAAATGTCAGAAATTTCTTTCTCAATTAACTATACCACAGCTGTTGCATCCGTCAGCTGTTCACCATCAAGAGAAGAAACTTCTATTAGATTTTATGGCAAAAAAATCAGATGCAATGAAGTAAAATTATTGTGGTTAACTGGAAGCCCATTGCGAATTTAATGCAATGAATTAATCTGGGCTTACACAAAAAATATAAAGTGGCAAATAGCCACAATACATTTAAAATTAAAGATGAGTTAAATTTATGCAACGAAGCATTGTGTCAAAAGAAATATGGCAAGATTGTGTTGCATAATATCATCATCAACTGATTTTTGGCAGAAATAATATTACGAAGTAATAAATTACAACAGAATATGTATACAATTCCACAAATAAAGAAAAAAAATCACATATGCTAGTTTAAAAAATAAAACCGAACGAACAAACGAGAAAAGTATTGAATACGGTCATGAGAGTTGATCGTTGCACGAAGCCTTGCATCGCTTCCCGCCCGTAATCCCCTTTCCTCGAGGGGAACAACAATTGCCAAATAACTTTAATGTTATTATACATCAATCGATGAGTATCACAATAAATAAGGATTGTTTACGTGCTAACTGCGTTGTCCTGCTATTGTTCGTTTCTGAGATATCCGCGTCCATAAAAAGCTCGCTTACAGACTTCATTACATACAAAATCAAGAAAATAAAAACGCTAGTCTATAGAAGAGATGCTAAGTGTAGGCTGACCAAAAACAATTTTTTTTTGTTATGTGGTTTACGAGGAAAACAATCGGAAAATCATGCGTTATTTTAAAACCGCAAACATCGGGTACAAATTTTCTACTTCTCTCGCGTACGAAACCAAGCCGATAGTCACTCCTGTTATGTAGAAATGATTCAGGACTATAACGCAGTTTTCTTCATTTTTTTGTTCATTCATTTCAGAGTTACGGGCCTTCAACTACAGGGGTCAATACTTTAGCAACCGATAGTAGTCCAATCAATTTGAGTATAAAACTTGCTAAACTTTGAACAATTCAGGTCAAATCTTGATTTGTTTGTAAAATTTAGACGTTTTAAACATTATATCAAAAGTTCCCACCAAAACGACTACTGCTACAAATTATTTCGGGGCAAAGGGAGCAAAGTTAAGAATGTTTGCTCAACTAATATCCTTATCAAAAAGTCAAATTTTACGATAATTACATGTTAATACAAAATATATTTCTTTGTAGTGACATTGAATACCTTTCGACATTGCATGCATGTATTAGATTGGTTTGGATTTGGCCACCGAAAACTCATGACAGTCTATACGTATACAAAGCGTATACTAATCTTGCATTGCTCTTCTATTACACTTTCGGAGTATTCATGTACGCAATCGCTGTGGTGAGAGGTATGTATGATCATTGATCAGTGACCATCTATAGATAGGTGCAAAATTGAGATGCAAGAAAACAGGGCACCACAGTTTTCGGCGTACCGATAGGTGTACGCCTGTACCCATAAGACCACTGTGTATATGACCTATAAATACAAAATTAAGTGAAATATATGTTTATAAAATTTTTGTTTTTATTATTTTCAAAGTTGAAAATAATGATAATTATGGCTACAGGTATAACTTTTGAATAAATGATACTACATTGCACTACGGCCCTACTTTTCAATCTCATTTCGACGCTCTTGTTCAACTTTCCTTTTTCAAATTTCTGTCAGATTACTTTTGTTAATCGTCACATTTTGAAAGTGAGTTTTGTAAGTTGATTATTTACATGTGTATGTAGGCAGGTACTAGGAATGAGTCGTTCGCGAACGAACCGTTCAAAATGAACGGGTCAAATGTCTGAACCGTTCGAACCGACTCATCGCTGGCAAAGTGAACGGGTTAGTAGTTCGTTCGTTTACGGCGTTTATGGACTCGGCTCATTTCTGCTCAACGCATAGACGGCTCAAGGCAGACACAGGCCAGCTTTTGGTAAGACCGGCTCTGGCGCGACGGAGTCTGATGCACGTGTTCGTTTGTTTCCAGTGCCGCGTAAAGTAAGTGTTTGATTGAAGAATGAAGATTCGGCAACATATTATGGACATGTCCAAATATTGTCGATGCGATTTAAAATTGCTGAGTACTGTATATCTACACTGGATTTTTTTAGTAATACGTAATGACGTAGTGTGAATCACTATACGATTAATTATTTCGTAGCGCTTTCGTTGTTTAATTTGTTGTAAATTGCATTGATAGAGACATATTCGTATTTCTTAGTTAAGATTCTAAAATTGAGATACAACAAAAATGAAAATAATAATAATATTAAAAAAAAAATCTGATGTGGCCAGGCACATGACTTTATCATACTATTTATAAAATTAATAGTACATGAGATTCTATTTGATCGAGATCGGTTGTATCTGCATTAAAATAAAGCTAGTTAGCCAGGATTTGACAGATAATAGTAATAATAAATCTTTATTCACAGAAAGAAAAACACTACAAAGTGAAAAACACAATACAATATGAGCGAATAAAGATCGGTTAGACATGCCACTGCATTGAATGAACACATGTGTGTGGCTTTAATTTAATGAGTACACATACGCTCGAAGCCCAAGAAAAATAAAATTAACTAATAATATAATACAGATTGCGAAACCAGAACAAACAAAAAATATAGGAAAACCATCCCTCCTTAGCACAAACTACACCAACCCATCAATACTCATCGAACAAATATATTCCCTAGAATGGCTGCAAAACATATCTCTGTCCAACGAAAGGAGAATCAACACGTTAAACCCCGCTTTCCTCAGATAAACCAGAAACACATTACATATCTTTGGTGCAACACTCAGAAATGATCTCTGGACAATCGACTTTCTCGCTCTATAAGGCAAACCCATATCTCCGCCCCTTGTAAAATAAGAATGTGAATATGTACTTTTCAACTCAGAATCCGCATATGAGACCTTCAGTACAGAGTGCAGGTAGAGCTGTCCTAGACTCATAAGCTATTATTGATACAATATATTAAATAAATAAAATATATTAATACAATACAAACTGGTCGGATTCCTTAATTTTCTTTTATTTTAGCAATCGCTACATGTTTTGTGTCCCACTGGGCACTTCTTCAAGCGCTATAGGAATTGAGTAATAACTTACACACTTGACAATCAAATCAAACTCCAAAAAACTCAATTATAAAAACTTACATTTTGTCAGGCGCGGCCCGTGGAGAACTTAAAACAACATACAGAGGTCACAAACAAAGATATATGAGACTGCAGAACAGATTTTTTTTTCGTAAAAATATCTACGATTGTCAAAACATCAGCGTTTGACACTATATCAGTCAGTAGGTGACATTAGAATGAAAATTCAAAATGCAAATCTTGGCTACTAAGATGCAGACACGACCGATCTCAATCAATCATGCAGCTAAACTATTAATTTTACCAAAAAATGTCGTAGACATTAGTTATTCAGAATTTCCTCTACTTTAATTTATGATTTAACTTTTTGGTCGATTTTACAGAAATGGCAGCTCAATTGCAAAATCTTTGAAAAAGGCTTACAGTAAATACCCAGTTCTTTTGGACCCTTTTGAACCAAAAGCTTTTCAGCTCTAAGTTTGGTCATAAAACTTCTAAATATGAAGTTTCGTCCCGATGCCTTCAGTAGTTTCTCCGGAATCGTCGTCACAAAAATCGAGTACACACATACGCACACACACACACACACACACACATACACACACACACACACACACACACACACAGACATTTTTTTGTAACTTGGTCAAAAATGTTCAGGGGACCCATAAAGACCTATTTCCGCTAAAATCTCAAATTTTTTTTTCGGCATGATTACAATACTTCATCATACTGCGTATGATAAAGTAATACACAATAGCTCATATTGTCGTTAAATTTAAGTTGCTTTTATGGTTGGGTCTTTTTTTACACATTATTTTATGTCATTAGCCACGGTTGTGACCCCTATATGCTCGGCAAGTTATCTATAACATATTGATATTAAGAGGATTGCAAGAAAATTTGCTGCCGTTCTATTGGTTATTAATCTGTAATTAATAATTTTTATTGTTATTTTCATTATTATACATTTGTTTCAGAATCATTGAACTTTTACCCTAGAATTTTAGATTTGGTCCGAGTGCTAACCAATATTGAAGAAATTTTATTACTAAGTAATATTTTGGAGTAAACATTGGTAATTTTTTATAAAAATTTCCAGTTCGTGTTCATCGAGCAAGGCCTAATATATAATGACCAACTGGCACATTTCAAAACGAAAAATACAGGTACAAAATGAACACAATTGCTAATTTAATTCTATAATCGTGTCAATCGAGCATCCGATAAAAAGTCTTAATAACAAATTAGTAAACAATAAAAGGTGAAAATATTACTTTAAAATGCAGTAACCATATAAACGGAAAACAATGACTAAATCTGAAAAAGTTGCCAAATTTTAAAATTCTGTGATAACGATCATCGATAACGAAATTCAAAATTGCTATCATTACTATTATACGTTAACACTTAAAAGGCGACAATAAAGTCAACTAGTTAATAATAATTGTTGTTATATATAAGCTGTATGAATGGTCTGTATGACCATAGTAGACAAATTATTGAATGAACTCATGTCCGGAAATGTATTGTTTGAACGTTAGAGAGAGTCGGAAGATTGAACCAATTTTACAAACAGCATAGGAAAAATAGTGCCATGTATCATAGGACGGCACTTTTAAAGCCAAATAGCATTTGTGTGACTTTTTTTTATTATTTATCGTCTTTGAAAGGAGTTAATGAGAACCGTTTTGTAATTTTGATATCACTTTTTCTTGAATTCTTTTTAGAGACGTTAAACCAATAAAGTTTTACATACAAATTATTTATATATTATATAATATATTAAGGTATCCTTGCAGTACCTAAACGGTGTCAGGTGTGTGGGCATGAGTACGATATCAAAAGTTTGGTATACTTTATCTATATTTTACGCTTATTTTTAACACCCAGTATATTTGAGATAAACAGCTGCGCAGTGTCAAAAGGTGCGAAATACAGTAGAGCGTCGATAATCCGAAGTAATTGGTACCGCAGGTCATTCGCATTACCAAATTGTTGGGATGATCAAATATCTTATCACCCGCCAAACTAGATTTAAACTCAAAGTTTCCAATCCTACTGTACCTAGATTATATGTTCTTCCCAAAATTCACAAACCTGGTAAATCAGTGAGACCTATTGTATCAGGTATTAACTCACCTACTTACCAGTTAGCGAAATGGTTATCGAATGAGTTCAACAATTTACCTGTTCCTCAACCAAGCTTCTCTGTTAATAACTCATTGGAGTTTATCAATAAGGTTAACAATGTAAAATTAGAGGATGGCGAATTGTTGATTTCATTTGATGTTGCTTCACTGTTTCCTAGTGTGCCTATTCCGGAAACTTTGGAGTTTCTTAGGGAATTATTGAGCAATAACAACTTTGACCCGTCAGAAATAGATGAATATGTAAGATTGACTGCCCTTTGTATGTCTCAAAATTGTTTTCAAATAAACGGAAAGTTTTTTGAACAACTTGAGGGAACTGCAATGGGTAACTGTCTCTCACCTTTTATTGCCAACTTGTTTATGAGCAGATTTGAAACCAATGTAAAGTCTATAGCACCATATTTCCCTAAGACTTGGGTTAGGTATGTCGACGATATTTTTGCCATTTTTGACACCAAGAAATGCAGTATTCAAGATTTTCTTCTCGTTTTGAATTCTAAATTCAACACCATTAACTTTACTGTAGAACCATTTTTAGATTCTCTGGTAGTCAGGAATAGCAAAAATATAATAGAAATTGACGTGTATCGGAAAGATACTAACACAATCAGGTTTATCCCTAATGATTCGCAGCATCCTTTTCAACAAAAATTGTCTTATTAGTTGTTTAGTAAATAGGTTATTGAAATTTCCATTGTCCGCAGATAGATATCAGCAAGAATTATTGGTTATTAAGAATGTTGTCATACATAATGGATACCTTGAGAAAATAGTTGATAGAATGATTAAGAAACAGAATCAAAAAATGTGTGTAAATCAAATATCTACTTTAAATACTTTGTCTGTAGAAAAGAAGAAATATGTTAAAATACCGTTCGATTGTGCATATACAAGGGGTTTGAGAAGTATTTTTACATCACAAAATCTCTGTATAGCATATTCGACTCATAATAGCATAAAAAACCTTCTTGGAAACCCAAAGGATAAGGTAGATGTACTTGATAAATCTGGTATATATTGCATCAAATGTCATGACTGTGAAAAAGAATACGTAGGCCAGACTAGAAGAACAATTTTAACTAGGTTCAAAGAACATGTAGCTCATTTTAAATATAATCGTTTTGAAAAATCTAGTGTGGCTCAACATAATTTAGACACAGGTCATAAAGTAGTTGTAGATGACTTAAAACTTGTAAAAGCAGTGTCAAATAATAGGGAACTAAACAGCTTGGAAAGTATCTTTATTCACTTGAATAGAGATAAATTAATAAATTCAGACAGGGGTCCTATACCTAGTTCGCCATTGTTTGACCTGCTTTAATTAAAACTTGTTTTTTACGCTTCAATGATCAAAATTCACTGAGGTGTGAACAAGAAATGGGTATATATAGAGTAATTTTTAACATGGACGTCACTTCCACTAGTGATTTGCTTGGACAATATCCAGTAAAGATACTATGAAGTGCTAATCTCTCTTTTCCTCTTTTTAGGTTCTACTGAAGATGGCACCATAGTTGCTGAAATACGTATTTAGGTTCTAAAATACTTGTTGTGGTTAGGGGTTTATATTTTTATTATCCTATAGTATGTAAAATGTCAGTAGGATTTTTTTGGGTATAGGGGGGGGGGGGGGGGGCAAGCACCCCCACCTGCCCATATGTAACGGTGCCCCTGGCTGCGATGGCTGAACGCAGATAACACGAGTCCTGTGACTCGTTCATTTTGAACGATTCGTTCGCGAGATGTGCCTATAATCTATATGAAATTCTTTCATTTTGAACGGTTCGGTCGCTGGGTAAGGTCATTTTAGTGAGCCGGTTCGACTCCCGGAAGTAGTTTATTTTCCATATAAAGTCCACCAAATTCGATCACTTATTATCTTGGAAATTATTAGGTGTACGAATACTTTATACATTATTATTACAAAACTATCACAAATCAAATGTAAAAAAATTTACCCGAACATTTTTCAGATCCAATCGCAAAATATGCGGAAAAAATAGACGCGACGGCCATGGCAATGGCTATTTTCACATTGATGATCGAGTACACGACAAGTTTCTACTTGAAGAAGAAATCGTACGCCCTATTCCACGAGTTAGAAAACTTTGATAACTTTGGGATTCCCCCCAACATCTTGTCGGTAAACCAGAATGCCAATAGAGTCGCTGTCTTCTTATATTTGTACTGCATGCTTGCGTCATTTGCCAGTGGACTCGACCCTATTTTTAGGATCAGTAGTTGTGAGCAGAAAGTACATTCCAATTTAACATTGTGTGGATATGCTACAGTTCTACATTATCCTTACGACATTAGTAATGGCTTCTTGTACCGTCTACATCTTGTTATGCAGATTTATTGGTTCAGTATGTTGTGTACTGGAGGCGTTAGCTTCGGTTGCTGTTGCATCGCAGCTATTGAATTTATTATATCTAGAATCGAGCATTTGAAGGGATTGTTAACGGATTTATTTAAAGACGGCAACCCAGATAGGAATAAGTTGAGAATTTACGTGAGATATCACGCTTACATCATGGAGTAAGAATGGTTTGGTATTGTCCGTATGATATTCTTTACTATGTGTGATGGTTCGAAAATTGGTTGTTGATTTATTTTCAAGGTAAACCAAGTGAAAACATAACGGCCGGTTGTACAAATTAAATGACAGAAACAAAAATATACAAAACTATTCTTGTATATACGTATGGCCACAAGGTTGTGTTATACGTACCTACTTAGAGCTTGCAATCCCGGGATTACGGGATCCCGAGATCCCGACAAATAATGAGCATTTCCCTGGATTATAAATCTAAATCCCAGGATTTAGCTTAAATCTTTTTAGTTACTATACTACCCTCCACAAAAATACAGGCTGTATTTAAAACAGAAAATAACCATAAAAATTAAAAAAAAAAATTGCGGCGGATTTCTTTACTAGTCAGTGATATACAGACCATAAAATTAGTAACTAAATGGGTAGTAAAATGCAGCAAAAAAGTTTTCTCCAGTTTAATGATTTTACTTTAGACTAAAAACGAAATATCTCTAGTTTGTGATGAACTGTGCCAGCGCTAATATGGTCATTTATGACATTTCTTTATCGCGCAATTATCACTTCTTCCGCCTTTTTTGCAAGTTTCATGACTTTTTTTATAAAAAATGCAGTTAGATAAAAAATCAGTTTTTATAATGTGGGGTGGGCTATTTGAATTGTATTTGCAAACAGCGAAAAACGTACAAGTAATATTAATTATTTTCATGACAAGAAATTGAATATCTAATATTCTAAGAAATTGCACAGCATATTTCATCAATTTAGAACAATATATAACGTCTTCACTCGAAAACGCGTTAAGAACTGGGCCTTATACCTATATTTTTTTAAACAATAATCGTTTTATTTAACATGCGCAGTTAGTCTACTTGGATAATAAACATTCATGACGTACGAATTCTAAAGTTATCTCATTATATATTATGTTAAATAGGAAAACAATAATTCGTCAAAATATTATATTGGCAGCAATATTAAAAATTGAAAATTTTACTAGATTATACAATTTCCTTTGCCGTGACTATTCTTGATACATTTTACAAAAATAAAAAATGTTTAGTAGTTATTTATGTACGAAGGGCATTACACGGATTTTTATGCCCCAAGGGCGACCGTTTAAAAAGTCGCCCGAGTGTATAAACATCAAGTAATGCAAGAGGTGCATCCAAAATTGTATGTCCTACAATGGTTTTGTTTGTCCGTTTCAATAATATTAATAAATATTTTGACGTCATCGAGTGACATGCGTATATTGCGCATCTAGGGAGTTGAATAACAATACAAACAATTCGGAGTTGAGTGAGAATACAGACAATTAATTGTCAAACTTATAACCTTAATCGCCAATAATACACATTGACGAGTGGCTGACGAGTGGCAATACAGTCTAGTAACTGTCAAACTTATAACCTTAATAACCTTAATGTTTCCAATAATTGACATTGATGTCTCAAAATTTATAATTTGAATGACAAATACTTGATATATTTGACATATAACCATGGCAACCCTTAATGCTCGCGCGGGCGTTAAGAGGCAGTTTTTGCCCTGGTATCTAAGATGAAAAATGTCGCTGTATGAGATGTAAGAGCAAGTTATTATCTAATACAGTTTATCTACGACTCACATATAATAACCTCATTGCATACGTATCTATGACTATATAATCCCCATCATTATATAGCGCCGATGATTATAATGACACTAGCGTTGTATATTAATAACAGTTCGTTCAAATAATGACCTCATTATTTGAACGAACTGTCATCATTATACGACGCTAGTGTCAATGTCTGTGAAAACCTACGTGGATGACAGTTATTTGACAGTTCGCCTCGCCATCATTGACAAATACATTTAAAATATTTTACATAAAATGTAATTTATGAGTCGTAGATAAAACGTCGCATTTGACTCGCACATAACGGATATAAATCGCTCGCATGATTACACGCTCGCCTACGGCTCGCGTGTAAACTTCGCGATTTATATCCTTAATTATGTGCTCGTCAAATAATATACTATTAAATATTGTTTAAAAAATAAAATTTTAAAATTAAAATAAATAATTTAAAATTTTTTCAAACATTGATGAAGTTTCGGGGAAATAATATTGTCCAATAGCGTTCTTCTTTAGGCGTTTCTTACTGACTGGATTTGGTAACTATTTGCATCCCAGACATTTTAATCCGGCAACTCTCGCTCTTTTTCATGAATCCCGGGATCAATCCCGGGATACAAAATCTTTAATCTCGAAATCCCGGGTTCAGTATATTGTCCGCGATTGGAAGCCCTATTACTTACTAGTTTTTCAATTGTTTAATGAAATGGTTAATGTTTCTGTCATTTTTGAAATTGACAAATTGAAAAAAAACATACTTTAGCAAACAAATTAATAATCTCAACTACCGGAAAATTGAAGTTTTTACTGGAACATCCTGTATATGCTTACAGAATACGTCGTAACGACCATACAATCAAATATTTGCAGTGAGCAAACTACTATACGTGGTAAAACTCTCAATTCAAACATAGTAAACTAAGTCACACAGCAAACAACTTTATACATCTGCAGTTCTTAAAGTCTATATATCTATCTTTTGTAGGTTAGTAACTAAATTTAACGATTGCTATCGACTTGCTACGACGCCTGCTTTGTTCAATTACAGCGCTGTGTTAGGACTGACAATGCTGACGCTTTTTGCGGTAAGTACCATACATTAGTACCTATGGTACTTTTAGTACCATAGGTACTAATATATTAGTAGATAATATGCAAAAATATTGTTTGTCGTGCACAATGTATTTAAAAACCCAAGAACATAATCTAAATCGGCAACTGTGGAGATAACCCGCAAACCTCCAACTTCTAGTAGATATTTCGATTTCAGTTTTGCATTTCTGTTGGTTTTTAATTAATGTGCAGCAACAACATAACTTTTGATTACTTTCTAAAATTTAACATGTAACAGACGTTCAAACGTAAATAATACAGGAATGTTTGAACAGTTGCAATTTGAACAGTTGAATTTTGAACAGTTGCAAAGATTTAGATTCAAAAATTTTGCCATACAGAAGGGTGTTATCAGATTTTGAGATCCCGTAATAAACAAAAGATGCAATTTTTGGGATACTATCGAGGTTAGTATTACTTCCGGGTTTTCCGGAAATGACGTCATGATTGAATTTTTAAATTGCGCTCTACATGATTTCTGTCATATCTTCATCAGGAAGATCTTTGACAAAATCAATTGTCAATGGTGGGCGTGTCAACATCCTTCTCGCAGTGACGTCATGCGCAGAAATGAACGAATTTGAGACACAAAGTGACTGGTGTACTGAATCGTGTGATTTTATTATTATGATCATTAATCTACTATATAGTTTGTTAATTTTTATTTATTTGACAATTTTGCCAATACTGTCTAATCATATAGACTTCCATTTCAAATTTCAATGATGACGTCATTTCCGGAAAAAAACGGAAAAGTAGGACATACAAATTTTATCTTCCTGGTCTAACACCTGTAGTATTTTTTAATATCACCCTTTATCTGTTATAGGAACAAAACGTTAAGACGATACTTCATCCAATGGGCTGGCTTATGGCTGTATTGTTGTTTTGCTATGCTGGAGAAAGGCTTCTACAAAGAGTATAAAGTAACAACTTCGGTTCAGTTACACATTATTTTATCTTTCATTGTGATTTTAGAGTGAATCAGTGGCAACATTATTATACGACTTGCAGTGGTACTCAGTGGACATACCAATACAAAAGGATATCCTTTTTATGCTGATGAGGTCCCAAAAAGCGCTTCTATTCGAGTCTGGCCCATTGGGCGAATTTTCGTTGGCAACGGCGAAAAGGGTAAGCAATTATGAAATGTCCCTTAAAATAGAATCTGAGTATCTATAGCCCAATCAACAAGAAATATAGGCACAAGTGAAAACACACTTGTTGAACAATCAATTTCAGATGTTGAATATTTAAGAAAATAATAATATGTTAAACCTACAATTTTAGATTATCCAAGGAGCCTACACGTACAAAACTTTAACTAGTGGATTGGATGAATTTAAGAAGTAACACAGAACGTTTTCATGTATCTGACTTAGAAATTCTAGGATCGGTTCTGATTTCCACTGAACACTGTCAGATGAGGTAGTTGTGGCCTGTTTGTAGAAGCAATAAAAGCAATAAATGTAGTAATAAATTTAAGGTTCAATTTAAAACGTTGATTCAGCAAGTTGTGATTTAAATTTTAGTAAGTCAACGGTTGTTATTAAGAATTTAGCACAAAGTTTGACCTTACACAAATTGTTTACATATTTTATGCTAAGACACACATAACATATTTTATATAATCAAAATTTCAACTTATAACTTTTACAGAATGCTTTTGTTGTACCACTACTCAATATTTTCACAAATAAATAAACAGGTTCTCAGCGTAGTCTTTCATTTACTTCCCGGTTGTTCCCTACTAATACTTTCTGATTTATTTCAAGTATTGTTAGACCATACACCAGTTCAATGTGCCTCTACAAAGAGAAGTATAAAAGAAGAAAACGTAAACAATTATGGCACATACTAATAGCATAAGGCAGTGCGTTACTCGTGTTAACTGAGTCACAAGCTAAACCACAATAACCTGTGTTTTCAGTTAAGAAAAAGCAGCAAATTCTTTTGTCAGATGCCTTCACTAATTCTTCAAAAACCGACAGAAATATAACAAATCCACCATAGGACTAAGACTAAGACCAAATGTGCTGTTTTTAAACAAACAAAAAACATAGTAGGTATTTTTAAAGCAAGGAAAACTAATTTTTCTTACATACAAATATTTTCCAGTTAGACTTTTGAACATCGTTAGCCAATTTAGTTTGCATATAATGAGTTCGTAATAACGGAAAACGAAACATCTGGTCTAAATAGTAATAAAAAAACTTTCGATCAGTTATAACCAGTCCGATATCGCGTCCTATAATTTCCGCAGATATTAATTAATTATGTACAATAGGAAGTACATGAGACCATGAAAGACGACAAACACATGCTTTATAGTTAAATATGAAAATTGCACTAGTGCATGAGTGGATATAAAATCTATTTCTGAATAATATTACAATTACATCGATATTAACATTGACTGCTTTTGTAGAGTTATAATTAAGAGATATTTTATTAAAGCTGTGATAATGTCTGGCAGTGAAGATCCGCATAAACAAGAAAAAAGGCACGAATTTAATTTTATTTCACTTGATTTTTCAGGATTTTCACGTATAGGGTGATCTAAGGAACTTGACATCCCTAAAATAAACTGTGCTTTATTGATTGTCAAGTAATCATATTGACGATTTACACTGTGGCGTAACTAAGAGTGAGTGGGCCCGCGTGCGAACCATGTGCGAACAGAGACAATGCCCCCCCCCCCAACTCACATGGAGACAATTGTATATTATATTGTATATTTGGTCAACAAGCGTTTTTTAGATATTTTGTTTTTGATTTAACGAGCGTGCACCCTCAAAAAAATTTTCAAATTAAAATACACTTGGAGGGATTTTTTCTTAAATTGAATTTTTTTTTTCGTTTTGTTTATTTAATACTTTGGAACCCTTAAACCATGATTTGATTGCGCAATAACAAGACTTTTAATACTTTTTATACGTTTGAGTGAAACGATGCAATATGTATTAAAAAGAAAATGGAATGCTTCGAAATGGTATGTCATATAATTATTCAAACAGACATTTTGTCATCATTATACGGGGTTTCAAAATTATTACAATCCAAAAACTACGAGTTAAAGCCGCTCATTTGTTACACACAGCGTATGACAATATGGTCAAGTTGTGAAACGATTTTCAATCTGCGTTAACGACAGCAGACAAATTTAGCAAAATTTTGGAATATAGAGATTAAATTTGAATATAAAACGGTACGCAAAGTAAAACGTCAGTTTGCTGAATTGTGTGATGACCATGGTGAGGATAACTTCCGAATTAATATATTTATCTACGACTCACATATAATAAGTTCATTCCATACGTATCTATGACTATATAATCCCCATCATTATACGCGCCAATGATTATAATGACACTAGCGTTGTATAATAATGACAGTTCGTTCAACTAATGACCTCATTATTTGAACGAACTGTCATCATTGTACAACGCTAGTGTCAAAGTCTGTCAAAACCTACGTGGATGACAGTTATTTGACAGTTCACGCCTCGCCATCATTGACAAATACATTTAAAATATTTTGCATAAAATAGAATTTATGACTCGATTTATAAATCGCTCGCATGATTCAACAAGTTAGGAAATGAGGTTGATAAATGTCTCCATACTCGTCATCGTATACATTGGGGTGAAATAAAAGGTCAAGAATTTCTTAAGCCCCCTTAATAAGACATGTAGAAATTTGGTTACAACTTATTTGCTACCGATTTCGATCCCTGTGGGCATCATCATCTGGCAGGGCGTCAGTGTTGGTAGGCGCATAGTACGCAGATATGCAGGAGAGGTGATAAATTGTCGTTATTTACCGTTATTACCGTTGTTTACATTATAAACAACGGTTTACAATTAAAACAAAACTCTTCGATCGAAGTTTTTTAAGGCCAACCCTTATTTTTGACTGATTTTGGATCTATTAAACGTCGCAAAGATGCACCAAGATAGACAAAATAAAACCATCAAACTTACCAGTTTTTCAGGCGTCCCTACTCTCTCCAGGCATCCACTTTCTCGCCATGCATTTCTAACCTGAAATTAACAACAATACTCAATATGTTATATGTCAATACGTTATCTTGTATAGAAAAAAAGTATAAAAGTATAATAGCAAAACGCATCTAAAGATAAAGGTAATCAATCTGGAGACTTACCCTGTTTTACAGTTTCCATCGTCCATACCAGATCCGTCTAGGCATTCCAAATTTGTGACCTGTACTTAAAAATCAAATTTATATTTCGTGTTATTTAACATTTTCAAAACAAAATAGAAAGAAACCAGAAGTTTCCCGTATGAAACTTCTTAATAACAATTTCTAACCACAAAAGTCAGTCATAAACACAGCAATAGTTAGTAATAATTTGTAATAAGTTACACTGCCCAAAGTTTTTAAATAATAGTTCTAGGCAAATCAAATTTGGTATGTTTTAAGGGCATATATTTAACTAAAGAAAATTACATAAACAATGTCACAACTCTTAGTTACTTCTAAGTTACACTTAGCGATGCAAATCAATACCGCAAAACAGAATGGAAAAAATGTCAAGTATGCTTTGAATTCACGTATGAAAGCCTACTAAACATGACAAATGAATTCAGTTGTCAATTTTCGTTGGTTATAAGCGTGATTAGAAAGAAGTTAAATGAGGCATCTTACTGAAGTGCAAGTTGCTAGTGATGTCGCCATTATTCAGCGTGACCACTCTACTCGACATGTTAGCAGGGACCTTCGAGTTTCCTCTTCTAATATTCAGCGTTTATGGAATCGGTTTCGGGAGACTGGACAATATGTTAGAAGAGCTGGACAAATCGAAATCGAAAAAGTAACTACTCAAAATCAACACCGGTTTTGTGTCCTTACCTCTCTATGTCAGCGTACTGCCACAGCACGAGACCTCCTAAATGACCTAAGAAGAGCACATGGAATATAAGTTTCTCATTAAACTGTTAGAAACAGATTAAAAGAAGCGAATTAAAAAGTAAGAAGACCTGTCCGCGCACCACGCCTTAAGCAGCATCACAAAGCAGCACGAATGAGGTTTGCACTATTATCCACTGTTTTGCGTTATTAATTTACATTTTTAAGTGTAATGTACTAACTAAGAGTTTAACATTTTGTTTATAATTTTCTTTAGTTAAATATATGCCGTTTTCAGTTTTGCGATTTAGTCAGCGGTTTTAGAGAAATCAAGGATTAATGTGGAACAGGCACAATCTTTCAATGGTCTTAATTAATTACATAATTTCCTATTAACTATACTTCTAAACATTTTAAAATGGTACTACTGGAACCATAAGCTATCGATTGGCACCAGCTTATCGTCTCTTAATACAACGTATATAAAAAATCTAGAATGAGTGCCACTATATAACACAGTACAGATATAAATGAATTAATTACCTTGGGACTCCCAGCACATCTCCTCGACGTCTTTGAAAACCATGGCCATTTTAGTTGACACGCAGCACTACATAATATTTTCACAGATCATGCCATCAAAACTTAAAAATTAAATACATTATACCGTGAGGAAGGTATCCCGGGGCCTTAGGTAGCTCTTTGATAACCAACTGCTAGCTAGTGACTCTTTCCCCTGTTCTGCTAACCCAACGAAAGCAAGACGGCTAGTACTAGTCTTATCACGACCTTTCGTAGCCCCATAGTTGCGGAGGTTGTAAGTCCGTCTGACCACCATGCCCAGGAAGGTGTAAAACGTAGCATATCCGTGTAGGAAGAAGTCGGCCACCCCTGTTATCCGCATGACACGGGACCAGTATACGAGGTGAATGCAATATTTTGAGGGCAATAGCTGTGAAAATACCATGATTAACGTTGTGGATAAGGACTCGATGTTGAAGTATTTCGGAAATGTTTAAACTCTGTCACGAGTCTTGACTTGGTGTTCGAAGGTCTGCCAGTATGTCTTCGCACTCGATATGCCCGTCATTGAGCGACGCATGCAAACTGGAATCAAACAAAGAAAGTTAAAAATGGGTTTGAAAAGGTAAGAAAAACAATAAAAAATACCATCTAGAGAACAAGAAGAAATAATTATGCCTACGAAAAAAAATCTAACTGTTTCAAGAAAAATAAACTTAATCGACTCAGACAAAATAAAAAAGCAACCATTAATTTAAAGATCTTTAATAATCTCAGTCAAATTAGAAATACTGATGTTACTTTAGCTTCACTACACAGATAGAAAACATTTCTTGTTTTTCAGAAATATATTCTTTTGAATGTATTCATTTGTATCAAAATATATTCATTCGTTAAATAAACAAAAAATACAGACAAGCTAACATAAATGGCGTAAATGGCATACGATAAATGGCGTATGAACATCTATTTTGAGCAGAGTATTGCAAATTTATGCTAAATGCACCAAAATTAGTCTAGCGTTGATAACCTACTTGACGGAGACATAGTTTCAGCAGAGTGTAAATTAAGTAGTTCACCGGATAGTCGAATAATTGATAGGGAGATCATGAAAGATAGAGTTCGAGCTGCTTTCAATGGGCTATGTGCTAACTCAAAACTCCGTTTTCATTTTAGTGCTTTGCTTTGATAGTGTTTATGAAACAGGTAGGTAGCAGTTAGAGGTACAGTAGAGCGTCGATAATCCGAACTAATTGGGACCGAAGGTGTTTCGGATTATCAAATTGTTCGGATTATCAAATATGACAACTAAATAGTAGAAAATACGAGTATTGGATAGAAGTTCAATCTTAATAAAACCAAAACCATTCGATTCCGCTCTTCTCTAATTGGTCTCTTCGTTGAAAAGACCAATTCTCTGTGTATAGACCAAATTTTTTAAAAACATTTCTTAAAAAAATCAGGCGTTAGACTTACCAGTTTTAGAGTGCGTTGTTCATTTCAAAATCCCTTCAGGCGTCCCAGATCTCTCCAGGCATTATATGCTCTGCAGACTTCATGCATTTCTAACCTGAAATTAGCAACCATATTCAATACTTCATGTTATCTTCTATTTCTAGATAAAAAATCTGATGTGGCCAGGCACATGACTTTAACATACAAAATATAAAATTAATTGTTTAGCTGCATGAGAATCTATTTGATTGAGATAAATCGTGTCTGCATTAAAATTAAACTAGTATTTCTCGTTATTTTTTTATTTTTCATAAATCACGGTAGTAGCTCAGGACTATTCCAATGAACGAGTGAAAATTTTACTGTTGGTGCAATTTATTTTGAACCCAAATATACCTGAAAATATAATGAACGTAAACTTTAATGTACTTAGTAACATATTGTGATGGTCTGGCAGGTAACAACAAAAAGGAAAAAAAACAGTGTCATAATTTTCGAAAAACATTGTAAATATATGTCGTCGTAATGTATAATTAATGTGTATAACGACTACGGATTTATTACAGTCGCCCTGTATATTTCTTCTCCGTAGTGTGATGTGTCTAGTCGGACAATAAAATGTGATAATTCTGTTAAATTTCAACCTATTCTAATAAACAAACGCGTATTAGACGCAAATTTAAAAAGGCTTTCAATAAAGAAATAGCAAAAGAATATTACGGATTCAAACAGGTCATCAAATTGATGTTAAAGTTGAAAAATCTGAAAATTATTGCAAAGTTCTGAATTTTTCAAATCGACTAGAAAATCGCAGATTTATGCATTTTTATACACGTCCCCAAAAACTTTTTTTTTAAAGAATCGAGAATTTGGGGGTTTGGAAAATTTCAGCTCTACCAGCTGAACAACTCCCGCAACTCCCGCTCGTAAAAAGTATATTTCGATTTTTTTTTTGTAATGCTGTGTAATCTAAATGTGAATGCCTAAGTTTTTCCTAAGAATTATCCTAAGTTTTGCATTGATTTATCGTTTGTGATACACACTTCGTTATTTCAAGAAATAAAATCGAGTAAACAGCACTTACCAGGTAACTAAAGACATTTTCCAACAAATACAACACAAATGTCTAGTGGTACATTTACAATGCACTTCTGCTTGAAACCGCGATTGTACTCGAAAACTAGCAACATTTCGACGGAGTTATCAACAGACAAACGAACAACACGCGTATATTTCGGAAACTGCATCACGTCATAGCCTGCGTTTGCATTACCTTTGCAAAACAAGTTTTTTGGAGAGGCTGATATGCGGTGCGCTACGTGGTGGTATGTATAACGGTAATTTAAAATGGGAATGTTAGAAACTACATATAGAAATGTTTTGAGATATTTTGATATTAGAAAGTAGCAGAAGCGAATAGTAGGTATTACAAGCGAAGTTGATATGATGAAACTTCGCTGTGCAGAAAATTTAAACGTTTTGTAAACCCCCTATGTTTCTTTTTTTGTTGGTAGATCCTGTAACTGAATTAATGGTAGCATACCAAATATATCGCCTTACATAAGAAAAACCTCAAAACAGACTCAAGTGAATTTGAAACTTTATTACCTATACTTTTAACTAAAATTCTCAAAATTTGAGGAAAGTGCCCCTAAAACAGGAAAACGGCCTTCTAATATTTCTTTTCGTCTTACTTCTTATAACCAAAAACCAAAATTTTCACGTTTGCTTTAGAATAAATAAATATTTGTTCAAATAAATTGCTGAGATCCGACTGCTTGGCAAAGCGCAGTCTCCTAATGAAATCTTTATAATCAAAATTGTCTTTGTTCTTCCTATTTACGAATAAACAGAATTAATAAACACCTCATAACTCTTACCACATGACTCTTAGATATTCTCAGATAAACTATTTAATGAGTTTTTATCGCACTTTCACATACAAAATTTCATAAGACAAAGAATAATTCACTGAAAACCCGATCAAAATTTGTTGATAATTTTTTGAAACACACTCTGTTCCAAAAAAGAAGTGACACACTTGATTTTTGACCTTACATTAATATCTTATATTTTTTAACCAGTAGGACGATTTTTATTTTCTTTACTTGATGGTAGGCAACTTCTTTGTCTTTAAAAAACAATTCAAGAGGGGGAAGTTTTTTCAATGTATCCTGGACAGTAGTGGAAAAACTAGAACCATGATTTCTCCTCATTTTTGACTCACCCTATGTGTTAATCATGCAATGGTATAGAAAATGCTGACACTCTATGTGAAAGGCGCTGCTTCTCATACCAGCATTTTGTTACTTTATCATACGCAGTATGATAAAGTATTGTAATCGTGACGAAAAAAATTTAGAGATTTGGCGGAAAAAGGTCTTTTTGGGTCCTCTAAACATTTTTGACCAAGGTACAAAACATGTACCTTTGTGACGACGATTCCGGAGAAACTACTAAAGGTATCGGGACGAAACTTTCAAAAGTTTCTAAACCAAACTTAGAGCTGAAAAGCTTTCTGTTGAAAAGGGTCTAAAGGAACCGGAGGTTTAGTCATAGCATTTTTGAAAGATTTCGCAAATAAGCCGCCATTTCTGGAATTTGGTCAAAATATTTCAATAATAAATTAAATTAGAGGAAAATCTGAATAATTTATGACTATAAATTTTTTTGGTACAATCAATAGTTTAGCTGCTAGTTTAGAACTAGTAGCCATGATATGTCAGATATTTTGATTCTAATGACAGTAGGCAGTGACTAACGCTAAAGTTTTGACAATACCTACTGTCAATATAAGCTGCGTTCCGATATTGTCCACCGTTACACTTTTTACACCCAATAACACGTAAATGTCATTTGGACGGTGTACCCGGAGTCAACGGAGTACTTACAATATCCGAACGCAGCTTTAATAGACATATCTGTCTAGTTCTACTAGTTTTATTTTAATGCAGACATAGCCGATCTCGATCACAGAATCTCATTCAGTTAAACTAATAATTGTATATATAGTATGATAAAGTCATGTGTCTGGCCACATCAGATTTTTTTTATTCATTGATTTATCTCTAAAATTGTTATAATTGCAGATTTTTTTGTATATAACCAACTTTTTCAATTTAATGATAAACAGCTTTCTAGTGAAATAAGCTGACACACATTTTCAAAAATATTTATATTAAACACAAAATTATACACTGGGAAACCCGATTAATACGGTGTATTGCCTTCCCTAGTAACTTTAAGAGTTTCTAATCTAGGCGACATACTGGAACAACTACAAAATAATTAACAAATTGTTAGAAACACAATACACAAGAAGAAACACAGAAGGACCTCACTCGCTATAGGCAAAACTGGGAGAGCTGAAGATTACTCATAGATTTCAGCTGTTATTTTAGACATACGTTACAGAATATTTCTAAATATTGACGCGTGTTAAAACGAAATAGCATACTTTTCATACGTCTGCTGTATAATTTAAATGGGCAAGACAAAAAAGTACGTCTGTTCTTAGAACCATAAGAACGAATGACAGCGGTAGCAACCTAACCTCCAATTCGAGCGCGAACGTGTGATGTGAACAAGATGTTTTCGTTGGTATGTTTTCACTTTGCTTCTGTTAAACATGCTAATGATGGATATATAAATTAGATAGGACAATTATCACAATTAAATGACAGTATTTTTAATAATTAAATATTAATCTTGAACGAACTACCTAGTAGGCAACTTAATATACACAGCTAATAACCAATCCACGCGGTACGTTCATATCTTGGTTCATACGATTTTAAGCGATGAATCACCTTCAACTCTCCCAGTTTTGCCTATATTAGACCATGTAGTAACGAACAAAAAATCAAACGCAATAACACGCAAGATTATTTTATCAGACATCTCAAATCACAACGCGCTACTGACTACAATGTACCAACCAATTCAGCGTAAACACTTTTATAAGCATTATAAAACAACAAGAACTAACCACAACGAAACTGAAAAGGAAATAACCACACTAAATGAAAACGTGACATGTCGTCACTTCGAACAACTATCAAAAATTCTAAAAAGTATAATACACAGAAGCCAGACATCTATAAGAATAAAAAAGGAGAGAAGACCACGAATGGTTAAACAAAAAGATATTACACCATATAAACCAAAGGAATAAGCTATACAAACGGAAAAATATAAAGAAATCAAGAAGGAAACCAAGAAAACAAAAAACCAACAAAACATTCATATTATCGACGAAGTATTGAAAAGTGCCAGTTTGACCAAAGAAGGATTCGGAGACGAATTAACACCATCCTGGAAACATCCACCTATAAGCGCGACTATTCAATCTATAGAGGTAGACGATAACATAGAAACATTGAACATTGAAACTTGAGGAAAACTTGCTGAAAATCATATCCCATCAACGTCAAGAACAAGCAAAGTATTGACCACAGCACCAGTAACTATACAAAGAAAGATCAAAATGTTCCGCCAGACAAACGAGAACGAGATTAATCACATCGTCAGCACATTAACCAACAACACAGCACCGGGTTTCGATGAAATTACTACTAAAACAATAAAAGAAAACAGAAAACATCTTGGCCCTATATTGGTAGAACTAACAAATAAAGTGCTAGATGAAGGGCTCTTTCCAGACTACCTAAAGACCACAGAAATATCTCCGATCTACAAATCAGGAGAGAGAAAGAAGGCAGAGAAGTATCGGCCTATAGCACTCTTCCAGCAAATAAACAAAAATAAATTTCGACCCGATGCTTAATATAAAGCATTCAAGTTAAGTCAAAAATCAAGTGCGTCACTTATGACAAAGAGTATAAATAAATTGTATTTTGTAAGTAAGTTCTTTGATTTTGTTATTACGAACACCAACATTTGTACTAAAAGGTTTAATATTTCTTAAATTGAAAATTACTTATTTTTACGGTCATATCCGAAATTAGCAGGTCCAAATTAACGAAAAAATTGTATATTTAGGTTAAAATTAACAACAAATTCACTGATTTTTAAATTAAGTGATCTTCTCTTCGTTGAAGAGACCACTTCTCTGTGTGTGTGTGGCCTAAATTTAGAAAAAAAAATCGGGCTTACCAGTTTTAGAGTGCGTTGTCCATTTCAAAATCCCTTCAGGCGTCCCAACTCTCTCCAGGCATTCCCTTTTTTGCCAGACATCCATATTCTCTGCAGACTTCATGCATTTCTAACCTAAAATGAACAACCATACTTCATGTTACCTTCTATTTCTAGATAAAAAGCATAAAAGTGCAATAGCAAAACGCATTAAAAGATAAAGATAATCAGTCTTGAGACTTACCCTGCTTTCCAGGTGATTGTTCATACCAAATCGCTACACGATTCCTATTTTCCGACCTAAAATAGAAAACCAAACTTAATATTTCGTACTATTAGAACATGTCGATATCAAAGAAGAAAGAAACCAGATGATTTCCATATAGAAATCGTAAAAGCACGACATTTCATACCATATCCCTTTGTTAATAACGATTTCTAACCACTAAATACAACTATAAAAAAACAACTATAAACACACCAATAGCCTACAAAATACAAGAACGCTCCCCACCTATGCCCACATCGAAAGCGTTCTCTCTCAAACAGCGCGTCGCAAGTGGCGAAAACACGAAATAGCCAGAAATCGAACATGACCTTGAAAAAATCTTCAATCACAAATTGCAAAGAACTACTCACCGATATCTGAGATATAAGACGCGAAAAACGTCGCCCGGTAGTCGATATACACCTCGCAACAGTTTTTACGGCATCTCCAGCGATTATACGCGAATAAATTGAGGGAAAAGTCGCAAGTCGGATACACGCTGAGACGGACGCCTTGGAAAAATTTTGACACTGTCCGACGCCAGCGCGCGATGGTAGCGCCATCTGTTGTTGAAATTCCGAACTGTCGCTTGTCGAGGGAATAAAGTGATTTGCTGGTTGCGATTGTGGATTGGTTTTAGGTTTTTTGGGTGGGGTGATGGGTGTAATTGGTTATGGGAAGGGTTTGTGATGATTTTTGATAGTTTTGAAGGGGATTTTGAGGATTTTTTACGGGAATCGAGGGAGAAATCGGAGGGTATGCGACAGCGAATTGACATACCAACAGGTTTGTTTGTATCGAGCGGTTGCGCAGAAATCCATCGATTCCTTGCATCGACCGACTTAATTGAGGTAGGTAGGTGGCTGGGTTGACCAGCGGGACATAAAACTTTGTAGATAATGATTTTTGGTGTGGATCAGTAGCTTTAAATTTTTTATTTTAATGCTGAGATGAGGCGTTTTTCTTTTAAAATCCATGAAATAATTTGCAAACTTATTATATAATTATCTTATTCTGTACCTGGAGATTTCTTCTTGAGAGCTTGCTTCAAAATCAGTTTTTTTCCGTGGTTGTTCTTGTATCAATGCACAGACATAAATATTCCAAAAAAAATGTTGGGCAAATTCTAAAAAAAAACTCGCAGCACTCAATACTAGCAAAAATGGTTGGTATTGCACCAAGGTATAGAATTATATATAATGAATATGTAATTATATTCCTACACTCTACAGTCTATAATATTACGAATATTATTAAATTTCATGCATGGAATCAGATTGTAACGAATATATGTGACACACCACGAGAGAATCACCGTAATTGCCATCTCTCGTTTCGATAGTATTGACACCTGCGTTTGAACGCCCAAATTCCAAAACCAAATTCTAGTTTCAGTGTAACAATTTATTAAAATAAATTATACTTAGTAAAGTTACATGTGATGGAGGTAATACAGATAAGTTGCACACAACCAGAACGAAGACGAAGTCGAAAGCGACGGACAAAAACAAGTACGGTATTGAAACGAGCAGAATTCCGTCCAAAATGTTATCGAAACTTATATGTTACATAAACTAAGAAATCTTCAACACTTTAAGTGTACTATAACTTCCTGCTGATATATGCTGATATTCAATAAACCATTTATTGGCCATATACAATCTCGCAGCATATATAAGCAATAAAAGTCGATGTAAAACACAATTCATATGTCATTTGGGGAACCTGAAGAAATTATACATTAAAGGCGAGGAAAGCAATGATTTGAGTAATGAAGACAACTAATAAAAGATTATAAAACTTACAGAGACCTATTACAAAATACTCTGAGAACAATAAAATCAGTAGTGGTAGTAATCAGTTAAAGACTGTTTTTCTATTTCTATCAAATCGTTTGAATTTTTGAGACAAATGTCTCACTGACTTTTTACTAGAAGTAGTACTTTTATATAATAAAAACAACAAGCGTCAGTTATTACAAAATAAGTCCTGCAATCCTAGATGTTATTTGGAAAATTTTTCCCTAAACAAATCTATTCTAGGAAAACGTCTTATAATAGTTTGATTCTAATTCCTGATTCCTGATTGACAAATGACTCTTGAGCAAATTTAACAACTTCCTATGTTTCGACCACCCTCTATTTTAAATCACAATTCTGACTTTGTCTATAAACTTTTTAGAGCCCCCAAAACACAAACAATAAAATTTTTCGAGAAACTGAAATTTAGGCCCACTATACGTATAGTTAAACCCATCTGGGAACAGACTGTTTATTCGGTTTTAAAAGACGCTAAATATCTTCTATACTCGTTAGAAGATTTATATCAAACTACCATATACCCTGTATAGTGAAATAAAATTTCGTTTAAGAACAGAAGACGTATTTTAATTTTTTATTGTAACCGGCGCATCCGCCAAAATGGAAAATGCATAATAATTAGGTATAATTGGATTGGTATTTCTTTTATGTTCATAAATATTGATTTTTAATCATAACCAATAATCAATCAAAGGGCAACTACCTGAGAGTAGAGTTTTTAAATCATTTTAGGTATATTTTTCGAAATAAAGTAACCAGGCGCAGTAAAAAAGTGCAGTGTCTGAATTTGGAACGTTTAGTTTAGGTCGTTTGTACAAAATCTAATTTTGCATTTACCTGCACTTCAGTAAAACACAACATATCTAGGAAGACAACTGTAGTACAAAATTAAACTGTCTATTATGTAATAATATATAATAACAACGTTAAGACTGCTTACACACGTAGACGCTGTATGCGAGACGCGCGCGTCTGGGATTCAGCTAATACATGTGTTCAAATGGAGCCTTTCACACGGCAACGCGCGACGGATACAGCGTCGCGATATTGAATTTACGAATTTCAACTTATCACCCGCCTGCTGCGCAATCCGTGACGAGATACCGATTTTACATTGCAGTATATGGAGCCGTTCAGACGGGCATACTGCCGCGCGAAGGTGTCAATCATAGCATAGGCGTGTGGAGATGGGGTAAGGGTAGGCAGTGGGTGCATTTCAGTTTGGTAAAAAGTGTCCCCATGCGAGGATCTTACAATGGAGCGGTTTATGTTCGACCTCAACGTCATCGACTGTAGTTTTTTCGGTGGTATTCTTTTTTGCACAAGGCTGCAGACACATTATTCACTCGTGACGTGTTAACACGTGTTGTCACGTCTGATCTCACTGACACGTGACGTGTTTACATGTCAGATCATGATAACCTGACGAGTTATCTCGTGTTGACACGAGTTAAGACGTCAGGTGTGAATATGGTAGCCGTAATTTTGTTGTACCGTGACGTGTTAAGGCGTCAGGTGTGAAGAAGGTGGCGGTAATTTTCTTGTGACGTGACGTAACAATACGAGTTATCACGTCACGTGATTATGCTCTGATGTGTAAACACGAGTTAACACGTCACGTGTGAATAATGTGTTAGTGGCTTACGGTGTCTTCCTTACGCAAATTGCTCTCAATACAGCTGATCAAATGACTTCATTGACATTCATTCATCGTACTTTTACTATTGAATGAACCCACATGGTTCTCCTTTTGTTTTATTTTTCTTCTTTGCATTACCCCACAGCTATATTTATCGCGCACGGCACTGTAGTCGCAAATGACACAAGACAGCTGTCATCAAATATGGCCGCCTCGCATACAGTATCCAGCAGTATTTGCGTCGCATCTCATCCGAATTCCGTATCACGGATGCAGAATTTCGCATACAGCGTCTACGTGTGTAAGCAGTCTAATACTTGTTAATGTATCATTTTAATTATAGGGTCATCAGTAAAAATAGCAAAGTAATTAGTTTTTGTCTTCGAACAAAAGTTTTTTATAACCTGAACATCTTGTCTCGTTAGCAGTGCAGTGGTGTAAATGTAACAGGACGATTAAATGTTAAAAGAAAGCAATTAAACAATGTTAAAGGAATTTCTCCTGTGTCAATAGCTCGCCGTTATTATTGGAATGCTTTCCTTGTCAACTTTTTAGAAAAAAATATATTGAGTGGTTACGTTTCTTTTTATACACACTGTGTAATAATAAGGCCTAAGATTTACATTTTGCAGTTTTTTTTTATTTTACAGGCTTTTTTGGAGAATAGAATTACAGAACAAAACGAAAAGTGTCGAGTGTCGACTGAAAATCTTCGAAGAATTCATGCAGTTTTTCTCTTCTAACTTAGTCAAGGGTTTCTCATTAGTCTCGTAGAATATTAGATATAGTTTCTTTTATGGCAAAAAACATGAGTTTAACTATTCTACACACATAAAAATACGGAGTTGGATTTAACACCGATTCAACACCGCTATGGATCTCCCTCGCGACCGTTTGCGCATGTAGTTAAATCAGACGGAGTTGAATTTTTACAGAGCTCATTCACTCTTTTTATAGTTATTATTATTTGTAATGGAGTTGAACATATATGTTTAGGGAAATGCAGGTTTACTCCTTTATAGACATAAAATAATCTCCCCGCGTGTCAAACTTCCGCGTTCCGGAGTGCAAAAGTTCTTCTGTAGTAGTGAAATACATCCGTGGAGATGTTACGTAATTCCTTTATTAGTGTTAAAATTACCCTGTTGCGGGTGCTTTTCTTTTATTGGTGAAATTATTCTTTCCCTAAAAGAGTTGTTTGTGTACGTAATGAAGTTAAATATGTACCAAATAGAGTTGTTTTTTTTTTCAGAGCGGTTCTTATCTTTATTAGGAATATGACGGGGACCAGTAAAAATCAAAAATACATTTTAACAATTTGTTTTTCGAAAAAACAAGTAAATGAATATACATGTTTGCACAATACTCAATAAATAAAATACAGTTTATCCTAAATATAACAATAATCTCCGTATAAATATTAATGATAATAAATTAATAACTAATATCAAATATAACAGACTACATAAAGTCTAGAGTACTTTCATTAATAACTAAGTACATATAATATAATTGGTAACTATATACATATCATTCGCCTTATTATAAGGAATGTGTATAAGGATTTGTATTAACATCGTCATCGTCTTCGCCCGTCTTTATTACCAAAGTAATTCCTCGTTGACTGTGCCATATGAAGTCTACCAATAACTCCTTGTCGATTTCATAACTCGCGTCATCATAATACTTGATATCATGATATTTTGTCTCTGCTATTTTAAATAGCTTGCCAACTGTACATAAAAAAAGAAATATGTGCAGAATTGTTGTATTTTTGTATGTTGTAAGGCAAATAGAAAAAATAAAAAAAAACGCATTGCCGGACAAAGGAATAGACACTACTTCATAAAAAACACAAAAATCGACATGCATTCTGTAGGTACAATGCAGTGTCATACTCGGTATAAAGGTACCACAAATGCGGCAACAAACGTACTGCGCATTTGACTAGCCGGTATCTTCACAAGCTTTTTTCTATAGTACATTAGTAGTGTGCGTAACATTTTTATAAACTACAAAATAATAAAAGCATGTGAGCACAACGAATAAGTAATGTACACGCATACATATGTCTACGTACATACATACATATGTAGTAATATAAGTAACTTACCTGTATAGTATTAATTGTGTCGAAATTTAGTACATTTTTTATTTGTCCGTATTTAACTCGTATGAAAATACACTGCTCCATTTGAAATAATAATGTAGTTACATATAAAATATTAAAAGTAATGGAAATGAAACTCACTCTCAACTGCACCCCGCCAACTTAGGAGTATAAGTGACGACCACAACACACTGCGAAGCAAACTGCAAACCGTCTTGGTGGCGACATGTTGACGCCTGTTGTTGTCAAACCGTAAGTTTTTGCCTTTACAGTATAAATCTTACCTTTTTGGAGATTATTCTCTCCAAAACGGAGTTAGAAATCAATATTACACAGGGAATTAATGTTTACTTTTAGGAGTTTTATCACTCCGTCACAATGTTCAGTCATATCAACTCCAAAAAGTGTACTTTCTCTCATTTTGTCAGTTATTTCAACACCCTGCATGGTGTTAATTTTCATTTCACAGCTCCAGTGAAAATTTTCGCCATTTCGGATATAAACTATTTTCAACTCCGTGACACAGCACGTGACACAGCACTTACGTGCAAATTCTCTCCGTAAAATTTGTATGTGTGTAAAGTTGAATTTGCTATTCTTAGTACGGTAACTTATATATTACCTAATTAATTCATAGTTTATAAAAGATTGAATTTGGTCCCCAACCGACAGGAGAAGAAATATAAAATTCACTATTCTTGAGACGGTAATAAATTTGTTAAAGAGTACTTGGGGCCACGCTAAGAGGAGCCTAAATCTGCTTGCAACGTTAATGAGGACTGGCATGGTAGTCTATTACGGAAATGAGTTTCCAAAACACTGCTTTGGGGGCCCCCTTGTTATTGGGGGACCTGGACAAATGCCCATTTTCCCCATGGGATAATGCGCCACTGATAAAACATTTGTAATTAGCAATACTTTGTGAGTAATTTGCCTTTACCACAAAGTTTGACTTATCACAATAATGTTTACATATTTTATGCAAAGACACCACCTAACATATTTTTAAATCCCAACTTCCACAAATAACATTTTCAGAAGGCTTTTGTTGTGCCACTACCCCAACATTTTCACAAATAAATAACCAGTTTCTGAACGAGGTCTTTCATTTACTGCCCGTTTTCCTACTAATACTTCCTTATTAATTTCACATACTTTTAGACTATACGCAGATCAATACGCCTGTATAAAGAGAAGTATAAAAGAACAAAAAGCTCACTTTAATCTAATTCTAGTCTAAGTTTTGCTAAACTTTTACCATGAAGTGTTTAACTGCTTTGCTTTTTATGACAAGACAGAGTGGAGTATGGCCATCACACAATTATATTGATAAATACTACCTGCATAAGGTGTATTTGAGATTAATTGCTATGTCTTATTTCTCGGTTGGACTGGTTCTGTATCCTATTGAATTGCTCCATGGTAAGTAGTACCGAGCTTCCTGTAAAATATGACTACAAGAGCTTATTATTATAAGTATTTTCATTGTTACATAGTCGATACAGTAGAAAATTACTCCTTTATGTGACCCACTATCCGAAAATAACAACATTCTCGTAGCCAGTGCCTCAGTAGCACCGAATGCAATTCACAAACAATATTAAATAGCAATAAAAGTCGTATAAACAGTGGACTCCACAAGTATATTATAGACATTTACAAACATATAAAACCATAGTCGACAATAAATCCTAACAACTCAAACGCAAAATGCAGATGTGAAGAAGCAGACTGCTCGCTGTGAAAAGCAGTGAGGAAGAACAAGCTAGCCGCTCATGTCCCACCAAAAACAAAAAGAGGTGCTATTTAGACGAGAGACAATAAACAAAAGGCTAAAACTTGTACAGAACAGATGCTTTCCAACCAAATAACATTGGGAAAGCCAATCCCAGAGGAAGCTATAAACTATAAAGAAGAAGCCATGTAACTAGTTACTCCGAAGGAATAGCTAAAGAAATCAAGACAAACCTGAATCCAAAGAAGGGTCTGTATATGACTTCATTACAGGGGAAGTTCTTAATCAATTACCATTAATTGCTATGCTGACGTGTCTAGTAGATACAGTGTTCAGATTACAATACACCCCTTATGTCTTTGAAGATAAAAAAAGATATAAAATAAAACTGTAGGTACACTCACACATATGTTAAAACTGACAGACACTATAAAATTGGTGTAGATATAAAACAATAATTTAATAATAAATAGTTAAAGTTGTATATGGGACACTATGAACGTGTTGACAAATAAACAATTTTGAATGGTGGTCTACAATGTGATCTTGGTGTTGCAACCACCCTTATTATCTTCAACTATTGTTATCAACCGACTCACTGTGCTAGACAAAAGAACTGAACAAGCTGACGACCTACCTAATAAAGTCCATTGGGGTACGCTGAATTCAGTGGTAATAGTCATTTTTCTATGTTAGGTCATTTAATCGAGTAATATTAATTTGAAATTTTTACGCTGGACCCGTTTTTAAGCAAAACTTTACGAAACAATTTCTCTGAAAATTCGTATTGGAGGGTTTTTTGTTGCGAGGAATCTGAATTTGACATTATTTTTGCGATCCGACAAATTGTATTTAGTACAGTTTTCATACAAAAATCTTCAAAAAAAGTGTTTTTTTGTATGTAAATGGCTCAAAATTTGTTGGAATTAATTTTTTTTTACTTTATCATACATAGTATGATAAGAGGTCCCATCAACATTTTTGACCAAGCTAAAAATAATGTCTGTGTGTGGGTGTGTGTATGTGTGTGTGTCTGTATGTGTGTGTATAGTTATACCCAGAAAGCTTTATATTTAGAAGTTTTATGACCAAGCTTAGAGCTGATAAGCTTTTTGATCAAAAGGCTCCAAAGGAACTGCATGTTTACTCTAAGCATTTTTCAAGGATTTTGCAAATGAGCCACTATTTCTGTAAATTCGTCGAAATAGTAAAATAATAAATTAAAGTAGAGGCAATTTTGTATAATTTATATCTATGACATTTTTTTTGTTTAAATTAATAGTTTAGTGCATGAGCAAATTGTATTTGATTGATCGTGTCGGTCGTGTCTGCATTAATATAAAACTAGTTTTGACCAAGATTTGACAGATATTTTCACTCTAATGACCGTAGGTAGTGTCAAATGCTGATGTTTTGAGGCTTTATCCAGGCTTTATTTGCAAGCCTGGTAAATTGGTATAGTGTAAAGAATCTTGATGCTCTATTAGGAGATATTTGTTGGAATCTACAAGTAGATAATGAAGATGATAAGAAATACTGATTTGAATTTCAATAAAGAAAAGGAAAAATATTCTTTGATCATTTCTACCAATTTGGTTGCCGTACCAGTACGTTTTTTTTTTTTTTCACTTAAATATATAATCTATCCAAGTTTGAAGTCATTTCCATTTGAAATAGATGTAATTACCATACAAAATGTTGTAGTTATTTCTCCAAAATCAACAAAAATCACATAGTTATAGAGAGTTGATAGGGAGTGCATGTGCTGTGATACTCCGGTGCTAAAATTCAGTTTTGAAACGTGCCGAGTTATCGGAGCAAGTGCCGAAGTGTGAGTTCGGGAAGATAAGGAGAGAGGACGGAATAATTAGTGTGCTAAAGGTGTGTGCGAATTGGCGAATTATCGAAAAATTTACGGGTACTTTCGAGGCTCGTTCGGACCGACTGAAGGCCTAAAGTCGCTTGCGTTTTCATGCGGCAGGGTGATACCGCTGCGTAGATACCCCATCACGTCTGGACAACCGGGTTTCAGATAGCGGTCAAACCGGGCGGGTTACAGCTGTTGTAAATAAACAACCAATAAAACAGACAAGTGTTTTTGATGTTGCCGGAGAACCAGAGTGTTTTGGAAAGTAAAGACTCATCTAGCGAGGACGGAAAAAGAAAGAGGGGACTTGAAAGCCCTGATAAACGCTACAAACCCAAAGTAAAGAAAACTCTTTTGAGCAAGGATAACAAACCGTCTGAAATGGAGGAGATACGAGTCATGTTCGAGAGGATGTGCAAGAATATGGAAGAAATTAGAGAGAATCAAGTAAAAAGCGATAAGAAGATTGAAGAGGAGGAGAAAAAGGATATGTCCATTAGAATAGGTCAGTTGGAGGAAAAGGTGGAATTATTGGAGAAGGATAAGAGAAGGAACAACTTGGTTGTCACTGGGATAAGCATGGATACCGCGGATAATAATACCCTGAAAGGTGTAACGGAGGACTTTGTTAAGCGGGAACTGAATATTAATGCAATGGTGAGAAATGCTAGGAAAATCGGCAAGAACACATGTGTGATTGAGCTGGAACGGTTCGAAGAAAAGATCGAAATTTTAAGAAACAAGAACAAGCTGAGACGCCAGAACGACAAAGTATTCATAAATAATGATTTTACGGAGGAGGAAAGGCAAATACAATATCTTATCAGGAAGAGAGGAAGAGAAGAAAGAATCAAGGGAGGGACTGTGATGATGGGCTACAAGAAGATCACTATAAATGGAGTAGTGTGGAGATGGGACAAAGTAAGACGTGACCTCTTGGAAAGTACTGACAATGGAGTCTCCGAATCAAAAAACTGATCGGCACGGAGGTGGGGACGGCTGTAAACGATGACGACAAGGCGTGTAACAGGAAATTGAATAAGTTTGACGATCGGCAGAGGAGAAAGGTAAACGACGGGAGTGATAAGTGGAGGCTGGGTACGTGGAACATTAGGGGCATCAATGGAAAGGAGGTCGAGTTGGCGGAGGTGTTGGAGGCCACAGATATGGACGATTGGCGATCACAGAATTTAATAACTGTAACAACTACCGAGGAATATCTCTATTGTGTGTGTCGTTTAAGTTGTATGAAGGGATAATTGAAGAGAAGTTAAGGACCAAGGTTGAAATCTCAATGGGAGATACACAGTCGGGATTTAGAGCAGGCAGAGCTACTCAGGATTGGATTTTCGTAGTGCGACAGATAGCTGAAAAAATGATAGCTACCAGGCAGCACTTACACATATGCACAATAGACCAAGAAAAAGCATTTGACAGCGTAAACAGAGAAGAAATCTGCAAGTCCCTAAGCGGAAGGGGAATAGACGCGAAGACGATCGGCGTGGTGAAATGCCTATATGGGGGTACGAACAATGTGGTTTGGGTTGGGGGTAACACATCGTAGGGTTTTAGAACAACGCAAGGAGTCAGACAATGAAGCGTATTAAGTCCGCTGTTGTATTAAAACTGTACTAAATTAAATACTTGTCGGATCGCAAAAGTAAAGTCAAATTCGGATTCCTCGCACCAAAAAGCCCTCCAATACGAATTTTCAGAGCAATGGAAAATCGTAAAATTTCGTCCTGCGGGATCACAGAGTCGATACAAATACGAAAAACCGAAGCCGAGAAAACTCTGGATGAATTCAATAACACGTGATAAAAATGTGAAAATGCCAGCAAGCCGATTTACAGCAACTTGTCGTCGAGAGAGTTGCTAGAACGGTGATTGGGTGGAGACACTCAAAACAACAACTACTGAATTGGCCCAATCCAGGACGAACCCGTGACCGCGGATCTTCGCGCTTGTCATAGTTGCGGGTGGCTAGTGAGCGTGATTCATAATATTTCTTCCTTATTTTTTGTGTATATACTTGAAAAGGCGATAAATATTTATGCCAAATTAGGAATCAATTTATTGCAGAGTCTCGCCAATAAAAAATTCTAAAAAATGCGGTAATTTTAGAGGAAACCCCGGAAACCCCTCTTAAATGACCTAACCTAGTGAAATGACTATCACCACTAAATTCAGCGTACCCCAATCGACTTTACTAGCTAGGTTATCGGCTTGTTAAAAAAAAATTATTTTCGTGCACAGTGATTGTTATGTATTACCAAAACACCGATATGACCACAATAAGCGGCATGCACAGTATTAATAATCCTGTAATTATTCTATTTCAGATCCAAAATCTGAATTCGTCGATTTTATTGACGCTGGTTTTACAATCGTCTGTTTAATAAATCTATGGTTTAACTATATCGTCACATTCGTAATACGCAGAAGCGCTATGAATCATCTCGAGAAGTTAACAAATTTCGAAAAATTTGGAGAACCACCAAATATGAGCCAAACCAACAAGACATTGAATCACATTAATATAATTATTTTTGGCTATATGTCGATTGGTTGTGGTATCGTGCAGATATCGGAGTTGATATTGTTGCCAAGTTGTCAGGACAAATACCATCGAATTGACAGAGAAGTTCTGTGTGGGTTTGTAACCAAGCTATATTACCCATATAACATAAAAAATGGGATTTTGTGGTATCTGCATATTGCATTAGCGGATTATTGTCTTTACATCATTATAATAGGTGGAGGCGCATTTAGCTGTGGCCTTATTACATCAGTTGGGCTTGTTGTAGCAAGATTTGACCATTTGAAGATAATGATTCATGCAACTTTTAATTGTCGGACGCATTTTGAGAAAAGACTTAAGTTTCGAAGATGTTGCATGTATCATCAACATATTATAAGGTAAGTGAAGACCACTTATAAGAACACAACAAAGCTCTTTTTGTTGATTATTTTATACTCTCTCACAATCTGACCCAACATGTTTATACCAACAATCAATCTTCAATCCTTGTTGACTGGATTATGACACCAGCTGATTTTTAGTTTAGTGGACGAGATAAACGAAGTTTATTTTATGTTGACAACTCCAGCCTTAATAATTTACAGCATCATGATTGGACTACAATTGCTGTGCCTTTCCATGGTATGCATAATAATTACTACATTACTACATTACTTAAAGCTTAATCTTTATTTTATTACTTCAAGGGGTTTTCTTTGAAAGCATTGATAAATTTAATTGGCTGGATAGCTGCGATTTTTATGATGTGCGTTTACAGCGACAGGCTTGCTGAAAAGGTAACATAAAACAAAATAAAAGAAAACGTGGAATTCTTACTTAACTTTTTTGTTTAGAGTTTATCTGTTGGAAGTGCAGTTTACGACGCACGTTGGTATGAAGCTGACGTCAAACTTCGACGAGATATATTGTTTATGATGATGCGCTCACAAAGGGCTTCTTACATAAAGTCGGGATCCCTGGGTTTCTTGTCACATGAAAGCTTCAAAATGGTAGGTGGTATGAGAAAATATAAGTATAACATAAACGACTTTATTTCTTGACCCTTTTTTTGTCTATATAGTCCGCAAATATGGTTTTGTTAATACATGTTATAATTTAAACGATTGTACCTTTTTATTTACTTTTTATTTAGTATGACATTTACTATAAGTTTTGCGGGAAAAACAAGTGGGAAAGCCTGTATATTTTCTTCAAGCGCCACTTTATTTTTTTTTAATTTGCTATTGCTCTTCATAGGTTATATACTGCCGTGCTAAGACGGAAAGTAGAAACTGATTTTTTTGTTTTACTCATTCTGTATACAAAACGTAATGTAGCTATGTAAGTAATGTATTTTTTTGATATTTTTATTCCTTCAGTATATTGGAGTTTCCGTTTTAATAAGAAAGCGTCTGTTCTGTATTAGTATTGAGAAGTTGTTTTATTTATTTTTTTCAGATTATTAAAGGATCCTACACATATGCTACAATGAGAAGGATGTAATTCATAAATGTTATATTCGATTACTATTCACAGTAGTTTTAGTAATAGTAAACAAGCACTGTTAGCAATTAGCAATTAAAGCACAAAAGTATTAGAATTGTCTAGAATAAATACAGTACAAACATTATCCTTGTTTTATTTCGAAACAAGGAAAAGATAATTAATGAATAAGATTATAATAGGAGATCTTAAATCATTTATTAAATCACATTTCCATCGATCCAACGAAACATTGCCTCCTATAAGTTCCACTGATAATACTTGACAATTATAGATGATGGTAACTACACATAACCATAAAGGATGAGAACCAGGGCCGTAGCTAGAGTTGAATTTAAGGTAGGGCAGCGGTGGTTACAGGTTGGGCCGAAGTAAAATTTCACTTGATCAGGGGCCTATTTCATAATATTACTTTGCAAGTTTTCATATTGCGATTGGCAAAAGAAGTGCAAAGTGAAATCTTGAGAATTGGCAAAGCTCATCAAATATATTTATGAAACACTGAAAACCTTGCACTTTTCAAAAATTGCAATTGCAAAAGTTGCAATGTAGTTTTATGAAATAGGCCTCACATCTGGTAAATCAATTTTCATTGTACTTGCGAATATGACCGAGTAAATGAGGTAGTACTTAATTGCCGAGAGGGGTCATAACTAGATAATAGCAAAACATGCATTTATTTATTCATATTAATTCTCCAAACATATAATCACTATAATAATAAAAAGTACTTCCTTAAAACAGCTGAATTCTTGGATTCGCCATATTATTTCATGACAAGAAATTGAATAATTGATTTTCTAAGAAGTCTTCAACTGAATAAACAAACATCCATGACGTATGATATATCCAATTTTATCATAAAGAAGAAAACAAAAATGGTCAAATTTTGTTATTGGCATCAATATGAAAAAATGTAAATTTGGCTCAATCATACAATTTCTTTTGCCGTGATTATTCTTGAAACATTTTGCAAAACTGAAAATTGTTTGAACAAATTTAAGATGTAAGAGCACGTTATTAGAAACAATCAAATATCTTGGTTTGGCGACGAAGCCAGACGGGCGAGGGAGACTCTACGATTTGCGACAGCTTTGCACGACGGAATCCTGGGGTAGTACCACATAATTTCTTGAAACAACACAGGATAAACTATCGCAATGTTCTGTCTGCAAGCAAAAAAAAAGAGCTAATAGTAAACATATCCTTAACTCAACAAACATCCAGGGGGCTGTGTGGGAAGTTATAACGAGTGACTGAAATAGGTAGCTTTGTAGATATGCCTGACCACTAGTTCGTGTATCTGCTTTTGGAACTATGTATCTGTTATTATTGTTGTGTTTATTGTATCGATGTGTTATTAATTTTTAAATTATTTCCAATATGAAGTCACAGCCACCTAGGAATTTTTCTTTTTATTTTTTTTTAATCTTATTTTTATGACTTATATAAGTTAATGCCAGTGGTACTAAAATGTTCGTTTTAAACAATTTTTTAGAAATTTGAACACATTTTTTTAAATTTTAATTATTTTGGTATGATAACTAATGTTTATTTAGAACTAGCGCAAAATTACTCATTTTCTTGATGCAAAGTTGATATTTCACCCTGTAGATAATAATAGATCATACAATAATAATATATTTATTTCCGGGTGGAAACCCGGAAAAACTATGACAGACCTGATGCCATAGGTATGACTTCGCCATCTGGTTTAAGGGGGAAATGGAAGAGGACAGATTATTTTTGAAATTATTAAATTTTACTTCCAAACAACATATTCAACTAAAATTCATCGATAATAATGAAGTCATACCAGATACCATAGTCTCTTGCCTTTAGTAGTTATTTTATTTTTTATTTATTAGTTTATAAAGGTGATATTTGTTCAGTTTTTGTATGTTATGTGATGTTGATTTACTGCATTAGGTGTGAGAAGCAATTTGTCAAGCCGAAGTCTATACTAGTTCTACACTCGATTTTCAACAGACCCACTCTACTTGAATTGTATGGCCAATTTGGTTGTCCGGATGTCTTCATTGACTAGTAATTTTGTGCTAGTTCCAAATAAACATTAGTTATTATACCAAAATAATAAAAACTATAAAAAAGTTATTCAAATTTATAAAAAATAAATTAAAACGAATCTAACGATATTTGTCATAAAAGAAAGAATAAAAACACAAAAAAGGAATAATTTCAAGGTAGGTGGCTGTGACTTCATATTTGAATACAATATTTACTTCTAAACAACATGTCCAAATAATGTTTATCGATAATAATAAAAATAAATGTACTTTAGTCTTATCATAAATTCATATAATCTGAATCGCTGGGTATATGGTATCGAAATTTACATATTTGGCTGTTGCTGTATTGGTTTCATACATGCCGCCGACTTTTATAAAGAATAAAATTTTCTGAGAAATGTATAGCAATTTCTTTTCCACATGATGCGGACTTTCCTGGACACACTGTATATAAAAGAAAAACATCTATCTGTATTTAGAAGTATTCGGAAGTTTTCTTTTCCTTTTCAGATAATCAAAGGATCCTACACATATGCTACAATGAGAAGAATGTAATTAATACATTTTATATTTGAAGATTACCATTTACAGAGGATTTAATAATAGTGAAGAAGCAGTGTTAGCAAAATATGGACACAATTAAAGCGCAAAAACACCACAATTGCCTAGAATAAATACAGTTTACACATTACCCTAGTTTATTTCAAAACAAACACTCAATAATTAACGAATAATATTTAATATTAAATGGCCGTCTTGAATGTCGCTAATACCTGTAATAAGAGATGTTAAATTATTTATTAAATCAATTCGCAATAACTGAATAGAACACATCATATAAATAAAATAATAAATATATGTCGTTAATCACATTTGCATCGACCCAACAAAACATTGCCTCCTATAATTTCCTCTGATAATATATTATAGATGATATTAACTATACATAACCATAAGGATGAGGACGCGCGCTTTCTAATCGAGTTTGAAAATTACATAGCAGCGAGACGGATACTAAAACAATACCCGCAACAGATAAATAAATCGACACTAATTCCAGTGTTTTATGTAGTCAATATGATGAGGTGGTTTAAAATTAGTGAAATGAGGGATGGTAAAGATGCGGAGAAAAAGAGGTACGTAATACAGTGCATCTTAGTTTCACAAGCGGCAGTTTTTCAAAAAGTTGTGTTAAAAATTAATCACTCTATAAATTATTTTCTAACTACGTATAGAGTAAAAAAGGAACGCCCCAAATTTTGAACAATGCTAAATTAAAAAAAAAATTTACGTGTGAAAAATGTAAATTTCGTTCAAAAATTATACGTTATCAATCGAAATAAAACAAAATTGGTTGCTATATACGAGAACCATGTTTATTGATAAAAATGTTTATAAAAATACAAAAGTGGCCCAAGAACCTGAAAATGATCGCAAAGTACACATTAAGTGATGATCTGTTACCCGAAATCCTGAAACTACTTTTTATAATTTAAAAGAAGTATTTACTGGTGACTACCGACTGTAAAAAAAATTAAAATTACAACAATTTAAAAAATTGCTTGCCATAATTGTTAACTTAATACAAAAAAGATGTGGGCAGGCACATGACTTTATCATACTATACAGCAGACAACACTGTCAATAGAATCAAAATATCTGTCAAATACTCGCAACCTAGTTGTGATACAGATACGAGTGATCTCGATCAAGTAGAATGTTTTGATGAGTGTAGTAGGGTTAACGCTGGTTCGAATAAAAACTCCTACCGGTATACTAAATTATTTTTTCTACTTTGTGTTCGTTATAAACTCATAACGAAACCGCTTTCGGTGTCGTTATGAAAACACCAGATCACAAACTTTCAGTAACTTTTAGTTTTCCAAGATTGATGAAATTGACGTCAAGTGTCAAATAAGGCTGACATCTCAATCGCTATTGGCTTGCCTCAATCGTATTTGTGAATTTAACTACAACTACCAACTGTTGAAGAAAAAAATTACTCTATATTGTAAGATGACAACCGCAATTTTTGACATTTATGTAAAATTAATATCGCAAAGTAGAAAAAATAGTATATAACACTCGTTTTATAAGACGCATTGGCGCACTCATGCGAACAACTCGTGCGCCAATTTTTGTCTTATAAAACTTGTATTATAATATACTATTTTATACATATATAGGTTACATACTGCACAGAGCGACCAATAGACTAAGCTGCTATGACTTTATAGTTTGCACATGCAGCTAAACTATAAAATTGCACCAAAAAATGTCATAGACATAAGTTATACAGAATTTCCTCTACTATTTATTATTTAACTATTTTGTCGAAGTTACAGAAGTAGCGGCATTTTCAAAATCGCTGAAAAATGCTAAGAGTAAACCTCCAGTTCCTTGGGCCCTTTTGAACAAAACTTCTTTCAGCTCTAAGTTTAGTCATGAAACGTCTAAATATGAAGTTTTGTCTCGATACCTTTAGTAGTTCCTCCGGAATCGTCGTCACAAAAAAAACGGGTACACACCCACATTATTTCCGCTAAAATTTATTTTTTACGACACGATTACAATACTGAATCATACTGCGTATAATAAAGTAAAAGCAACTGATGTGGCCAGGCACATGACGTTATCATAATATAAATAAATTTAATAATTTAGTTGCATGAGATTCTATTTGATCGAGATCGGTCGTATCTGGACTAAAATAACAGTAGTTACCTAGGATTTGGCAGATATGTTGATTCTATTGACAGTAGGTATTGTCAAAACATCAGCAAATCGTGGCTAACTAGTTTAATTTAATGCTGACACGACCGATCTCGATCAAATAGAATCTCATACAGCCCATTAATTTGATATATAGTATGATAAAGTCATGTGCCTGGCCACACCACATTTTTACTTTATCATATATGATAAAGTATTGTAATCGTGGCGAAAAGAGTTTTGCGATTTTAGCGGAAATATGACCTTTTGGGTCATGTGTACCAAGTTTGACCAAGGAACAAAAAAAAATCTGTGTGTGTGTGCCCGCATAAAGTAGCTGAGTTCGCCCCCGTAATTTCTAGGTTGTAAAATGTCAGTTTATGATCATGCAGGACATAAAAATGGTATTTTTGTCTCTAAAAAAATAAACGGGCTTATAAATAAAAACAGCTTGATTCTAGCATCGCATCAAATAAATGTTACTATATTTTTTTGCAGTGACGTTGAATACCTCTCCACTCTGCACAGATGCATTAGGATGGTCTGGGTTTGGCCACCAGAAACTCATGACAGGCTATACATATACAAAGCGTCCGCTAATATCGTCATGCTTTTCTATTACCTTTTTGGAGTGCTTAGGTATCCATTAGTCTTGACCACAGGTATGATTTTTGACAAACAACTGAATTAAATGTGTTATGTTTTGTTTTTTCATGAAAGCGTATAAAGATAAATTTAATGGTTTGTATTTGTGTTAGTTTTTGCTCCATGTATAATTTAAAATAGCATTAAAATCGGTGTAATATTCTGACAAAATTCTTGTAAAACGACTGTGTGAACTGAATATACAATGACAATGTAAAAACACAATTGGGATGTAAACTTACACTGATTACAATGATTTGAATAGGGTACATAAGAAAAAAACAGCCCTAAAGTTTAATAGAAACAAGATTTAAAAAAATAATCCGGTTATTATAAAATAAAAACAACAAATTTTTAAGTGCCCCTACTGACAAAAATAGTCTAATGGAGTAATAAAGGCCATCTATCTGTTCATTCCATTGGGCCTCTTCTTCGTATCCATCTTTCTGGGACCACTAATAACCTCACACAGAATACACAAAATACTGTGGCAAAACATCATCTCGTTGCAATAAATATTATTGTTTGATAAGTTAGGATCGTTTTTGTTCAGAAATAATATTGCTACTACAGGTAGTAGTTCAAACTGTAATTAAATGATTTTCAAAAAAAGACATGAATCTTCTGTGGTTATTGTGTACGGGATATCTGCATCCAGCGATAATTTTCCCTAGTCCAATATTGACAATTATGCTCCTCTTGACAACCCCATGTAAATAAAATATTGCTTCAGAAATTATTTTACGCCACGATAACTTTGGATCGCAAATACAAGGTTCTTTTATTCATTCACAGAATGTAATATCGGGTGATTAAATTTTGAGGCTCACCGTGGGGATCTCGCTTATTAGTAGAGATAGAGCCTATATGTTTAAATTTGGCAAAGTATTGTATTTTTGTGCTAATCAATTAATTGAAAAGAAATTTATTTTTATTTTGAAGATATCCAGAAAAAAAAAGAAATTTTAAGATATCGTTTTTAATTTTGTATTCAAAACCAAAATGTAGCTGGACATTTGAAACAATAACATTCTACTTTTTAACAAGGAATGCAGTGTCATTTTTTAATTTGAAATAACATGGCGTAACCAAGGCCAACTTTTGTTGTTCTTATGGGCGCCATGTTGAATTTTGGCATTTTCCGATAGTCTTGTTTTTCTCATTTCCGCAATGTATAACATGTTACCATTCTTTTTTTAAAATAATGGTGTAATAATCAAAAAGTCTTCAGGTATCTATCTGTAGCTTGGTTACAGACCGCCGGAGTCGTTGCCAAGCAACGCCAACAAAATGCACTTGGATCAAGCGGCGCCCTCAGGGTTAGGTTTGCCATTTAACCAAATAAACCTTAATTGTGATTGATTGTGGATGTGAAAATGCCGTTTACCAATAACGAAAAGCGTGATATAATAAAGGTTTATTATTGTTCTCTTAGAAATGTCGCATCGTACAATATTCCTAACATTGGACAAAAATTTAGCGGACCATGGATCATTTAGTAAACCCTGCAGTTCTTATAATACTCATGGAAATGTTAAAACTGATCAAAGAGGTATTTTAGAACTGGTCAACGTTAAGTTACCATAATTTGCAATGCTTCAACTACTGGTTTTTAGATAAATGAGGATCCTCGGATTTCTAAGTGTTTGCAGACCATTACGAACAAAGAAATTGAAACCGTACAAACCCCAGATAAGTCAAACTTTGCATTTGTACGAAATTATTTAAATCAACAATTTCCAAATCGGTGGATTGCTAATGGTGGAGTGGTGGATCCCCTGATTTAAGTCCTCTGGACTATTTTATTTGGGGAACTGTGAACAACGCAATTTATCACGATACTCGCAGAAATATCGACGATCTGCGGGATTGAATAACAAATGCGGTCAATGCTATTCCGGGAAGAACAGTTAGAAGAGCATAACAACATGTAGAAAACCGGACACGCTTTTATGCCTTCAAGAAAATAGCGGCCAATTTAAAGATTTACTTAAAAAATAATCTTTTTGTTGTATAAACCTGCTACTTTTACAATCTGAACAAGAAAAAGAAGAACGTGTTTTTTATTATTAAACCATTGTTTTAAAAAATAATACCAACATGTTATACATTTCGAAAATGAGAAAAGACACGACTATCGGAAAATGTCAAAATTCACCTAAACTCTTAACTATATCACGCTTTTCTTTATCGGTAAACGGCATTTTATATCCACAATCAACCACAACAATTAAGGTTTATTTGGTTAAATGGCAAACCTAACGCTGAGGGCGCCGCTTGATCCAAGTGCATTTTGTTGGCGTTGCTTGGCAACACTCCGGCGGTCTGTAACCAAGCTCCAGTTGGGCACCTGAAGGTTTTTTGATTATTACACCATTATTTTAAAAAAGAATGATAACATGTTATACATTGCGGAAATGAGAAAAAACACGACTATCGGAAAATGTTAAAATTCAACATGGCGCCCATAAGAAAAACAAAAGTTGGCCATGGTTACGCCGCCATCTTTGATGTTATTTCAAATTAAAAAAATGATTCCTTGTTAAAAACTACCTGTAGAATGTTTTTGTTTACAATGTCTAGCTACATTTGACTTTTTGACTTCAAAATGGAAAAATATAGCTTAAATTTCTTTTCAGATAATTGATTAGCACAAAAATACGAAACTTTGCCATATTGAAACACATGCTGTATCTCCACTAATAAGCTAGATCACCATGGTGAGGCTCGAAATTGAATCACCCGGCATGTATACTATACCGGGTGATTCAATTTTAAGTCATCTTAACATTATCCCCACACTTTTCAGATCCTGACGCAAAATACTCTGAAAAAATAGACGCAGTCAGCATGGCAATGGCAATTGTCACATTGTTAATAGAGTACCTAACGAGTTTCTACTTGAGCAAGAAGTCGATAGTTCTATTCAAGATGATCGAAAACTTTAGTAACTTTGGGACTCCCCGCAACATTCTAGCCGTCAACCAGCATTCCAACAGGATCACCCTCTTCTTAATGATGTACTGCTTGGTGGCATCACTTATAATTGGATTCGACGCAGTTTTCAAAATCAGACATTGCGAACAGACACAGCGTTCCAAACACACCCTGTGTGGATTTGGAGCAGTTCTGCAATATCCTTACGATATTAGTAATGGTTTCTGGTACTATTTCCATGTTACCATGCAGATCTATTGGTTCTCTATGTTATGTACTGGAGGTGTTAGCTTCAGTTGCTGTTGCATTTCGGCCATTGAATTCATGATTGCCAGAATCGACCATCTGAAGGAAATGTTGAGGGAACTCTTTGAGGATGGAAAACCTGACAGGAATAAGTTGGGAATTTACGTGAGGTATCACGCTTATATAGTTGAGTAAGAACTGTTCGGGGGTTTCCGTGCGATGTTGTTTACTATGTTTGACCTTTTGCAACTGAGTTGGTGCATTACCTCATCTAAAGAGAACCAAATTACGAATATTGTCTTGGACACTTTGCCGAGGAAAATGTATTCTTGAATTAATATTTTACAAAGAAACAAGGCATATTATCAGTGGCGGTTCAGCACGAAAACCCCTAAACCATATGACTCTCCATCACGCGAGTCATATTTGTTTCACCTTCGTTCATTTTCTTTTACACGTCAAGTTGTGGGTAACCAGGGAGTCTACTCTCGGCATCGTTTTGAAGCGAATGCGAGACTTCGCGAAGAGTTTGGTGGACGGAGTGGGGATATATCGGCGGTTGACCTGTGTTTGGAACGTATGGGTAATTAATAAATTAAAGGAGAGGAAATTTTGTATAATTTATGTCTGACATTTTTTGGTGGAATTAATAGTTTAGCTGTATGAGCAAATTCTTTTTGATTGAGATCGTGTCTACATTAAAACTTAGTTAGCGAGGATTTCACAAATATTTTCATTCTGACAGTAGGTAGTGTCAAAGGCTGGTTTTTGGACAATACCTACTGTCAATATTATTTATATACGTATTAGGGATTATACGGAGCTTGTCCTATAGCGTCAATGTGTAGTGTCGGTTCCAACAATGAGATAAATATATATCTCCGGTTTACATTGTTGGAACCGACACTACATCGACCACATCCGTAGACAAAATATATGTGTCCGTCTCAATCGATGTGGTGCCCGGGATCAAACTGCGCATGCGTGGCCAGTAGTTATTAGGGCCGTCGACAGATGGCGCTATTGTAGCTTAAAGTGCACGGTCGGTATTACCGAGGCCGTTAGCCGGTAATATTCGGCATGACTAACGCCAAACCAGTGACAGCCCATAGATAACTTTATAAATGTGGCAGCTGGTGGCAGCACTGTGACAATTGGCTGGATCCAATCCAGCCAATCAAATCCACGATCTTGACGCAGGCATACACAGAGAGAAATTTTTGTTTAATTCAAATAAATATGCATTGACTCAAAGAAATTTGTTGTTTCAATAGAGGCAAAGAAATATTTATTTGCGGATAAAAACGCATTTATTTGAAATATTTGTTTGGTAGAAAGAACGTTGATTTGTGTCAAACAACTTACGTTTCCAGTTAAAGTTTGCAATTTGTGTATTATAAGAAATGAGATTTATTTACTTCAAATAATTATGATTATGTTGAGTGAATGAATTAAATTTTTTTAAAATTAACAATATTGTTGGTCGAGTTAAAATGCTTAAAATTATTAATTTGTTGAAGGAATTAATAGACAAGAATTTTTCGGAAGACTCGCCATGTGTCACCTCCTTTTTGGGATGTCGCACATCCTCGACCAGTGCTTGGTCTTCCCAACCCAACATATAGTCAAGGTTAAGTTAGCAAAGTGTACTTACTGATTTGGAATCGCAACTTGTACCTGCAGGCACGGTACTCTATAAGTTCTATACTGTCGATCACGCGGCTTTATACTCTCGATATGTACGAAGTGCGAGGAGAGAGTTTACAGCGCCATCCAACAATACAGTTGGATGACATTAAAAATATATTTATTTGAATCAAAATATGATTTCTTTGGTAGAAGTAAACCTATTTTAAAGCCAAAACAAAAATATTACTTTAAAGGAAATAAATCTCTTCTTGTGTACAAATATATTTATTTTAATCAAAATATGATTTCTTTGGCGGAAGTAAACCTATTTTTAAGCCAAAGACAAAATATTACTTTAAGCGAAATAAATCTCTTCTTATAAACAAATTTATAAGTTAGAATCAAAATTATATTTCATTGGTGTAAAGAAACGTTTTTTTTTTTTTTTAATCAAAACTAAAATATTACTTTAAAGGAAATTAATTTTTGTTTGTATCCATTATTCCACTTAAATGACGATACGAGACATGTGCTACAGTGAATAGGTGTTGCGAGGCCGCTCCAGTTAAAAGTAGTTTGCAAGTGGTTGTACTCCGTTGTTTTTTATCTCTTTCTTATCTCATTCGAAAGCTGGTGGAGTTCTCTATTGGTACCGTCATGGGCAGCAATACGAGGTCAACGGTTGCAGAGAAAAAGATGGTCAAAGATTGTGTGTCGGAAATTCTGAAAGACGAAAGTTTTCTAGCCGAGTTCACGAAAAAAATAACCGGTGCGGTCGAAGTATATTTCGATGGGAAATTCCAACAGCTGAGTGCGAGGATCCAACAGCTGGAGGAGAAAAACACGGAGTTGTATTCAAAAATTGAGAAACTTGAGGAGTGCAACAGGAGAAGTGTGGATGCTACTGATGCATTGGAACAATACAGTCGACGAAACAACGTTCGTCTTCTGGGTATGCCGGTGGTTACTCCTAATATGGTCGAAAAAGTGGTGTTGGATGTCATCAATCGTTCCACGGATATTGGGTTGTGCCCTGAACACATCGGCCGCTGTCATGCCGTGGGCCCCCCACGAAAAGACGGTAAGCAGGACGTGTTAATTAAATTCGTAAGCTACCGCTATCGTAGACAGTTGATGATAGTCAAAAAGAGGGTGCGCGAAGTTGAGAATATCGGGGTGAGAATATCGGTGTTTAAGAAGGTTAAAGCTGCCGTTGGGGCTAAGGACGTATGGACTTCGGACGGCATTATTAATTGTCGGGTTGATAATGAGAAGCACGTAATCAGGTCCGACGGCGATTTGCAGGTACTTTTGCCGGTTGAAACTGTTTAGCGTTGTAGTCTATTATAATATTAATATTGTTTGTTTTTTCTTTGTGCCTAATGGTTTTCGCGGCGTTAGATATATTTTTGCGTACTATTGTCATTGAATATTACGATTTCTGAATTGCTTTATGATTTATGTATTAGTTATTTTTTATTATTTTTTTATTAAGCAATGATCACCTGTGTATGGCAGCTTGTTTGTTGTGAGAAATCATTTCGTTTTGTTTTTCTCCTGCTGTGCGCATCCCGGTTGTTTCTTTTTCTGTTGTACGAGATGTTGATTTACCGATTCTTTGTTTGTTTTTCTATTTTTTCTTTGAAAATACTGGGGCGGCATAATCGCGTATCTGTATAGAAATTAGTATACATTTGGCTAATCCAATTTTTTATTTGCATTTGCGTGGGTAGGCATAGGGATACATACATACACCTAATCTGTTTTTTCTTTTTTTCTTTGATTATTAGTTTTATTTCTTAGTCATGAATATTGCTGTTCTGAATGTGCGCTCGCTGGTGTCACGGTTTGGGGAGTTTCGTGATTCGGTTTTGCAGGATGACTACGGGCTGATATTCGTAACCGAAACTTGGTTGACTGCGGAGGTTGACTCGGATGTGGTGGAGTTGCCGGGTTATAACTTCATTAGGAGGGATAGATGTGGTAGGAGGGGTGGCGGTGTCGGGATTTACGTCAAAGCAAAGTATAAATTTTCGAGAATTGAAGTGGCCGTTAATGACAATTTTGAAAATGCGTGGATATCTGTGCGAATTTCTGGGGTTAAATACTTCGTTGGTGTTTTGTATAAGCCACCAAATGTCAACTGCAGTCTCTTTTGTGAGTTGTTCGAGGAGACGCTTCCACAACTGATCCCAGCATGCGATGAACTATTTTGTGCGGGAGACATAAATATAAATATGCTAGATTTTGAATGTTTTTATACGCGTAAATTTTCGGAGTTGCTGGAATCGTACGGCCTCGATCAGCTGGTGAGAGAACCCACTAGAGTAACCTTGACCACGGAAACTTTAATTGATGTCGCGATGTGCTCTGGGTCCGTGTTTTCTTACAAGGGGTTGAAGCATATGGGTGGGGTTACGGATCATGAGATGGTTCTTTGTAGGTTGAAGTGTGAGCAGCGCAAGAGTAACCCAGTGATTAGGACTTATAGGGACTTCGGTGGTTTCGTCTTGACGGCGTTTGACGCCGAGTTGCATGCGCTCCCATTTCATTTAATATATGATATGGAAGATGTTCATATTATGACCAACTATTTCAACTACCTGATTGTGTCTCTCTTCGATAAACATGCACCTTTAAAGACCTCGCGATTTACTCGGGGGCCGGCTCCTTGGCTGACGCCGGCGCTAAAGGAGATGATAAGAGAACGAGATAATGCCCACGCGAAGTTTAAAAAATCAAAACTAACTGCGGACTTCAACATGTATAAGGTTCTTCGGAATAGTGTCACGACCGCAGTCAGGGCTGAAAAAGGGGCTTTCGCTCAGACCGAAATAAGGCGGGGTTCAGCTAGAAAGTTAGGAGTAATTCCGAGCAAAGACAGGTCTTTGCCGGCACATCTGTCCGATGTGAATGAAATTAATGACTACTGTGTGGATAGCATACCCACCATGAATACCCCTGACGAGGAGTTGATTGAGTTTTATAATACTAATAAAAAGTGCGAATTTTCAAAGGAGTTTGAATTTGAAACTGTTGATGAGTTTCTAGTCTCGTCTCTCCTCCTGGGGTTATCTTCGGATGCGGTTGGCTGTGATGGTATTAGCAGGGTTATGCTGCAGTACTGTTGCCCTTTCATCATCCCCTATATTACCTACGTAGTAAATATTTGCCTGCGGCATTCCGTATTTCCGAGCTGCTGGAAAGTCGCGTATGTTCGGCCGCTGCCAAAGGTGAAGGATCCAATGTCATATAAGGACTTGCGTCCTATAAGTATTCTACCAACACTATCGAAAGTAGTCGAAAAGATTATGGATGTCCAGATCAGATCCTTCCTCGATAGGTATGATATCTTGCCTCGTACGCAATCCGGGTTTAGGAAACATCATAGTTGTGCGACTGCCTTAATGCATATAACGGACGACATACTGAGGGCCGCGGATGACGGTAAGCTGACGGCTCTTGTTTTGCTGGATTACAGCAAGGCTTTTAATATATTGGATCACGCGGTTCTGGATTCCATCTTGTGTTTTGCTGGTTTTGGGGTGTCAGCTAGACGTTTAGTTCGGGAATATCTTTGTTGTAGGGGTCAGATCGTATGTATTGGCGCACTCCGGTCACGGAAGCGCGCTTTGAATTCTGGAGTCCCTCAGGGGTCGGTTTTGGGGCCGCTTATTTTCTCACTGTATACGTGTAATCTGCCTGCTTCACTGTTGACAACTAAGTCACACTTTTATGCTGATGACTCCCAGCTATACCGCTCGTTTAGTCCGGATGACATAAGTCCTGTGTCGGTGCAGCTTAGCGGAGAGCTTGAGGAACTAATACATATGTCTCGTAGACACGGACTGCTGGTAAATGCCAGTAAAACTTTAGTTATGCTGTTCGGTAGGCGGTTGGCGGTTGCGCGGTGCTCTGATCGTCTGGACATCAGAATTGGGGGTCAGCGTGTTGTGGTCAGCGATTTTGCTAGAAATCTGGGTTTGATAATGGACAAGGATTTGACGTTTGGCAGGCATGTTTCGCAGTGTGTCGGGAGAGCGTTCTCTGTTCTAAAGGGCCTTTATCACGGTAGACACTTCTTTGACCTGAAAACCAAGACAATTTTGTGCGACTCTCTTGTGCTTAGCCAGTTCAGTCATTGCGATGTGGTGTATGGTCCTTGCCTGAGTGTTTTTAATGCGGCTCGTATTCAGAGGGTGCAAAACTCCTGTTTGCGATTAATTTTTGGTATACGCAAATACGATCATATATCGCATAAGCTTAGTGACGCTGGATGGCTTAACATGAGTAACAGGAGGGAGGTCCACTCCCTGAATTTATATCATAAGCTGCTGATATATAAGACACCGCAGTATCTCTATAGCAAGATTTCATTTCGTACGGATGTACACAACATTAATGTACGCAGCAGAGGTCATGTTAGTCCGCCCGCTCATAGAACCGCGCAGTTTCGGGGATCGTTCAGTTATAGTCTGCCGCATCTATATAACCCACTGCCGGGCCAGTTCAAGACATCTCGCGTTGCGGCATTCAGTGCAAAACTTGTGGCTATGTTTGTTGAGCGTCAGAGGTTTAATGTATAATATGTCGGATTGAGTGTATGTGGTGTGTATCGTCGACTGGTTGCGTCTATTTGTAAGGCGTATTCTCATACTTGTTATTATTTCATGTCATTTAGTTAGTAGGATAAACCTATTATATTTTTGTTTGGATTAGTGTCTAATGGATTCGGATAATATTTTTTTTTTGTAATTCTTTCTTTCTGTTGTCATTATTATTTTTATTTTATATTTTATTACCAGTGGAAGAGAAGGCTTGTCCTTAACTTCGCCTTGCCCATATGTGTTATTACCAATGTATTTTTATATTGTATTTTTTTTATTGGGAAATAAAGTCAATTATTATTATTATTATTATTAAATAAATATTTCAAAAAATTAATCTCTGCAAGCAAATAAACTAGAGTATTCAATGAAGTAAATATTGTTGGCATCAAAGAAATATGTTTTGACCCAAAAGAGTAAATTCAAACAAATACATTTCTTTAAAACAAGAAATCGCTTCTATCTGAGCCAATAGATAACCTTATACATGTGTCAGCTCACTAACGCCAAACCACTGACAGCCCATAGATAACCTTTTGCATGTGGCACCTAGTGGCAGCACTATGGCAGCCTATGGATCCAAACCAGCCAATTTAATCCTTGACGCATGCGTAGTGTGTCCAGTGGCACTACGTCGGATGAGATACAGATATATGTCGCAACGCTAGTGTTGGAACAGTATGCTGTTACCAACATTCTTTATATCATTTTGTATTTATATATTATCAAAATATCTGTCAAATCCTGACTAACTTGTCTTATTTTAAGGCAGACACGATCGATCTTGATCAAATAGAATCTCATGGAGCTAAAGTATTAATTTTATATATTGTATGATAAAGTCATGTGCCTGGCCTCATCAGATTTTTTATTAATCGATGTTTCGATCCTAATATATCATCTTCATGCAAATATGTCTTATTTAAATCTATCCAATGATACCACACCCATGCAGTTATCACTACTATATATCAAAATATTCTGGAAATGAAAGTACAAGATTTAAGACTCAGAATGTCGCCATTATTGGCGGCCTATTTTCAAATGGCAAATGTCACATTGAAGTGTGTCTCATTCACAAAAGTATGACAGGATGCCTGTAAAATTCGAAAGTATTATTCAATTAATAGAGCATAGTTCGGATACAAATTGCATTCAACACAAACTTAGTAAACAATGACGCACGGAAACCCCATTTTTTAAGTTGACAATATTGTTAAATGATTTTTTTTAGGTTAGTACATAAATTCAACGATTGTTATCGGCTTGCAACAGCGCCGGCCCTGTTTAATTACAGTGCTGTGCTAGGACTGACAATTTTGTCGTTTTTTGCCGTAAGCCACATCAACAAAGTGCAGTATTCTTTACTTATATATTTATTATTTTTTTATACATTTTATATTAAATGTACAGGAAGGCAACATAAAGACCTTCCTTCATCCTGTAGGTTGGTTTACGGCTGTATTATGTCTGTGCGAGGCAGGAGAAAGGTTAATGGAAAAAGTATGTACCTGACAAACCTATTTCAAACCTATTACTAATTCTAATAATTTTGAATTGAGTCAATAACATTTTCGTGATTTTAGAGTGCATCTGTAGGGGAATTATTGTATGATTTGGAATGGTACTCTGTGGATGTAGCAATACAAAAAGATATCCTGTTTATGATGATGAGATCGCAAAAAGTTCTTGTATTCGAGTCGGGTCCATTGGGTGAATTTTCTTTGGCAACTATGAAAAAGGTAAGCAACTTTGAACCGCTGGAGGCTGGAGTACCAACAAACAATCACCAATGAATTACTCATACCTATAAATAGTATACATAAGGGGGGTTTCTTTTTTACCAATTGTTTACTTTTAGATCATGCAAGGAGCCTACACATATAAAACATTAAGCACTGGTCTGGATTCTTCTGGATAATGACGTATTCACCTTATATATCACATGATGGTGAAAGTTATTTGTAGATATGCGTACATTGTGGATATTAAGCTTCTGATAATTGTCACTTTGCACAATGACCTAGTTTTAGAAGCATCATACCATCTTCATTGATCATCATAAAGAAGATCATATAAATCATGAATTATGATGTGGTAGCAATTAAAATTCGTATTCCCATCACGGAATTCGATCCCAGGACGTTTGCAGATGAAAACAAAAGAATAAAAAGAATATCGCCAGTCAAGCACAACGTAAATTTCTGAAATGTAATTAGTAACATTAAAGCAATAATTATATTTTCACATCGCACGCTGTTAACAAAATAAATATGATCGTTATTTTAGTGATTATTTTATTTTTATTGAAAACCTACAGTCTCAAAAATACTGTCAACTACTTTTGTAGTAAGAATACAGTATCATTGATTTTACTTGTCTAGGCAAAAGAAATAGATAATAATAGAGGTATAATATGAATAGTACTAATTCTTAATAATGTGTAACAAAACAAACTTTCACTAACTTTCATACTACACCCAGAATTCTTGTAATAAAAGAATGACAAAATTTGTATGATAAATAAACTCCTCAACGCTAGTAAGGTGTCAAGTTTTATAATTACTAATCTTCATTTATTTCAATACCCTTCTCTTGTTCTTTTCTTCCTCTATACTAATCCGCCATTTCGTTTTCTTCATTTTAGTGTTTTACTTTGTATTTAAAATCAGCTACTCTATTGCCTTTCACTTGACATGGAAGTGCTACGACTTTTTGCCTACTGTTTTGGTTAAAAAGTGCGGTAAAAGATTAACTTCTGTTTTATTATTTATTATTATTATTAATATTTATCGAAAATCAACACTAAAACGACTTGAACACACCAGCATTCAAACAAAAGCAACAGCGATTACGCAATAGAATAACTTCTTACCGGCAATTTGTCTCTTCAAAATCGACGAAGAATGAACAAAGAGTCAATGGGAACACAACTAACACCAAATGTCACACTTTTATCACCTTTTTAAGTCAATACACCGATATCTTTGGTAGCAAACATAGAGAGACGCGTAAAAATTGTAAGACGCTATCGTTTTACTACGTACCGGGGTTTACAAACGATTTAGCACTGACGAAAACAAAAAACACGCTCGGACTGCAAAGGCACATTGACGCAGTTTGCCAACCCAGTTGCACAAAACTATCTTCCTTATTTATGAAACTAAACCAATGGAATTTGTTGGAGTGATATTAGACCACAATTGTTTTGTTTTTTAATTTTCTTGAGGATAGCATTACTTCCGATATTGCCGGAAGTGACGTCATTCTTGAAATTCTAAATAGTGCCTATTTTTGCGATATTATCAATTACGGTATTATTTCAAAAACTAAATCATAATATAATAATGCTCACACAGCAATTTGTGATTCCAGGTTCACAGAATATATAAGTCATAAGTCATAACATAAGATAATATAATAATTGCTATAAGCCCATCTTCTAATAATATTAAATAAATTAATATCGAATTTTCTAAGATTTACTAGGAATGCCCGAAAATGTAAATTAAGCACACACTTAAATTAAATACTATATTGAAATTAACAGGATCACTAACTAAAAATGAAACAATGAAATGAGCAACAAAATGTGAAAAAGATAAAATAATTGAACTATGTATACTATTCGTAGTGGAACTAGAGCATTTATAACTAAACATTGATTGTAATGAAAATGTTTATCAAATTGGAACAAAAATCAACTACTAGTAGGTACTGGAATCTTCCGAATCAATATATTCACAACTATCGCTCTCCTCATCCCAAGTTTGATGTACCATGGATGTCATTTCAATACTTGGAGGCTGTGGCAACTTCATAACGTTAGGATGAATAGATGGTGTTATCACAGGATCTAAAGAAATCAACAATCGGTGCAGAATATCGATGTTTGTGTGGATTCGTGAATCTTTTCTGGAGTTTTCTATTCGAAACCGTCGAAAATTCTTATGACGAGTTACCTGTGCCTCTTCAGACATTTTCCCAATTGGAAGTAAAACATGTTTTATAACTTATGGTCCATGTAATAAAATTTTATGCAGTGTAACAAGCATTGGATACCAGTTATAGAGTGAAACATAAATTAGAGCTAATTAAAGAAAACCTGTTTACGAGATGTCAACCAACATTGGGAACACCTGTGAGCATATTCCATTTTCTCTGTTATGGAACTGACAGACATTTCTATCCTAAATTAAATTTCATGGTTTCATGATTATCATATTGTAGACATTTACAGTAGCTGAGAAGTATTTCTTTGTTACAGTGCGGTCTTCACACAAAAGAAGCAATAAATCAAAGACAATTGGTTTGATATTAGTACTATCTTAGTACCTACTTATTGTTCTAAAAATTACATAAATACACAAATGTAGGGGTTTCTATTTAAGAAAACATAAATTTTATCTTATCAAACACCTTGTATATTGAAAAATAATTGTAAAATGTTCGCCTTCGCTATCCGAATATCTGGGTAAAGTCAGTTTTAAAATAGCATCATTACAGAGGCAAAATCTTCCAACACCGCACTGTTGGGACATCCTGTATAACAACCAAAATATCATGGTCAATCTTTTGTGAACGCCATATATAGAAATGTTCTTTTTGTTTTTGTTCTTAGACCAACCTAAAAGTGTATGCCAAATATCATAAAATTCAGTACTTTCCAAAACATCTAAGGCGGGGGTGGTTATAGGGTTGGGAGCAGAAACTCAACAAAGAGTTTTTAAATCGACATCTTATTGAATTTTTGTCCTCTAAAAAAATTATTTCGTTAACATCATGACGTTTAACATCAAAAGTTGTTCAGGGTGGTAAGTTTGAAATGATTACCCTGTATTTTCCACAATAGCAAGCTATAGCAATGAATATTTGATTGTACACAGATAGAAAAGATTTCTTGTTTCAAAGAAATGTATTTGTTTGAATTTATTCTTTTGGGTCAAAACATATTTCTTTGACGCCAACAATATTTACTTCATTGAATACTCTAGTTTATTTGCTTGCAGAGATTAATTTATTTGAAATATTTATTTAAGTGGAATAAATATATATGGATACAAACAAAAATTACTTTCCTTTAAAGTAATATTTTAGTTTTGATTTTAAAAAAACGTTTCTTTACACCAATGAAATATAATTTTGATTCTAACATATAAATTTGTATATAAGGAGAGATTTATTTCGCTTAAAGTAATATTTTGTCTTTGGCTTAAAAATAGGTTTACTTCCACCAAAGAAATCATATTTTGATTAAAATAAATATATTTGTACACAAGAAGAGATTTATTTCCTTTAAAGTAATATTTTTGTTTTGGCTTTAAAATAGGGTTACTTCCACCAAAGAAATCATATTTTGATTCAAATAAATATATTTTTAATGTCATCCAACTGTATTGTTAGATGGCGCTGTAAACTCTCTCCTCGCACTTCGTACATATCGAGAGTATAAAGCCGCGTGATCGACAGTATAGAACTTATAGAATACAGTGCCTGCAGGTTCAAGTTGGGATTCCAAATCGGAGTACACTTTACTACCTTAACCTTGACTATATGTTGGGTTGGGAAGACCAAGCACTGGTCGAGGATGTGCGGCATCCCAAAAAGGAGGTGACACACTGCGAGTGTTCCGAAAAATTCTTGTCTATTAATTCCTTCAACAAATTAATAATTTTAAGCATTTTAACTCGACCAACAATTTTGTTAATTTAAAAAAATGTAATTCTTTCACTCAACACAATCATAATTATTTGAAGTAAATAAATCTCATTTCTTATAATACACAAATTGCAAACTTTTTAACTGGAAACATAAGTTGTTTGACACAAATCAACGTTCTTTCTACCAAACAAATATTTCAAATAAATGCGTTTTTATCCGCAAATAAATATTTCTTTGCCTCTATTGAAACAACAAATTTCTTTGAGTCAATGCATATTTATTTGAATCAAACAAAAATTTTTCTCTGTGTATATAATCAGTAGGACTATGTGATTATAAAAAATAATAATCACCGCGCACCTAGGTGCAATAAACTTTTAGCAGTCTAACCCAACCTACACTTCTGACCATAATTTTACTAGATTTCGGTGGTTTTTTATAAAAGATACATTGTACAATGAATAGTTTTGTATACTATGATATAAAGTACCTACATACCTTGATATAAATTATCCATGGTAGAAGTTTATCACAAACATGTATATTATACGACAAAGTGTATACAATTGATATCGTACGAAAACACTCACCAAAGCGTTTGAACAATATTGGTTTTTGAATAGTAATAGGTTCTTAGGATTGTAGCCGAACGATGCCCAACTTTACGTATGGCCGATTTAGCATATTATCTTTGATTTTAAGAAATAAAAAGTCAAAATATAGATCGTTGGTTTTGTGGGTTTTGTCCTGCTAGATTCCCAAAATGTCACACTGTGCGGCGGGCGGCGCGGCGGTGACATATAGTAAACACAAGTTGCACAATACGCGACCCATTCACCGCCTCCGACATATCTTCTCATTGAACAGGCTAAAATGACGCAACAAATCTAACAGATCTGTCTCATAACGATTGATGACTTTGCAGGTAGAAGAAAATACCAGCCCATAGACTCTTGAATCAGCTATTGATAGCGTTTCTAAAGTCCCATTTACTCCTGGGCTACAGTGGGCAACATGCAACGTGCGACATGTTATTTCTTTTATAGATCTTATATGATCAATGATATTTTTTTAGTTGTCAACGGCAGCAATATATTTGATCCAATATTGTTGCGTGTTACTGTCGCCATCTGTTGCTCTGACCTAAACTAAGTACAGTCAAGTGTCTGCGTAAAGAGATACATCTGAGATTCACCAACAGAGCTAACACGAACCAGTAAATCCTAGAATTTACCATTATGTATTGGTCAATTCTAGGATTAACCGCTATGTAGTGGTAAAAGCCCGAAATTACATTGATAAATACCATGTTTCGGACAGTTACCAATTCATATTGGTCAAACCAAGGATTAACGCGTGAATCCTTCGTTTCACCATATTTCGGGCTTTTACAGTAATATTAATACCAATAAGAAACGGTAAAAATTTGAGGTTAATCGGCAAATAACTTTTGCCCCCTAAACTAAATCGCCAAAGTATAGATAAGAATATAAAGTACGCTCGAGTATAGTGGTGAAATGTTCCGCAAACCACAAAAAATAGCAAACCAAATTAATCCAAACATTTTAATTATTATATTTTTGCGATGTGGCCATGGGCAATTAAAAATTCGTCATTGCTAGAGCACCGGCAAAAAAACAAGCGCAGATCAGCGATGATAAGTGATAATACCATAAATGGTACTTTGGAACGAGCAACTTGTAATTAGTTTAACTCTATTATTGCGATGAACATCGTTATAGTTTTTCTGTGCGCACCGACGGTGGTATCGACCGTCGAATTTGGTACCGCTTTCTTTTCTCAAAATGAGTACAAAATTTCTTTTGACCGAGCTGTGGTAAACTACATGCATAAAGCCTACGTTTATAATTTGAGAATAATCAACATAAAGCACAATAGAACATCAAAAGCATTTACACTTTACTATTGCGTTGCCCACACCTTAGATGGAAATCAATTTAAAGCAAGTATACGTATACCAAACAGAAATTACGTTTTGAGATGTTAGTCTTTAACTTTATTTCGTTAAATTCGTTCCTTTTTAGCTGAACATAAAGGCGCATAAGTTAGCCTTTAACGTGCCGAAAGATTTGATGTTACAATTTGACGTGAAAGTTTGCGATATGCTGAAGAATAACGTATTTGGAGCGAAGGATATGTTGAAATACGGAAATTCCACTGAATGCCCTCTAGAGAAGGTATTGGAGTATTCATCGTTCGTTTAGTGTAAAATTTGTTCGTGTTGTTTTGTTTTCTTTTAGGGTTGTTACAAGCAAGCAGACTTCTCTTTCGATACTACAAGATTTCCTCCACTTATCCCACCAAACAGCTACAGGACTGACCTTAGTTATTACATGGGAAATGTTCTTATCGCTCAAGTATACGTCTACTGCGAATTGAAATATGAAGTAAAGAAGAATTGAATAAATGTTTACTCTGTAAGATTATAAAAGACAATAATTTTTTTATTATTGTAATATGTCCTTCTAAATATCTGATGATACTCAACATCAATTTTCTCAAATACCCGAAATAAAATGTGTAACTTTAACAGAATTAATGAAAACCTTAAATTTGCACATTTGATGATATGGGTAATATTTTAATGCAGCTGTCAGATTCCGTATTCCCTAGATCAGTGGAGTAGCTCGGTAGCTACCATGGGTGGCACCCGGTGGGGATATCGTAGTGTCACCCTAGGAATGAAAACCATTAAAATTAACAAAAATCCGATAAACGTAAAGTATGATTTTATTTAATACAAATGATATTAATAACTAAGTTACAATATTATGATAATAATAGTACTGTTTTATTATAGGTATATCCTTTCATATAGATGGAGGATACTGAATCTCTTCTCTTCTTAAAAATCTCTTCTTTCTAGCTCTAACAGCCGCAAACTCAGAAATCTCATTTTCATAAACCTCAACGAATAAACAACATACCAACACAAATAAAATTTATAAATTCGTTTCATCGAACATACTCAAAACACTTATTCCACAATTAAATTTCAAATCGCTAGCAAAATAGCGGGAAACTAGCACCCAGCGGGTTGGCGAACGTAGGTCTTGGTCCGCGCATGCGCCTCTCAAACGATCTCAAACGTCACGTCAGACGTCAGTCGGCCAAGCGACAATGGCGTCGCGTTAGTACTTCGTTCGAAACTCCGTAAGATTTTCCCGTTTCTCGTGCTTAATTCGGCGTAATTTTACCCGCCAGTTGTGTAAACCTGTGAAACTAATCCCACGAATGGTGTTTATCGTAAAACACCGGCGTTTCCTTGCAATATAATTAAATTATCTTTGATTTCCGTGTTGAGTTCGAGCGTTGTAGACGTAGTGCGTGACAGGTCGTATAGACTATAGAGGCGCTGCTATCAGCGGACGGTCCGGCACCGGGTACGTGCTACGTCATACAGCGTAGGACATTTCTCGAATGAAACTTTAGTTTCATTTTACGGGATTTATGGCCGATTTTTGTTGTGATTCGTGACTTTACTGGTACGGGAATGGATAGTATGAGAAAGTAGTTTATCCTGGCGTGAGTTATTGTAGACAACGGTCAGTGTTTTTGCATGGTTGTCGCTTTGAATATTAGCTAATGCTGGATCATTTTTGGATATATAATCCCCACATTATACACGCCAATGATTATAATGACAATAGCGTTGTATAATAATGACAGTTCGTTCAAATAATGACCTCATTATTTGAACGAAGAACGAACTGTCATCATTAAACAACGCTAGTGTCAAAGTCTGTCAAAACCTACGTGAATGACAGTTATTTGACAGTTCGCCTCGCCATCATTAACAAATACATTTGAAATATTTTGCATAAAATGGTATTTATGAGTCGTAGATAAAACGTCGTATTTGACTCGCACATAACGGATATAAATCGCTCGCATGATTACACGCTCGCCTACGGCTCGCGATGATTTCATCAGGAAATGGAAGCTATTGAAAAACGTTTTCAAGGAAAAAACACTATCAAATGATCGCAGACTACTGCTGGTAACTTAAACGCGAAACATATGATGTATTGTATAAATGACGGAGATCGACTAACCATTTTTATTGTATTTCTATTTTTTTTTATTTTTCATAAAATCACTGTTGTTATTATGTTATACTCAACATAACCTATTTTTTATAAAAAGTTAACGATTAACGGTTAGTGTTAACTTCCGTTACATTTATAGCAAATTAACAGACTATCGGGTAACGAAGTTAACTTTTTCGTTAACGGATTATCGATTAACGAAATTAACTTTCTGATTAACTTTGCCCTGCTTTGTGTATTACTTTAAACTAATAAATAACAACAAAAGACATTTTACAGCACAACACGTAAACATACTAATCTGTTCTACTGTTCACCTCGTCGTTAAGAATCTCAAATTAGTCCTGATGACTGTACATTGTCGGGTACACCTTTGTAGTTACGAATACCTAATTTGTAGTGCTAAAGTACATATTCTGTCGTGTAAAAATTGCCTTTGCGAATACGTCACATAGGATTTTCAAATTCACTGTTATTTTCTTATTGCAATAAGTATGACACTTGAGGTTTACTTGCAGTTTAGATAATTTATTTATATTTTTAAAATAGTGCTTTACATCTGGATTCAAGGTTTTTCTTTGTATAAAGAAAACAAGGACAATTCGTTTTAAATTAGAGACAGGGGTTTGAAAAGGTGTCCAAAATTTTGCTAACCGGTGTATAATAAAACAAAAACGTAAAACAGAAAAAAAACTTTATTTTATAAATACTAAAAAATACAAATCAATAGCTTTCCTACTAGGGCATCCGATAACAAAATAAAGGTAACAATACTTGAAAAAAGTGACTTTCTATCGAATAAAACTAAGAAAAAAAAAGACTAAGACACAGATTTTAAATAAAATTAAAACACGTATATAAATAAAAATAAAATGTACAATCTAACTCCTCAGATACGCAAATATATAATATATACATATACAAAAATACTCAACACACAACGCTTACTTACAGATTTCTTCTTACCGATCCCGTACATATAAAAATTTAATAAGGCATCCGTGTTTTCCTCAACGCCGCTACCCGGACGAGGGATTTTGTACTACAAAAAGTCCATTTATTTGCGTTAAGAATCACAGACCACTTAAAAATTAATAATATTGCAAGCGCTATTAAGTACGGCTTTCATACGTTAAAACAAAAAAGTGAACACAAACGCGCGACGGGTGGAAGTTTACGTTTCCGGAGAGATCTCAACAGTTCAGGTACTCGCTAGTAGATGGCGTCGCAATCTTTGGTTGTTCGAATAAAAATTGTCCGATGGCTTCTTAGTTTTTTCAAAAATTTCACGTAGATTCTAGCTCTCCATGAACTCTAAACCGGTATAGACACGTGTAATTCGGATTTCCGTGATTCGATAAAATTCTTAATTCGATCAGATCGAAACTCTGCGCTTTTTCGCTTTGGAAGAACTGTAACGGTTTCCCGTCGTGATCGTAACGGAATTTTCCCAAGAGGACGGGATCTTGTTCTGACTCGTTCTTAAGGCCGTAGACCTCGAAATCTTTCGGAGCTGAGTCTACCTTGCCGTTTGACGCTAATTTTCTGCTGAGATGTTCCAACGTGAACGCGGAGATTTTCACTTTGCCCGAAAGTTTTATTATGAGGAAACCGGGAAAATTTTGGAAGGCCCAGCACTCGCCCGGGTTGACTCCTGGCGTTATTGCGGTCCTTGGTGTGTTCGCGGGATACCAAATCGGAATACCTGAAAAATTGATATAATAAAAATTTGTTATTCAATTTAAAAAAACATATATTTTTTTGGGGTTGCAAAATGAATACAATAATAAATAATTTGTAGTATTTCTATACTGATTTTATGATTTTATCAGCCATGTCAAATGCGCACTCAGTACCAAAAAGTTACGCATGTAACAATATAATAAAAGGTTTTTTATTATGAAATCCAAAAAATGTGTTCTACTGAAGTTGTAGTTTTATATCTAAACATTAAAATGGCGTTTAATACTTATGTTTCGTACCAACCATATAGCCAAAGGGCTGTACATCGTTAAAAAAACGGAGCTGTTGTTTGAGCAGCTGACATAGGTGGCCAATTGGAAATTTTGTTATATGAAAATATTAGTGTAATAATAAGAACCTTAAAATTACTACCGATATGTTCTTATATTTTGCATAAACTTCTTTTACATTGCATTGTCTCAATGTTGTTCTTTTGAACATGCCAAACAGCAGATTTTTCCATTAAAGAATTGAAAGAAAATTGCCATAATTTTGACTCAAACAAAAAATATTGGTTGACAAATTTCAACGTTTTTTGGTATGTTAAAACAAAAAGTGAGGTTAGATTTGTTTTCATATCAACACAGTAATACGCAACTTTTCTCCAATTTATAGTGTTTGTAGTTCTCTTCGAATAAGTGAGATCAAAAGTGCTTCCAGAATGTTCCATTAGTTTTTTTAGATAGAAATTAATAATTATTCCCAAAACAATTGTAAATAAACAAGAAAAAAAGACAATACGTACCTAAAACGGAAACGACAGCAGTTTTCGACTGATAGCTCTCCGTGCATCGCGTGGACACCACCTGACCCCCCGCAGATTCCATCGCATAATCCACAAGCCCAGTTTTATCCGCATCGTAGACTTCCAAAGCTTCCGTGACAATTTTTCTTATGCGTTCATCGTCAAAATCAATTTTCACATCACCTACGCTTTTCCCAACAAATTCATTCGAAATTTTCAGATTTATACGGTCCATTAATAACTTCCCGTTGTTCTCGATCGTCCCATCGAACTCCGCCCTCAAATTCTGCGTGAGATTCGACAATTTTGCTTCGAGGTCATCCCGAGCGATAAAAATAGAATTTAACCACTTTAAGGTATCTTCGGGGGATTTTATATCGGAGGGTGCGTTGAAGAGGTCTCTCAGGATTTTCGAGACGTAAGCTTCGATCTGAACGAAGGATCTCCGGCAGCACTTTTTTAATTCTAACGATAATTTTGCGGTTTCCTGTCGGTTTTCTAGGTTAAAACGTTGGAGTAACGACATTAGTTCGTCTCGATTCCCGTTGTTTAGCGTAGATAATTTGTTACGGATCTCCAAAATCTCTTTTCGTAAACCATCGATGATTAAATTCTGTTTGTTGAAAACTTCTTTATCGACTGAGTCACCCGCAAATTTAACCTCACTATTTACCTCGTAGTTATTTATGACATTCCGAATGTACGGGTTCTCTAAAATCCTCTCGATTATGACATCATCGTTCGATATAACTTCTCTTTTGACATAATCCGCTATAGTCTTCAGCTGTTCCTCCGATAACTTAACCTCTGCATCTTCCGGGGGGCTGCGAGAAGTTCGTTCCTTCGATCCGAAGAGCCCCATGTTTTTAACGATCTCCACGATTCGGTCCTCAAAACTCTTGGTGAAGAAGTAAGCGTTATCCGTGTTTGAGATTTTGTTCTGTTGAATTTTGTCGTTTTCTTGGGTGAATATTGGAATTACTGGTAGTACGGGGGCGATCTCTGGGCCCCGTAAGGTGTGCAGGCCGTTTTCGACAACGGATGCTGCGCCGTAGATTGCCCAAAACCCTGCAACCCAAACGCGTGTTTGAACGTTTCAACGAAATTTTGAAAAATATGATATAGGTTTAAAGTTTGAGAGAATAACCTGACCACCCAAATTTGCAGTTTCGCGGTTTATTTTGTTATCGTATGAGAGAGAAAAAGCTATCAATTCGAAGTTTTTAACATGTAGAAAATTTTACGAATTGATATAAAAAAAGATGCTTTCGTACAAAAAATTGATTTGTTTATAAAAAAAACTTATATAAATCGAGATATAAGAAATTCGAGATCACCAATTTGTTATTTAGAATTAGGAATAGTAGAAAGTTTTATAAAACAAAATGCATTAAAAATCACAAATTAAAGTATGTTAAAAAAATGTGCATTAGTAGAGATTATTTGGTGTATTGAGAGCTATCTAACAGTATTTTTTTTTTCAAGTTGTGACCATATTTTGTCGAATAACATATGGTCAAACTAATTACATTCTTGAGCAAATTAATAGAAGAAAGAAATTCAATGTTTCTATTTCTAACACTGGTAACATTTCGTCAAAATCCACACCTAATGTTTAAATGTTGAAATATTAGGTGAATGTGTTAGGTCATGTATAAATTTCTTCTTTAAAAACGGGGAATTTTGTGTTACTCTTGATGAAATGTCACCAGCGTTATTATGAACATTTTTTATTATGTACCAACTAGGGCTTCCAGTCCTGGACAATATACTGATCCCGACATTTCGGGATTAAAGATTTTGTAATCTCGGGATCCCGGGATTCATGAGAAAAGCGAACATTAGCGCATCAAAAGACTGGGATGACAAATCCAGTCAGTAAGAAACGCCTAAAATATATTTTATAAGATAATATCTTTTACCCCGAAACTTGATCAACGTTTTCAAATTTTACAAGTAGAAAACCAAAATTGACGGTTTAAAAGGTGTCAACGTGTGCGTATATATACTCTGGTAGATAATAACTTGCTCTTACATCTTAAATTTGTTCAAAAATTTTGCATTTCTGTAAAATGTTTCGAAAATAGTACAACATTTTGACATATTTTTGCTTTCTTCTTCAAGATAAAATTGGATAACTTTAGAATTCATATGTCATGGATTTCTTTATTTATTTCTTTATTCATGTGAAGACGTTATTTATTGTTCAAAATTGATAAAATATTCAGTGCAACTTCTTTGAATATTAAATATTAAATTTCTTGTCATGGAAAAAATTTCTATTAGATACTTGTACATTTTTCGGTTTTCTCAAATACAGTTCAAATAGCCCAACTATACATTATTGATTTTTTTATCTAAGCGCCCTTTCTGACAAAACTTTTCCACTAAAAAAAGCGATAATTGTGCGATCAAGAAATGTCAAAAGTGACCATTTTACCTCTGTCACAGCTCATCACAAAATCGAGATGCTTCTTACCAACATATTACATTTTTAGTTTATGGTAAAATCCTGAAACTGGAAGAAACTGTTTCGCTGTATTTTATTACCTATTTACTAATTTTATATTTATATTTTATAGCCACAAATTTGTTTAATGTTATGTTTATGTTTTTTCTTGTTGTTGAGGGCAAAGTAACTAAAAATACTTAAGCCAGTTGAAAAGGTTCATGTTTGTCTCCATATCGAATTATATCTAGTACTTGCAAAATCTGTTCTTCCTATTATAGCAACATGTTGTTGTAAACGCACATTTTATGGTTGATACTTAAATTAATCAGAAAGGGTGCTGTTATAGACTGATATTCACACTTAACAAATAGCAGCGCAATTGATTTATTGTATGTCAGTGCCCACATTTCGTAAATTAATAAAAAATAAGAAAATAATTTAAAGTTAACTTTATTAGGATCCCGGGATTTAGATTTATAATACCGGGATCCCAAACAAACTCATTATTTTTGGGGATCCCGTAATCCCGGGACTGGAAGCCCTAGTACCAACCTAGAAACCAACCGAGAAGTCATATGTCATTTTTGAGGTTAAGTTAAGACTCCGCTATTACATTTTAAAAGAAGTGACCAGCACAAGCTTCACAACATGCAACAGTATGCAAATGTCAACATTTATAGGTTATTTTATAAGGTTAATTTTAGTGCGCACTTTAAAGAAAAGAAACGATAAATTTTGCACCGTATTTTCAGACTTAACTTAAAGCATGACTTAAAACTAAGGCACGCTACTTTAGCTGTCAACACATCATTTGTGCTTAACAATACGAAATTTGTTAATAGTTATATGTAACTTACGTATAAATGATTGATACTTTAAATGGAATAAAATAGAATAATTCAGACTAAACAAAGTTATTTTATCTTAATCAACCGCATACTAAATGGAAGAACATTTCTGGAATTGCATCTGCCTTCACATGTTATCTGTACTGGTAATACACACAAAAGCAAAACAAAAATAAATGACAAATTAATTAATTTTAATAGATTAGTTATAAAATAAATTCTCAAAAAAAGTTATTCTAATGACGTCCAAAAGTCTTTGAAATTTGGCTAAGCGCCATCTATACGTCAGTGCAGTAAGTAAATATTAATATCTCAATTATTTATAGGTTATATTGGATAAAAAGCACTTCCACGATAATTATAATTTTGCCATAGTTACCCTAATTATAAAACAAACAAAAAAAACGCACTCTAACACAAAAACAAAGCAAACAAAAGCATGGACTAGTTAGTATATTTGGTGTAAATATATTAGTTATAAATATGAATAGGGAGCAATATGAATTAGAAACAATTATGTATATCACATAATACCTCCATAAAGCTCTACATAATAATATGTATATATAAAGTATATCTCGTTGCTCAATATAAATAGTGTGATTAGTATTATTGTAAAACTTTGATATCGTAAACAATTATATAGTTGATATTTCAACAAGGGAATTTTGTGATTGTTTCTTGACTGACTTGTTTCTGCTTAACAAGTGTGTCAATTTTTGAACGAATGCACTGCGTTTACTGCGGACTCCATTACGGAATTTAAATAAGTTGTCGCGGCGCGATAGCAATTTGGGTGGCAGGGCATGCGCATATTCCTGCTTATGAGCAGGAACGCATACAATCCTGTAAAGAGAGAAACATGTAAAAATATGACAAACATCAGAGCGAAAAGAAACCATAAATATCTATTAAACATGTAGCTAAATAATACAATAATAAATACACATAAAGAAATGACTATAAGAAACGTAATGACCTAGTTGTAATACCACGTATCACCTATGCTTTAACCATGATATGTGGTATTGCAGCTAGGCCTTTGATATGTTCAAGCCGTATATCAATCTTTAATATCATACTTGCAAAGGTTCTACAACCTTACAATATTTCTCAGGTTATGGGCAACAGGAAAATTAAGTTCCAAAAATGTCTTTTTTAAACTGGAATCAAATTCAATATTTTTATCTTCAAATTTAAATTTAATGAAAAGAATCAATCAAAATCAGTCTACAAGTGTTATCCACAATCTGTTGTAAAAGTAAGATTTTTGTAACTATATATTTTGAAGAATCTTCAGTTAGTACATAATAACAAAAAAATATCAGATAAATTTACGGTTATGAAGTTATTTGGTGAGCATGAGCATAGCCCCGAGGAGTGAGGAAAACCGTAGAAAGCCTGTCACTCTGGAAGCAGGCCAGCGGGTTCAAACTCTCTGTCTCTGAGGAGTTTCTTACGATCAATACCATACAGCAGCACTATTATTTATTCATATAATACACATAATGCCCACATTTCCAGCCATTCTGATTAAAACATTTCATCCAAACTTGTTATTCAATTGCTTATAAAGGTACAGCAAATTACTAATAAAACAAATAAAACTAAACAAAAAATATTGAACAATTCGTAAACGAATACAACCCACACACAATACCTTTATAATGATATAAATAATGGATTAATTCCCTTCTCATGGATTTCCTATACAAAGCAATAAAGTTTAAAGTTAAAAGTTTAATCAAATGCAGACACATCTTTCATCTACTTCCAAGTTTTAAGTTCACGATTCAAAGTTTTATTTCAGTTTACTTAAGGAATTCTATTACGTCCAGAGCTCACAAGGCTAGTCTCACAAGAATGACGAAGATGATGGGGGTACGTTTAGTCGACAAGAATACAGAAAAAAAATACTATAAAATAAACAATTGTTAAAAGAATCCAAAATTCATTTTAAAAATAATATATTAAAATAATACTCGTAGGTCTATGTGATTTTATGATTAAAAAATTCCGGCTATTTCACCTCCCATATGCCAAACGCAAACAGGTTATTATAAGGACTGTACAACTTTGAGTTGAGTGAGTTGCTATTCACAAAATCCATGTTCAGATATTTTCAGGATTACAGATATTTTACGCTTTTCAAGTGTGTGGGCAATTTTCTTACATAATGATTAGTGAAGTATGAAAACATGAAAAAATCTCTGAGACGATTTATAGTTTTCTAAGTAATGTTGATATAGCTTTTAATTGTCCTAATACATTTTTAGAAAAACAGTTGAAAATTGCGAAATATTGATAATTCTGGATAGCTTGGAGTTTGTAAATGGAATACATGCATTCTGGATAGCATTATGTTCCCTAAACACGAATACGAGCTCAAAAATCAAGTAAGGTTTTTGGAAAAGTGAGGTCAAAATGACGAAAACGTGATTTTAGCAACATACATACCAGCAGAATTCAATTTCCTAGAAACCTCAAAAAGGTCTCATAGTTACAAGTACGAGAATTTTTATTATTAACACACTGTTTCAGTGATTTTGTCATGTTTCCATACATTGCATGCGCTGTATAATAGCCGTTTTACAGTACTTCAATAGAATATATGCATTTATAAGCATTTTAGCTACAATTAATTTGTGTTTCAATAAAATATGGATAACAAAATGTTAGTTAGTAGAATTAACTTTTTACCTTTAAGCAGACGATATATTATTTACAAGCATGTAGAACTACTTTCTTCAGGTTTGATTTTGCCAGAGATGTTTGAATACCTGCGGACACCCGATATAAACCTCAAATGCCGCAGACCTGACAACCCTGATCGCGTTGCGTTTTTTGCGAGTGTCAATAAATAAAGTTAAACTTTGAAGCATGTTCTTTCTATAATTATTATTATTTTTTAATAATAATGTTATAGTTCCTAGATATTAATTAAAATAAGTTAAAATATTTTGGTTTTAATTCATAAGTTTATAATAGTTTATAATAAAATATGAGTAATAAATACAAAAATATATTAGTTTTCTTTGACTTATTCAATAATTTTGTCTGTGAACAACTACAAGAAAAATGTCACTACTAAAATATGGGTTTAATATTAGGGACAGTTGTTAGAACATAATCAAAATAATATTTTTATATACAGCTTGGTTGTATTGTGAAATTGTCACAAATGAACAGAACAAAAAAAATCATATACACTTTGGTTTTTCAAATACATATACACAAATAATAAAACTTAAAATCGTTCTTTGAATTATCATACGCAGAGTGCATTTTTTGTTAAATTTTATGCATCAATTATTTTTTTTAAATTATGGATGAAACAGTCGAACTAACAATATAGATAATTTTGTCAAAAGGTGTTGCATGCTAGCAACTGCAACCCTCTTCACCCTGTGACTTCTCGTACGTCTCATGTGATGCATGCACAGCATATTTTCATATGGCATCGAACTTGTGGACTGGCAAAGGGTGAAAGACGTCAGTAAAAAAGAATAACTCCTTATTTTACGTTTTTGATCAACACTCTTACTTTTACAACAGACCGACCATATAACGCATCAACTAAAACTTACCTCCAAAGAGCAACAAAGGCACCAGGCACAGCCCGAGCACCCCGGCCAACTTCTTCTCCGCCGAACTGCTCCTCCTCAGCAACCACGTGTCCCACAGCATGACCAGGCTCGTCATCTTATGCATCACCTTCCCCAGCCACAGGAAGAGCGACTGCTGCCTCCGATACACGTACGCAAACGGAAAGAAAACCACCGTTACGATGCTCACGAACACCCTGTAGATCCTCTCGACGATCGTCACCTCGCGATGCAGCGATCTACGATTGATGACGAACGTCTCCGATTCGTCTTCGGCGGTGGTGGCGTCCGAGCTGCTGGTGAAGAGCTTCTTGCGCTGGAGTTGCTGCTGGGCAGAGGCTGAGGAGGAAGATGCGTAGTCGACGTGGTCTTCTGTGTAAGACATTTCGGTGTTCGTCTGCTTGTTGAGGAGGACGTCCGCGCAGTTGCTGTGGAGGGAACGGCGCGACATGTTGGGCATCGCCACGACCCCGGGGGCGATCTCGACGCGGTCCTTGGAGTGGCGCGAGTACGTGTAGTCGGTCTTGGGGAATTTGCTGAAATGGTGGAGATTGCTTGTTATTTTTTTGTTGTGTTTAAAGTTGTTTAAGGGGTGTGCCAGGGGTGCGCGAGAAAAAATAGCAGCTTTTGTACATATACGTTTTAAAATATTGTTGCGAAGTATAGTTTAATTACATTATATAATTGAAGCCAGGTCATCCAACCCATCCGACCGGCAGACAGTTGCTTAGACGAAATGCAGGCGTCAGGCTTTTCAAATCAGAACAAATAATAATAATAATAATAATAATAAAGTACTTTATTGTTACACTCATTACAAAGAACAACACAAAATGATCACATATATAGAAATGCAATATTATATAACGAAGCAAACAATCCTATGGCGTGGTTCAGCTATTCCGCTGTTCTTCCACCAAAACCATACAATATTAATTATGCTGTGTCCCCATCATCAGTATAGCCACTATAAACAAATTCCATAACTATACATCAATAAAATAAAACCAAATATTAATCATGTGTAACTCGACCGGTGACAAAAAAAAGAATTAAGAAAAGGAAAACAAATCACAAATGCTAACTGCGCAATGCCTAGCCCTGTCCAGCCATTAAAAACTCTCTATATCCCCGCTTAAAAGCCCCAGAAGACGCACACTCCTTATAAGTCTGTGGAATCGTATTATAAACTTTTTGGATTTGGTATGTGAATGATTTTTTAAATTCGGCAGTCTTGTGTATCGGTGGTGAAAGGCGACCCTTGAAACTTATATTTAAGGTGTGCACGTCTCCCCTGAATATAATTTTGTTGTACAGGTAGGGTGGTTTTTGCGTCTGAACAAGCGAGTGGTAAAAGCAAGCCGCATGAAGCAACCTCCTTCCCTGCATATTCAACCATTTCAACTGCGGTAGCTTGTGACTTACATGCTCTCTCCGACGTATCCCACATATGAGTCTAATACAAGAGTTTTGGACTTTCTGTATTTTGTTCTTCTGAACATATGATAAACATGGGGAGTATAGTATATCACCATAATTAAAAATTGACAGCACTAGGGACTCACAAAGAAACCGTTTAGTATTTGAGTCCAGATACGTTCGATTAGAATATATAACTTTCAGATTACCGTAAGCCCGCTGTATGCACCTGTTGATGTGTACGCCGAATGTCAGTACAAAACGTTCACATTAACATTGACTTATATCAAAACCAGTGGGCAACCAAAAATCCTAACTCAGGATTTTTGGGGGCCCGAAACAGGTCATGACGTCTTGCCAATTTCATATAAAAGCCACGGCATGGAATGGGAAGAGCAACAGTAGTTTGCAGCACCTGAGTATAGTATACGCTCAGCTACCGTGTTTCAGGGACTCCAGTCAGCTGTAATATTGAAATTCTGTGTGGTTAGCAATATGTAAACACTGCGATTTTTATTTACATCCCCATCCTGACCTAGAGCTATCCCTCATTAAGGGGTAAAACCACTCTAGAGGCGGAAAAAAGAACCTAAATTTGAAAATTTATTTTGGGGGTATGACAAGCGAAATAGAATTTCTTTTCAGAGGGTTTATTTAACACATATTGAGGTACAAAAAAAACATTTTTTTATTTTCATTTTTATACAAAATGGCGGCGCCAGAACCCGTCATCGAAAACTGCTTTTTTTTAAATACCGCCACGGGAGGACGGATTTCTCGGCATGTATGAGTCTTGGAACAAAAAATCAAAATGAATGATAATCTGTATACAATTGGCTTTGGAAGTACGTAGGGTTTTTGCTTTTCATCAATTTTTGTGAAAGTGGTGCACTTTTAGTAAAATTTAGTAAATTAATTGATTTCTTGCCCTAAAAATCAGTGTTAACAAGCTAATAAAAAACAAAGTTTACAATCAATCAAAAAACGGCTACGTACTTCCAAAGAGATAATTGTTGCGAAGGTACTGTAGAAATGTCAAATTTATCCATGCAATAGTCTCTGAAAAATCCGTCCTCCCAGTTTGAAAAAACTGGTTTCGAGAAAAACGGACGTGAAAATTGATGAACAATTTAATCGCTGAAATTTGTGTATACCTAATCTGCGATGCCTGCACCATACATTTGGCCATCGAGGTCGATGTTCGCCTCCTCCTCTTCCTTCCTAGATGCTTTTAAGGATGTTCGGGCCTTTTTGGCGGCATCGCTAAGCGATCTATCGGAAAATTCGATGCGGCGCTCGTCGATTTTCACGCAGAAGTTATAACAGTTCGGTCCAATTGTCATACCCAAATTCTGCATGAGCGTCATTATACTTGATAGACCGTCATTATAGATGCCTGTACTAATATAAACTGCCGTGTCGGGAACGTGTTTGCCGCTGGATGTCGTTTTCGGAGCCATTGACCAGACCGTGGCGTTGAAGCTCTCGTTACTATTTTGCGTAAACCCGCCGATGCAACGAGAAAGCAGTTCGTCTCAGCTTAATTCGTTATAAATTGGAGCAATCGCTTTGTAAACTTCTTGAGATAGAGGTGGTTTATGCGTATGGTCTGATCCAGTAGCCTGTGCCTTCTGCCATGAGCACCATGAATTTTCTCCGCGCGGGCATTTGTCATATTTCGGTTCTTCGTCAGTCGACAATTTGTGGTCTAGCGTATCGTAGATTCCATGACGCATTTCTTCAATAGACTGATGATTTCGCCGTATTGCTAGACCATAATAAACTGAAACCCGTCAATTAATTTGCCCCTTAACTTGCCTTTTCCTCCAATGCCTTTTGTCTTTTTCTTTAAATTGCGGAGGCGAGTACCCATTTGCTTTTGCACGTGATCGATGCATTCTTTCTTCTTAATTGGATAACTTCCATAGGGTTGTGAATCACAGATGGATTTAAATGTTTTTGAATCTCCGTCTCCCACGTAATTACCGTATTTCAATTCTGCAAATATTCTGGAACATTTCGATGACGGCGTCTACTTCCATCTTTCCTGCGGATCCCTCATGGTTCGCTTGGCATTCATCTTCGTGAGTTTCCGCCCATTCCTTGTACTCGTCGGTATCCGATCTTTTCTTCCAATATTCACAACTCTTACAATATTTGGATTTTACTAAAACATCGACCACTTTCCCAGTAAACCATCCAATAAGCGATACGAATCCTAAAAGTGACGAAAAGCAGCGTTTTCTCCACGAACCATCACCAGATACAGTAATGACACTGTTTGAATGGCGGGAATAACGGGAGAAACGTGTGCACAACGTGGCTTGTAAACTGCACTGACACACACACTTCTTGTACGACGTGTGATTCGATGAACCACAGCGCGCCACGTGCGTGCGCAGAGCGGGCTGAGGCGCTGCGGCAATATCGATAATTCAAACGTTTACCATTTGTTTTTCACTATAAATCAAATGGCATGTTGTTTTTATGACTCTAACGTATCGTTTAAGCAAAGAAAAAAAAAACGTGTTTTTTTAAAATTCTAGAGTGGTTTTACCCCTTAAGAGCTACGTAACAATAGTAAATGAATAACAAAATCTCTTTAAATCCCTCTACTGTTCATACTTTGAGGAATATTCACAATAAAAGTAATTAATATTTCCCCCCTCTAGTTTCCTTCTGTTTAATTTTGACGATAGACGGGCCTGTTTTGCAGCGTCAGTCAGCGATGGCTCTGAAAACATGATGCGCCTTGCGTCAGCCTTCGCGCAGAAATTATTGCAGTTTGGCTCGATGCTCATACATAATACCTCCATAATCTTCGTAAGGCTGGATAATGCATCATTTGACAACACATATGGCTATACTTCCTGCAATATCCACAATTACTTTGCCACTTGAAAGAGAAAATGAAATCACCAGATGAACAATTCTCGTGCTGCGGCATTTCATCGGTCAGAATGTATTGAGCAGTGTCGCCAAGATCTATTTACTTCATTTTATCAATTGAATCATGATTGCGACGAATGGCTAGTCCATCATAAATTCAAAGCTCATTTATAGGCTTCTGGGTTAACTGCCCTAACTGATTTTTGTCAAATGGCGGGGACGAGTGCATTAATTTTTGCACGTGATCTATCCTTTTCTTATTCCAAAATTTGCAAGGTTTGCAGTATTTAGATTTTATGAGAATATCAACAACATTTCTCCAGCTGATCAGCGCCACCAATCATACAGAGAAGAAAGGCTATGTTTTCTCCATTTTCCATCGTCCGAGACAGTTACGCCATTCTTTTTTACTATTTTCGGTTGACTTGTAGCCCTCCTTTCTTCTGCTGCTTTCTGCATACTTTGTTGACTAACTGCTTCTGTTGCGACAAAAATGGTTCGAACACCTTTATCGTAAAATGAGTGAAAAATCTGTCGAGGAAGGTGAAAACTTTGAATGCGCAAAACTTTGCGGGTATCAACAAATCTAGAGTGGCCTTACCCCTTAGAGTGGAAGATGTGTTAGGTGGCCGGCAAGATCTCCATATTTTAACTTCTCAATAGATTACGTACAGAATATTATCTACACTCCACAGGAATAGACCAGGAAACGTGGGACGGATTTCGCCAAATGATAGATAACTTTTAACTTGATCAGTCCACAGTAACAAAGCTAATGGTTTCTAAGATGTTAAACTATTTTTTAAACTAGAAGAAACTTACATTTTTGACGATATTGTCTTGCAAAATAGTCAAAAATACCCAAAATAACATACACATTACAATACACTCATACCTCGCTATACCTCAACCCGAAAAAAAGGCATTTTCAAGCAAATTTCTCATCAAAGATAATAAATGTTGTATGTAGAAAGAAAATATAATTTTTGAGTAAAACTTGTCATATGGCCCTAAACAAGTTTACGAAATTCTTAAAGAAATACATCATTTTCGTAGCACTTGGTTCGATAGTGCTGAAGATGCATCTTGCAATAGAGTGAGAAACGGCATCGATATCAAATTAGGTAGGTCATTTTTTAGGTAGGTAGGTAATTTCCTTAGGTTTCGTCTTTGGTACAAATTCAGTGTGTTTAATGTTGTTTAAATAAAATTAAAACAAAACTAGTAAGAAAATTATCTTCAGCCGTGCTGAAGTTAAAATACCCCCTACCGTATCGAAAGTAAACAGATTTTGTCCATTCACGAACTTGTAACCGTGCCAAACAAAATTTTTTAGATTATAACACAAATGTCTTTTTGGGTGACCTGAACATTTTTGACCAAGGTACAAAAATGTCTGTGTGTTTGTGTCCGTTTTTTTGTGGCGACGATTCCGGAGAAAGTACTAAAGGTATCAGGACAAAACTTCATATTTAGAAGGTTCATGACCAAAATTAGAGCTGAAAAGCTTTTTGTTCAAAAGGGTCCAAAGGAGCTGGATGTTTAGTCAAAGCATTTTTCAAGGATTTCGCAAGTGAGCCGGCATTTCTGTAATTTCGTCAAAATAATTAAATAATAAATTAAAGTAGAGGAAATTCTGAATAATTTATGTATGCGACATTTTTTGGTAATAGTTTAGCTGCAAGAGCAAGTTCTATTTGATCGAGATCGGTCGCATCTGCATTAATATAATAATATAGTGAGCCAGAATTTTCCAAATATTTTCATTCTAATGACAGTACCGGTAATCAAATGCTGATGCTTTGACAATATCTCACTATATCTAATAATAATAATAATAATAAATGCTTTTATTGGTATATCATAAACGAAACATAAATATACAATTTGCAAAAAGAAATGTTACATGATGACCCAAAAGGTACAGTATCAGGCGCGGTGCCTGGTTTTCATACCGAACCTTGCGAACCATCTACTGTCTATAGTAAAAAGATCTCATATTGTGATACCGTGTACGGTCCTTGCCTGACGGCGTCGGATAGGCAGCGTGTTCAGCGTGTCCAAAATGCATGTGTTCTGTTTGTTTTTGGTTTGAGGAAGTATGATCATGTATTGAATGGGCTGGGCGACTTGGAAAGGTTGAACATGGATAACACTAGGATGTTTCATGCAGCAATATTATATCATAAGTTCCTATCCAAGAGGATCCCACAATACCTCATGCGGAAGATACGCTGTAGAACGGGTGTCCATAACCTTAATTTAAGATTCAGGGGTTTGTTTGCTCCACCTGCCCATCGCAAACTCCACCTGCCCATCACAAACCCATCGCGCTGAGCTGTATAAACGGTCATTCTCTTACCAGGTTAGTCACATATACAATGGTCTCGGGGAAGATATGAAAAAATTATCGTTAAACAGTTTTGGAGGAAAGGTGAAGTGTTGTCTGTTTGCTCAACATGGGGGACTTTAGGCATTGACCGCACATCGGAAGCGGTTTTAATTTTTATTTTTTATGAGGATGTGCGATGTTTTGTTGAGTTGGATTTGCTGCAATTACGTGTAATTAGACTTTAAAGTTTCTTTTTGTTTTGATAAGTTCTCGGAATTATTGTTATATTATTGGTAAATATATGTCTTAGTTCTAGTTTGAGTAAGGGCTTGAGTGGAAGAGCAAGGCAATTTGGAAACAAATGTGCTGATCTCCGCCCTAAATATAAATATTATTTTGTTCATTTAATATTGTTTTATGTTAATAAAGGAATTATTTATTTATTTAATTATTTATTTATCTGTCAAATCCTGGTTAGCTAGTTTTATTTTAAAGGAGACACGACTGATCTCAATCAGATAGATTCTCATGCAGCTAAACTATTAATTTTATATATTGTATGATAAAGTCATGTGCCTGGCCACATCAGATTTTTTATTTATGTCTATGACATTTTTTTGGCAGAATTAATAGTTTAGCTGCATGGACTTTTCTGTACACAAAGGTGTACAGAAAAGTCCAGCTGGGTTGCACATTTTTCGAACTATGTCGATTTTTTTTCGCCTAATTTTACCTGGGCTAATCTGGACCCCATGCGGTATTGGGGTCGTTTATAGAAAACAAAACTGCAAGTTGTATTTAAAAAAACATCGTTGTTGACATATCAAGCTAAAATTTCATAAAAAATATCAATGTTGGATTATTGGTTAGAGAAACGATTGGTACTAAATTTTAGTGATGACTTAACTTCTTTCGTAAGTAGTACTTACGTATTATATTCTAGAAATAAGACAAAATTGTTTAAAAATAAAATTTAACACTCCTAAAAGCAAAACCACTAAAAGGCGAAGAATAACCTATAAACTGCCACCTGTCAAATTTGTTTCCTTTTCTCTCGTAAAAATTAGAAAACAGCATACACTAACCTCGATATTATGTCAACAGTTACGACACCTAAACTAAAAAAACAAAAGACACTCGCGCACGAAAACGCACACGACAACAATCAGAAAACAAAAAATAACGCAAAGACAACAGGTTAAAATTGAAAATTCGCGACGACTCTCTGCAGGAGTACCATCGAGGACTTTGAGAAGCACCCAAAAGCTATTTCTATTGAAGGTTCCCAGCCTGAATACACCACTATAGGCCGGCCAGCAAAGGTTCTAAAATAGATCGCCGAAGTACTGGCTATCGTGAAACGTGGTCACTAAAAAGTTGGCGGTATTTTTCTTTTTATTTGACGCACGTAAACGGAATACGAACTATTTTATTCGCAATGTTAGTTCCGGTTTTAAATAAATACGCATCGCCGAGGTATTTTGAGTTGGCGGATTGTATATTTGATTAGGAATTTAAATTCGTCCATTGGCGTTTTTGCGCAGGTTATACATAATCGATAATAGTTTTTGTCCGTTGTTCTTTATGATAATTTATGGTAATCGCTATAGGAAATATTTGAAACGTGTTATTAAAATATGGCATGGAGAAATCGAATTGATACTGTCAATATTATGACTAATGGAATTAGTAATTATTGTTGATAATATTTAAAACAATTCCATTGGTATACAGGATATTTTGCAAACTGATGGAAGAATACAATATTTTTTACTCAAAATTTAAGAAGTTTTGCTTTATAAATTGTTTCTGAAAATTTGATTTGTAGGGTAAACAGTTTTTAACTTTTTTAACTTATCGGATGTCACTTTTAAGAATTTAACATGATATTTTACTAATGATCAATTAGATACAAATTTACACAGTTTGTGTTTGTCATAGAGAGTTGCAATGTAAACCATTCCATGCTATCTGCTGAGAATTCATCGCGCAAAATGTATACTCGGACTATGAAAGATAATTAATAATTCCAGTTTTTATGAGAGTTTACAGCCTAGAGACCTATACGCTCTTATCTTATTTGGAAGAATTACATCCATGGTATGAAATATAACATAAAATAATATAAAATACACAAAGATTTTGTGGAAATATCCTTGGTACGTTCGTTGAACTGACGCTAATCGCACAATGTTATAGCTGTCTGATGTAACATGTGTTGTTCTTGATTAGTTGGTAAAAAATAGCAGAAATAATTAGCGACATTCACGGAGTAAATCGTGATTGAAAGTAGTCGAAAGGAAGCACCAGATTTTTAAATAGAACTAATATGACAAGCATTGAATCGTTTGGAACTAGAGTCGCTTTTGCCTGATAACGTATCCACAGTCCACACCTGCAAAAAAGTAATGTCGGTTGAAGATTATTACAACGTTGAAGTGGATGGCGTTTAATTATCATCTTTTGAACTTTGTTGCAGTGTTTTCTGCTATTTCAAAAGTTGTAGTGTGTAAAACGTGCAAATCAATGCGAAATTGGCCGAAAGTGACAACCGTGACTTAAGATTTCAAATCGTGGTTTCTTGTGAGAATTTTGACCAAACTTTCATTCCGAGTTTCCCATTTGTTCAAAAATGATAGGAAATGAATAACGGAAGTAACCTTGCCATGCGCATAAGAATAGGTGTGAAATGGAATTGAAATGTTTTGCGCATTCAGGGACCTTCCTCGACAGATTTTTCACTCATTTTACGATAAAGGTTCGCACCATTTTTGTCGCAACAGAAGCAGTTTGTCAACAAAGTATGCAGAAAGCAGCAGAAGAAGAGATGGCTACAAACAAGACAACTGAAAATAGTAAAAAAAAGACTGGCGTAACTGTCTCGGCCGATGGAACATGGCCTCTGTATGATTGGTGGCGCTTATCAGCTGGAGAAATGTTGGTGATATTGTCATAAAATCTAAATACTGTAAAGCTTGCAAATGTTGGAATAAGAAAAGGAAATAAGAAAAGGATAGATCACGTGCAAAAACTAAAGTCACTCGTCCCCGCCATTAGACAAAAACCAGTTAGGGCAGTTAATCCAGAAGCCTATAAATAAGCTTTGAATTTGAGATCTGGGCGACAGTGCTCAATACATTCTGACCGATGAAATGCCGCAGCACGAGAATTGTCCACCTGGTGATTTCATTTTTATTTTCTCTTTCAAGTGGCAAAGTAATTGTGGATATTGCAGCAAGTATAGCCATATGTGTTGTCAATGATGCATTATCCAGCCTTATGAAGATTATGGAGGTATTATCTATGATTATCGGGCCAAACAGCAATAATTTCTGCACGAAGGCTGACGCACGGCGTATCATGGTTTCAGAGTTCAGAGCCATCGCTGACTGATGCTGCAAAACAGGCCCGTCTGTCGTCAAAATCAAACAGAAAGAAACAAGAGGAGGAAAATATTAATTTGCAAAACATAACTATATGGTCCAGGCATCGCCGACTATAGTAAAATATAACAATTCTATACATGAAAATCACACAATATTTTAAACCGAGTTTTCTCAAAACCGCATTTTTCAAACTGGCCGGAAAGATAACTTCAACTGATCTCCGTGAATTCACTTGAAATTTTATGTGCACCTTCAGAACAATATTATCTAGAGAAGTATGTACGGATTTTACGATAAGTTCGAATTTTTTTTGTTATAAACAATTTTTGACCTAATTTTGTACCTAAAAGTGATAATTTGTGTTCAAACGTGCGCCATTTTGTATTAAAGCGGAATTTTCTAATTTCCGTACGTACTTCCCGAGATAATCTTATATTGAATCAATTTATTTATTTGTTTTTATGGCTAAGCGAAAGATTGCGTGCAAAATCTTTCTGGCGTTGCACGGCCGGAAGAGGTTTCCTTTGGTGTCCTCACTGTCCTCTAACGCTTCAATTTTTTTATTTATTTTTATAATAATAATAATAATAATAATAATAATAATTTTATTGATCTCTTATACCTACTAAAAGTATGAGACATGTCAAATTACAAGTACAATGAGAACAGAAAAAAAAATTCCTATAAACATAAAGAACAATTAAAAAGTACATTTTCACCTGTTGAAAAAAGAAGAAAAAACAAAGTAACATAACATAGTAAATAAGCAATTGACTATAATTCAACAATATGAACTAAATAAATGATAAAATTATAATTGGCTAAAATCCACTCTAAAAAACTCTTCCAGTGTATAAATTGCTCGGTGTAATAACCAGAGCCGAGCAGAGATTGGGCAAGTCAAGTTTTTTCGGGGTTATTCCAGTGGCGGGTAGACCGAGAAGTGACTAGGGTCACGCGCGCAACCACAGCGGTCCTATTCGCTGTTTTCTTTCTTTTCGATGCAGGTTATTGTACGTTTAGCCGTTAATAGTATGAAATATTTATATTGCATGTTAAATTATATAGAATAAAGCCTTTGTGCAAAAACCTTGCAACATTTACATATATTTTTATGTACTAATTATAGAATTATTAAAAGAACCTTGCCTTAAAGAGCAACTGGGATTTATTCATAGCAATTTTTCATTTCTAATTGCAGACATTAAATATTTCGAAGGGCGTAACATCAAAGTGAGAGAATCGATAGCAAAATTGACCAAAATAGTAAATAAATTGAAATCGGTTCCGGGAGAAATGTGTGAACTTTTAACTAATAAAGTTGACGTTATATTAGATAGAAATCCCAATCTCAGAATAGTTCAAGAATTTTGTATGACAAATAATTTTACAAATTGCAGAAAAATATCAATTACATGCGCATTGCTTTACTTATGCCCCATTAATAAGCTGTGACGTTCAGAGAAGCTTTTCGACTTTTAATAGTTATTTAACCAACAAGTATATTAAAAAGAGCGATTAATGATCAAGACTGTTTAACGCTCGAGCGTTAATTGTTGGGATCATAAATAGCCGTTTATTATTCGAGTTGGCTACAAAATTTTTTCGTCGATCGCATTCTTCTAGCGTCGTCTACATAGACTTTTCTTCGCCAATGTTTCTTTTTAGATTATATGACAATTTATGTAATTTGACACTGACTGTTCTAGAGCGCAGTTAAGGTTTCATTTCAAATATGTTCGATTGGCCAATCAAACGTTGTCTTTACGTCGTGTGATTGGCTATAACAAATCATGCATTTATATAAATCGTGCATTAATAGAGTTATTTAATTGCATTTCCTATTCACTTAACTGACTCATAAAATTTATCGATCTACGGAAAAGTTATTTTAACTTCTAAAAGAACATTATTGACTATCGAAAATTTGGAGAAAGTAGTAATAGCAAATGTTAACAGTAATGTCTTGTTAAATAAATAATTATTATAAATACAAATTATTGGTAAAATCATTTGATATTATAGGGACAAGTTATTTACGCACTATCCGTCCGTCGAGTATAGTATAAAACAAAGCGTACGTCACTGTCGTCGCTGTACTCGGTCGCCTGAGTCATGCCTGAGCGTTCGAGCGTTGAATCACCGCACAATCGCCGTAACTTTTACTGTCATTCTTTCTCGTGGCGGCATATCGAATTATTTCATGGGCCAATGTTACTACGGTTTCGAGGTAAGCGGACTTCTTTGGAGTACGGTGTTATATACGAAAGTGCTATTGCTCGCTATTGCTAGACAAACGCCGCTCCATGCCTCAGGTGTCACCAGTTGCCCAAGTTCTGCTCGGCTTTGGTAATAACAAACGCCTTAGCGTTGACTTAAATATTTTAAGACTTAGGTGTTTTAGCGAGTCGGGCAGGTGATTGTAAATGCGAACCCCTAAAACACTTGGTGACAATTCAGTAGTATGTAACCTATGACGTGCAACAACAAGATCGTTACCGCGGGTAGGATAGCCATGATCATTTGCTTGGAAATTCATGCGGTTGCTGTGAACATAACATGAAGCCTCAACCACGTACACAGACAACACAGTTAAAATGCCAAATGCTTTAAATATGTTGCGGCAAGAAGTCATTTGACTGACCCCCGCGATACAGCGCAAAGCTCTTTTCTGTGCAATCAAAACATCGACCATGCATGGAGAGGAACCCCACAATAAAATTCCATAGCTCATTCGCGAGTGAAATTCCGCGAAGTAGATGTTCCTCAAACACTGAAAATCAACGATTTCTCTCAGATAACGTAATTTGAAAGTAGCCGTGTTGAGTTTACTAACTAGCTCCCTGCAGTGCCCGTTCCACTTTAAATCGTCTGACAACTGCAACCCCAGAAATCTGACACTATTTCCAGCAAGCACGCAGCTGTCACCAACATGACTGTCAAACATGGGAATATCTGAATGGACGGATGTTCTAAATATAAGTCTCGTAGTTTTTGCTACATTTAGGGAGAGAGAGTTAGCAGAAAACCAGGAAAAGACTCTGTTCAGTTCTGTGTTTGAAGCTTCCTGTACGCTGTTTTTATTATCCGAGATAAGTATGGTGGTGTCATCTGCATAGTTCACGACAAAGCTGTCGTGCAGAAAATCTACGATGTCGTTAATGAATAGCGAAAACAAAAGTGGCGCAAGCACCGAACCCTGAGGAACACCAACATTAATAGGTAAAATTGATGATCTTGCCTTTCTGTATCCGACACCACATCTATACTTAATCTCTACAAACTGTTGTCTCTCTGAAATATATGTCGAAATCCACGACAGTGCTAATCCCCTGAATCCCATCAATTGCAGTTTAGACTTAAGCGTATCATGCTGGACACAGTCAAATGCCTTACTCAAGTCGCAGAAAAACCCGACAGGCGTCCTTCTCTGCTCTAGATCCTGAATGATCCGATTATAAATATCGAGCACTGCTGTAATCGTCGACCTGTTCTTGCGGAAACCATGTTGGTGGTCTGTGATTAGATTGTGTTTATCTATAAACCCCTGAATTCGGCCCAGCATGGCATATTCGAAAATCTTTGAAAAATTTGAGATGAGAGATATTGGCCGATAATTTGACACTTCGCTTGAATCTCCTTTTTTAAATAAAGGCATACTACGCGCAACCTTCAGCATACTTGGGAAGCAACCAGTTTTAAATGACTCGTTAATCAGAAATGTTATCGGTTTGATCAAAAGGTGTGAGCATTCTTTAATTAGGTTGCATGGAATTTCATCTGGACCTGCACAACTCTTATTTTTTGTGAATATTCCTCAAAATATGAACAATAAAGGGCTTTAACCAGATTTTGTAATTCATTTACTCTATTGTAAAAATATACCTACAAAAGCGGCTATTTCTCGCGCTAGAATGGCATTACCCTTTAAATATTTTAAGTGTAAATTTATGTAAGAACACACTATGTAAGTAATAAATAATTAGTTATTTGAATTACTTATAAATTATCCCCAGTGACCGTTGGAAAAAAGTCGTCTGGCAAAATTCTTGTGAAGGTAACATATTATCGACACATTGGTAGAATTCTTCTAAAACCTATCTATACAGGCTGTTCAAATTATAAGACCAAAGTTGAATTCAAGAAAAGTACTAAAAGGCAATTTTTTCAAATGGCAACCCTAGTATATGAATACATTTCTCAAGTCTATGGAAAATTTTGGATCAACTTTGTGTACTATATCCTATACCTCTATATCCTATACCTATATCCTATACGTCACAAACAATATGTTAAAAAGAATTGAAGCATGTTTATCGGAAACCGGTAACGTTTTTGAACAGTTACTGAACTGGAATTAAGCAGTTTCTTTTTAATTTACTTTACGATTTTTTTTCATTTTCAGGATTGTGTTTTATTGTAGCCTTATAATTTTATAAATACTAAATTAATTATAATGAATAATGACATAAAAACTTGTTTAATAAAGTTCTGTTTATTCCAAATTGTTCAGTTGTTTTCAAACGCAATCTAGAGTTGGAAATGTTTGCAATTTCTACTGTGATGTTTAAAAATCGATTTCAGTACGTACAAGTAACGTTTTTGAAACGTTACACAAATACAATTACATAAGTAGTTTTTTCAATTTACTTTACAATTTTGTTTTATTTTTAATATTGTGTTTTATTGTAGGCTTATAATTTTATAAATACTAAATTAATAATAATGAAAAATGACCTAAAAACTTTGTTTAATAATGTTCTGTTTACTCCAGTTTCAGTTGTTTTCCAATGCAATCTAGATTTAGCAATGTTTGCAATTTCTACTGTGATGTTTAAAAATTGATTTCAGTAGGGACAAGTACATTTTAGGTATAGGACATTGTACACAAAGTTGATATAATATTTTCCATAGAACTGAGAAATGCGTTCATATTTTAAAAGGCAACCCTAATGGGTTGCCTTTTAAAAAAATCGACTTTTAGCACTTTTGTTGATTTTGACTAAGATCTAATAATTTGAACACCCAGTATAACTTTTAGAAGAATTCTATCGATGTGTCGATAATATGTTACCTTCACAACAATTTTCCGGACAACGTTTTTCCAACTGTCACAGGGGATAATTTATAGGTAATTGAGAGTAACCGTGCAATTTTTTAATGAAAAAAATTAATATCTCAAAAATGATAGCATGTTAGGTATAGGGCATGTAACATAAAATTGGTCTAAAATTAAATGAAGATTTCAAACATGCTATAAAATACAGGGTCTTTTGTTTGAAATATCAAAGTTGACACCATTTCTGTTGCAACCGGATGTAACCGAAACCTCAAAATAATTTAGTTGAGACGATCGTGTCTAACAATTTAAGTGCACAAATTTTCAATTTCTCATTTCATTTGGTTCTCCATATACGTACATACTTCTAATGGCAGCTCGTCGTGGGAAATCCTGTATAGTTAGAGCATATATTTTGCGCTATTTAGGAGTTTGCACATATCCGACGTAACCAACTTAATTTTTAAACCATTTCATATGGATTGGCCTAGTAATACAAAATAAAACAAATGCTTTATCCGACATAGAGTAGGTTTTAGGTCTGGCGGAACGGTAAATAATGTTTTTGGAGAAATTCTTTATTCACATCGGAAATGTTTGTGTCAAAGTGCGTCATTTTTTGCAATTTCCTAATTTCAGTATTAAGACATTGCATAAATTGTTTTGTTGTAAAGAAAAATTAAATAATTATAGTTGAAAATTTGTATTTCTCAACATTTTATTTTTTTTATTTATTTTAAAAATCTAATTACTTACTACCGATGAACATGGAGCTATTCCTCGCTAATTTAAAACTTTTAGAACGTTTTGACCTGTTAGTCCAGTCACTTTAAAATCTAGATTGTACATATAAAGATCTTTTGTAAAACTTATCTTAAACTTTTTTTTAGTCAGACTTCAATCCTTCATTCCTCGAATCTGGCTCACTTAATTGTAAAAATAAAAATACCACACTCTAGCAGACAAAACTTATCATTAAAAGAATTCGGGAACCTATACAAGAAAATTAACGGTTAATTTAGTAGATTTGAAGTAATACTTTGCGAATCCACGTTAACTGGTCGGCTAACATTAGAAGTGCCCATTCTAATGTCAAATGATTGTTTGGTGATTCTTTGTTGGCATTAGAAATGTCAGTTCTAATGTCATACAATCGGCTGACATGAATTTGCCTAAAATTAATTGAATCAATTATACTAAATTAACCGTCATTTTCTCGTATAGGTTCTACAATAATTTTGATAATAAATTTGATCCGTAACAGTATAGTATTTTTATTTTTACGATTAAATGATTGAGATATGAAGAATGAAAGATTAAAATCTGACACACAATTGATTGATGGATTTTCATTAATTATAAATTTTCCTACCAACTATGATTTTAGAAATTTTATTGTTACTACGTGAAACAGAAGCTATCGATTGATGTAAGTTTCATCGACTGCAAACGATCTTTATTACCCTGTATAGAAAACTGTAGATTGACTGGACTATGTAATATTTGTTTACAAGCTATTTATACCCCTTTGCCCTTTGCAAACTGTTTATCTAAACATTCTATACCAACATACAAATTACAAAATGTGAAAAATGAGAACTAAAATGTATTTAAATTAAGTAATATGATTATAATGTTAATGGCTCAAACACTGTTATCTTGTTTGACTTGTGTAAATGTTTCGTTTGCAATTTAATAGAAATTAGGGTAATACGTATATTATTATGAAATAGATTAAATTAGGATGAAACGACTATTTGTATTTGCATAATTATCAACTTTGAATGCAATTATGTAAACTATAAAATAGAATTTAAAATTAATTATTTATACAGGCTGTTAATAAACAAATTATGTCAGTAATATACAGAGTGTTTCAAAATGTATGGTCACACACTTAAGATAATAGTTAATTATTGTTTTCTTAGTCTAATTTATTAAGTTTTGCTGTTACTGAATGGTCAAATCATTTCTGTATTATTAAAATTATTGCAATACGCATCATAAATCAAACAAATGCATGAACAATAACTCTCTTCTGACAATTGTGTAAATTTAAGTAAAATGCAAATGTTGTCAAAAACAATTGTTAAATGATGACACAAAATTTTATTTGAACATGACATAAACATGGGTGTATGAAACATTACTATACACTTTTACATTTTGTCAATGCAATACTGTTTTTACAAGGTAGCAGATAAGATCTACAGTGTATGCAATAAAAAACTAAGTGCCTATAAAAATACAATAATTTTATGAATAATTTAGAAAGCCTGTTATATATTGAACAAGGTATTAGTTGCATGATTCATCATATTTCTTTCTATATATAATTAGAGGCACAATCAGTAAACACCGAACAAAAATACATGTTATAACATTTTCAACAGTTGTCATTTAAAAGTAATACATTCCATAGAGCATTCATCCATCAAATAAAGAAATAAAACAGACAAGAACTAAAAACACTTACTTCCAGTACTCTCCAGCTTGCTTATAAACTTTCAAAGCAGAAACACTCCCGTTCCCGTTCATATTTTCCTCACGCCAACGATTATTAGCATTTTCAGCATCCGTCGAAGACACATAGGCCTCTCCGTCTTCGGAAGAGTAGTCCGAAGTCACAATATGACCCCTAGTTGACTTCCTCAACTTTTTACCTTCAGTTACCGTCTCAACAGTTCTAAAACATAAAATAGTCAATTTTGAATAAAATTATTTATAATTTGGTGTTTTACTTACTTAACGGTACGCCTTGTGGTCTTTGTTACATGGTTCCCCGTGTTAGACACTTCCTTCTCTACGCTACGACTCAAAAAGGGTGTATTTGATCGACTTCTTGATCTCAGCTCCATTCTGCGTTTTAAATGAAAATTCTGTGTTAAAATGTGTGCAATATACTAGTTTTAATGCGTGTATGATCGCGTGCTTTGTTGGGTTTGCTCGTAGGGTGCTTATTTTGGTCTAAATCCCTCCCCTACCGGTCTATTCTATATTTAGAAAGTACATTATTTGGTCTATTTTGGAGGTTAAACGCACAACACGGACAAAATTAGTTTTATCTTTATCAAACTATGCTAACTACGTTAGAAAATTATTGATTGAACTCCTACCTTGTCTATTTGATATTTAGTCCGCGCTAATCCTCAACTAATCCGATAAAAATCTATTTTTTCCAGGCCCTACACTGTCAACACAACTTTTATGCCCATAACCGTTTACAAAGGTGACGTCATATGTATTTTAGATTCAAAAATTCGTTGCGTATTACCTGCTACGAAACGCGTCAACTCTATTCAACACGATTACGATATAATGCTGGGAATTGCGTAAAATGTGTGCCGCGACATTGAAATTCTGTCAACAAACTAACCTGTTTATTTTATTAGCGTAGGCCGCAAGGTACTAAAGTTTGATAATAGATTTCGCTAGTGTGTCTATTTAAATTATAAATAACTTCTAAAAACTAGAATAAAATAAATAGTTCGCGATTTATCTATTTATAATGCGTATGCAGTTTGATTCATAGGTTAGATACGAGGATGCAGGATGTTTGTTCTATTTTAAAAACGCATGGTTTTAAAAATAACTGTCGTACGCACAAGGTGACCATATGGTGTTAGAATTGAGGCAAAAACCGTGTGAAATGCATTAGCGAATAGAATCGACTTATGTTAGTAAAGCCTTTGGAGTTGCGATATTTAATACAAGCAAATTTTGAATCAAAATATGAAATTAAATTATCGTAATATGTGTTGACTATTAAAACCGATAGATGGGGTAAGCTTGATGTTGGTTACACTAACAAGCTATACGGTTTTGCTGATAAATAAGAGTGATGGAGGATAGATGGCGCCACGGAAACCGAATTACAATTTTTAGGATTGTGTTTAGTAGTTGATTTTGCACCAATAGATGGCGCCGAATCAGTCGAAGTCACAACTACAACAAAGGTATCATAGATGACGCCACGAAGACAATTTGAAATATTAGAACTTACAAAATATTAAGAGTAAATGTCAGTCACCGGCCTCCAAAGTTAGACGAAACTGAGGGGCGAGAGGAGGAAACAAGCCGCGCCCATTGTACACTCCGCAGAAAATGCAGAAACACTTATTAGGGGAACGTCGGCTTCACTTTGAAGAAGGGCTGCGGCGAAGATCAAAGGAGCCGGCGGTGTTGACTGGCGCCGAGCCAGTCTACGGCACCGTCCCTGTTATTCCGTTTACTAATAATTTTGTATTTGTAATTCTATCGCATATTGGCTTGATATTCACACATAATATACTTATGTTCTGAAATGCGTTTCTTGTACATTTTAAATGCAAATACAATTCCACAAAATAATACAATGATACAAATTAATTAATTGCTTTATTATAGCATTCCTATTTTACTACTAACTATGGTTGAACATTTTAGGTTTTGTATGTTAAAAAAATGTAGTTTTGCTAAAACAGCGGTTTACTTACATAAATCATTTATTACTTTACATTTATTATTAGACAATAAACATTTATTATTAACTAATATTCAGTTAGCTCTGAAGTAATGAACACCATGGTTCGCTAAGACAGAAATTATGAATTTTGACTCACGGCATAACCCGGTAACTATTTATCTTCTAAATGATTCTGGCCGTAAAAGCATTTGTACTAAGTTACTTATTTAAAAACATTTAACGTTTTCTTTGTGCATCAATAATCAAATGTTCAAATGATCAAATGTCTCGTTCATACTTAGCAGAGATCGATACTTTCAGGTAAAACACACCTCATATAAAAATTCCAATTTTTTCACTATGTTCGTTCACTAACCAAAAGTTATCTCTTTTGAATTTTTATTCGTTCTACTTTTAATTCCTTATCGAGTGGCGCAACTAGGTGTAAGTATTGCCTACCTAAAAAAAATTATATACAGAAATCAAGTAGGATCGTTTATGTTCCTGGAATGAAGCAATCACCCTAAAGACCCTAATATTGCGATAATTAAATTTTGACAGAATCAAATATCTTTCTGTTGTCTACCTGATTCCGTCAAATGCTCGCTCATTTTTATACGTGCTCCTGAATTTATGCCCACAAGTATATTTGCTGACTTGTATATGACAAATTCTAGGACCATCCATATTTCCATACCTGTTGGTCAGAGGACGACTGAGATGTAGTATTACATTCAGGTGTTTTGTAAGTATCTGTCGGCGAGCAGGCGATGGGTGCATCAGATTCCTGTACAAGTAGAAACAACAGGATAACAAATGTTGAATATATGCACTGTAACACTTTCTTGACTTACGTAAATATAATGTTGTGACAATTCGTCGATTTAATTTTCATTATTATTCTTCCTGCAGTTTGTGGGTATTGAACTATTCGTTATTATTGGTGGCTCTAATGATAACACACTTAAATGAATTCGAATATTTTCGTCATTATACATTTCAGTACATATTTTCTTACGTTTTTTATTTCCATTCCAATACTTTTGTTTTGATTATTTCTTGTATTTGTGTTTTTTTTAATAATACACGAAATAAATAGATGCTTTAATTGAATAAAAACTCACGACACAAGAACCGAAGTATTCTTATAAGTAAATGCTAAAAGTTTACAAGAAAATATATATTTTTGGTATATTTTTTCTAGAAAATCGATATTTATTTTATTGGATTATTTTTATATAAATACGATTATATATAAATACGCGCATATAGTAGACTCTCCGGCAACGCGGTTCCTACAACGCGAATTCCCACCAACTCGCTTGCGAATACATCATATCATGCAATTATCGTACAATGCGGATACGTGAACATTTGCGATCCTCAAATTCCTATAACGCGTTTTCATACAACGCGTGGTATTATACCGCCTTGTAGGAGAGTCTCTGCGTGCATACGTTGTGCAATTTAAATTTTACTCTTGAAATATATTGAAGTATCTTTTAAATAAAGCCTAGTCCATCGGATGTCAGACTTAGGTTCAACGCAAAAAAATACTTCGCAAATGATGTACCGCAAGCAATCAATCAATACTGTGTATTGTCACATTTACATATATACTTACCAGATGACATGACGTATTAGGCGCAAGAGTTTCTGTCAACGGATGTATAACACCTTTATAAAAGTTTTTTGAAATATATGGTAATCCCACACGCAACAGTATTGCCCAAATTAACTAGCGAAGAAAGACAAGGAAATATTTGTATTATAATTACACTACACGTATAATATCTACATATACACTTCCCCCAGGTACTGTCGCAAGTTGTTAGTTTTCTTAGACCGCGGGCCACATAAAGGCAGCCGATTTTTTAGTTTGCCCATATTGCAAGCGTCTGTTACTATAAAGACAACAAGTCGAACTAAAGTCAGGTTCTGGACCTATTTTGTTGTGCCGAAATTCACTTGCGGAAAAGCATGCAGTATTGCAGTCTTTATTTCTAAGCCGGTCGTTGCAATAAATTTACGCAGACGCCTGGCGCCACCAGCACGGTAAAATTCATTTTGCTTGGGACTGTACCAGTTGAATTTGATTGGTCGAAGCGAGTGATGTGGCATTTGTCCCACAGATGGCTGCACCGTACGACGGTAAAATCTGTTATTCTCGTCTGATACACGTGTCCAAAAAAGCAAGGATTAAGTCGTTACAACATTCATATTTTGTTGCGATTTTTTTACATAAGTTCACGAAGGTTCAATACAAAATTTTGTAATATTGCTTTTTTGATATTTAGCTCTGATTAGGAATAAAAAAATAACAAAAATTACCAATTATTGGCTTCTTTAGCAAGGTTTTAAAAACAAACTATAACAAAAATGAAAAAAATGGCATTAGTAGCCTCTGTACTATACCTTTATCTATAATTTAGTGTATTACACGTGAATATTAACACACAATTAAGCTCAGTATGTTTGTTTTTATGTAGTGTTGTTTTGTAGTACGCTACTACCTCTAGTGATTCCTCTTAATAAGCCGTTACAACAAGAATTTAATTACTTTGTAATTATAAGTTTGTTAAAATAATATCATATTGTTTATATCACTATAACCTACATTGCGTTTTCAAATACTACTTCAGAATTATAATTAGAACACATTATTTGCTAAACTAATAATTTATTTGATCTATTAGCTATATTTAACAATCGTTAGCAATCTACTTATAAACATCATGTCATTAGTCAAATGTGAAAACTACATTTGAAAAGGTCAAAGTCAAATAAGGTGATCATGAAAAGCAAATGTTGTCTATGGTTTCTCCGTTATCCTTAAATTTATAGGGTTATAACGTCATACAGGTTCGGAAAAAAATAGCATAACATAAGACTTCCAAAAGAATTTGTGCTTTAATTTGCAAAATACACTGGTTGGTCCGGATGTAGGAGCAAAGGACACATGGCCGTCATATAAGTTTGGGATAAGCGTAAACCTACCTCAAGTAGATAATGATACTACATATTTTGATTTTAGGGGTAAATCGGTGTTGTTTTAAGTGCACTCAGGTCCAAACTTCCAAATGAGAAGCTCGTGTCTAGTACCTGTGGTTATTATGTCAACTTCCGGTTCATTCCGGAAATCAAAGCTAGTATCAATCAATTAGATGTTTCTGCTTAAAACGATTTTTAATCCTGATTTCAGGCATCACAACTTCCGGTATTGTTCCGTTGTTCCGTAAATTGTTTCTAAATCTCTATGACGTCATTAAACCAAGAAAAAGAACAGGATACAGGTACGTGAAGTTGGCCCCCCATCAATGGAATTTTGAACTTTTTATTACACCATCGTTTGACCATATGTTTGACCATGTTTGACCATCTTTTTATTTCGTTTGACCACCCACCGTTTACGAGTTATTTACATTTTCAACATAGGGGGCCAACTTCACGGTAGCCCCCCATCATTGGAAGTTTGAAGTTTTTATTACACCATCGATTCACCGTCTGTTTGACCATGGTTGACCACATTTTGTTTTCGTTTGACCACCCTCAGTTTTGGATATATAGGTATTTTTAAAATAGGGACTACCGATAAGCTGCCCCCCATCATTGGAATTATGGAGTTTTTATTACACCATCGTTTGACCATGTTTGACTATATTTTTATTTCATTTATTTGACCGTCCTCCGATTTGGAGACATAGGCATTTTTAAAATAGGGACTACCGTGAACCTGGCCCCTCATCATTGGAATTTTGAAGTTTTTATTACACATCGTTTGACCATTTGTTGGACCATGTTTGACCATATTTTTATTTCGTTTGACCACTCTCCATTTTGGAGATATAGGGATTCTTAAAATAGGAACTTCTGTGAAGCTGCCCCCCCCACCGTTAGAATTTTGAAATTTTTATTAGACTATCGTTTGACCATTTCTTTCACCATGTTTGACCATTTTTTTTTTTCATTTATTTGACCGCCCTCCGTTTTGGAGATATAGGCATTTTTGAAATAGGCACTACCGTGAAGCTGGTCCCTCATCATTGGAATTTTGAAGTTTTTATTACACCATCGTTTGACTATTTGTGTGGCCATGTTTGACCATATTTTTATTTCGTTTCAATTCATCATCAATAATTCATTTTTCTAGAAAATCCGTTTGAATTCAGTTTTCTGAGTTCGAAATCGCAGTTTATTACCTTATATGGGCATTATTCATTAAAAATTTCTTCCTATTGTTTAAACAATAAATTATAAATTATTTTCAACTTTTTTTCTAATTACGGTAGAAAAGTCACTTTATTTGTGAAATGAACTTACATGTTCGAGATATCTAGTCTATATTATCTGCATCTGTTTGAATTTGTTTGAACAAATGCCATTTTTTGAAACATTTCTTTTTGCAATTCGCCTAAAATAATTTTTTTGTAGATCAGACCGAGCAACTGTTATTTTGAAGTGACATCATTTATATTTTGGAATGATTTCCAGTGTTTGAGTAATAAAATAATATTCGTTTTCTATACTTCATTAAATTAGAGTACAGGGAACAGTTTCCGGACAGCAACAAATCAACATTATCTTGCGACACGCAGTGGTAGGAAATCGGAAGAAGAAATGGAAAGAGAAATGTGATTAATAAAATTTGATGACTTTAGGAAATTTAATATTTTAAAAAGAGATGTAACTCCATAATTTCCCGATAAAAAATTCAAATCATTTAAATTTGTTCGAATAAAGATATTGAAATCGAATAATTTTTTTATTATTAAACAATGGAAATCATCCCAAAATATAAATGCTGTCACTTGAGAATGACAGTAAGCAAAACCGATATAAAAAAAATTTGGAGTGAATTCTATTTAAACAAATAGAATTTGTTTAATCAAATGTGGGGTTACAAGATAATATAGATAATAGGTTTGTTAGATATGACGAACATAAAATAATTATTAGTTAATTTCACAAAAAAGCTGACTTTTCTAGCATAATTGGAAATTGAATTGAAATAGAAAAAGAAATTATTGATTGTTTAAACACTAGGAAGAAATTTTTAATGAATAATTTCGAGAAAAACGAATTATTGAAATAAATCGAATTTCTTTAAACAAATGTAAATTAACTGACAAATGTTTATAAACATACCACTAGACTTATAGTAATAATTTCTATCAGAAAAAAGATGTCTTCTTCCCAAGTATATTCCCATGTACATTTAAGGCCTGACAAGCACGGATAAAATCAAAATTTCTACAACGAAAATTACGTGTCCACTTTTTTTTAGATTTGGAAACGATTTGAGGGGATTGTTGCTTTATACCATCACAAAAATGTGTGCAATGCATTTTTGAACCACACTAATGGGCACCCTTCTGCCATACACCAAGTTAATTTTAGGCAACTGCCCCCCCCCTTCCGATTTGAGCTGGATACGCCCATGATACCAGATAAAGCAAAATCACATTGTTACAAAATTTATTTTCTCCCAATAATGTTGATGATATGGGCTAATCAAAACAATTGAACCAGTGGACAACATGTTATACAGACAGTTTATTAAGACTTATCATTCACTATTGTTCAAGAGAATTAAAAAGCTATATAGATAACATACATATTAAATATAGATAAACATATTAGTATTATTGGATTATGTAGTAGCTCAATTTCCGATTATTGAAATAATAAATTGCCAATAACGGTTCCATGTAACAGTATGCATGTGTGCATCACCACATAACATTATATGATAAATATTGGTGTTCCTAGAACGGCATATGCCTCTATGCTCCTTCCTAGAATGTATCGTTTAAACACATGTCCCCACATTGGCTGTGCTTTTATTGCCATCGTGTTCGTGTACTTGTGCCCATAATGGCAATTATTAATCTGCTGTAATACACGAGGACATTTTCCCAGATAATAATAAGCGGTTAGTTTTATGATAAACGGGCAATTCAGGGAAAACTTAATGGTAAATCATACAATTTTTCTGTTTGTATTTACTGTGGTTATATGATGTTCTGAAAAGTTCAATACTTGTCTTGAATCATATCGAGGTATGGTGCTGGATATAAGGTAATTGGGCTATAATTATAATTGGGTAATTAAGTTAATTGGGCTGGCTATATAAGGTAATTGGGCTGAATATAAGATATATTGGGCTATTAGCTAAAATGAACGAAAGAATCGCCCCCTCGTGGTAAAAGAGTGAGTTACTCTAAACGGGATACGGTGTGGCCAGTATTGGTAAACTAGTGCATATGTAAACTTATTATTGAACGAAAACATGGAAAGGGAATGAAAAGAAGCAATAAGAGTATCAACTATTGTTGTCTTCCTTAGTGTAGTTCATTTTACAGTGAGGCATTGTCATTCCACAAACTTTGAGGTTAAACAGTTTGCAATTATGTTCCCACCAACATACTAGCAACCAATTACACTGCCATCTTGAAGCCTTTCAAAAACGTGTAATTATAAAGTCTTATCGTGCTCGTACAGAACACCAGAATTTTATCGCGTTTAGAGCGGCCATAACTATTTTTTTGTAGCGCCAACTACATTTGCACGTTCAGGCGAATTTTACGAATTTGATTTTATGTGACAAAATAACCAACACAGCGATTAAGCTGTATCAATAGTCCAACGATTAATAATTACACTCTATTACAAAACAAAAGTCAAGTTGTAGGTCTAGTTGCGCTAAACGTTATGACACAGAAGAACGTTATTGACCGGTAAATAATATTTATATGTTTTAGGAACCCATTAGATTAATGGTTGGTTTCTTCATTAAAAAGTGCCAATTTGCAGTAAAAACATTGTTTTAATATACATAGTAATAGAAAAATCTGATCGTCAAACTTTATTACAAAGGCAACAAACAAAAATGTGATGTGGCCAGGCACATGACTTTATCACACAATAAAATAAAACAAGTAGTGACGGTAGGTATTGTCAAAAAAACAGTATTTGACACAACCTACTGACAGAATTAAAATAATTGTCAAAATCCTGGCTACCTAAGTTTTAATGCAGACACGATCTCGATCAAAAAGAATTTGTTCATACAGCTAACCTATTAATATTAAGAAAAAATGTCATAGACATAAATTATACAGTTATACAATTTCCTCTACTTTAATTTATTCTTTAACTATTTTGATGAAATTACAGAAATGGTAGCTCATTTGCAAAATCCTTGAAAAATGCTTGGAGGAAACGTCCGGTTCCTTTGGACCCTTTTGAACAAAAAGCTTTGCAGCTCTAAGTTTGGTCATAAAACTTAAATATGAACGTTCGTCCCGATACCTTTAGTAGTTTCTCCGGAATCGTCGCCCCAAAATCGGGTACACATTACACATACACATACACACAGACATACACACAGATATACACACATACATACAAACATATACAAACACAGACATATTTTGTACCTTGGTAAAAAATGATCAAGGGATCCCAAAAGACCTATTTCCGATAAAATCTAATTTTTTTCGGCACGATAGTTTATTATACTGCGTATGATAATGTAAAAATCCACCACTTTGAGTTTTTTGAAAGACAAAGGATTGTCTTCCAACAAATAAACAAAATATAAAAATCAACTCGCTGGTTTGAATAACATAACCCATTCAAGTTAGGTCAAAAATCAAGTGCGTCACTTTTTTGGAACCGTGTGTAGTCAATTGACAAAGAGTGTAAATAAATTGTATTTTGTAAGAAAGTTCTTTGATTTTGTTATTACGAACACCAACATTTGTACTAAAAAGGTTTTATATTTCTTAAATTCTAAATTATTTATTTTTACGGCCATATTCGAAATTAGCAGGTCTAAATTAACGAAAAAAAAATCTGATGTGGCCAGGCACATGACTTTATCATACAATATATAAAATTAATAGTTTAGCTGCATGAGAATCTATTCTATTGAGATAAATCGTAGGTATTGTCAAAGCATCAGCATTTGACACTACCTACACTACGTCATCAGAATAATAGTTATTTATGTCACAAATGCCGAAAGTACGGAATAGCGCGACGAGCGGTGATGCGGCGCGTCACCGAAGGCGGAGTGTCGCCGTCGCATATGAGCGAGTCGGCTATCTAGTTTTTGGCAGGAGCGACATCAACGTCTATAGTGTTGCTTTTTAAGAAATACGTATTTAAAAAAAATAAATGATGTCTGTATAGTAAATGCTAGGTTGGTACCACTTAGACGAAACGTCAAGTTTAAAGGTGCGTTCCGATTGGTAGGTAATGGTAGCTAATGGCGGTGATAGAATACGAAATTATAGTATTTCTTACATATCGTGATAATGACACATATTAGTTTGCATGTACATAAACATGAGTCACTATCAATTTTCTATTGGAAATACTATAACGGCGTCGGCTACCACTGCCATCGTCACTAATGAAAACGCACCTTAAAAAGGTAATTCAAATTGTGACAGATTTATATTTGTTCATGACACATCCCTACCAACATACTAAAATAAAACTACACTCATCGCTATACTTTATTTATAATTTTCTCAATGTATCGTTTTTAGAATTAGATATAAAGACGGGTTGATATTTCTTATTAACAAACGTCAAATTGGTGATCTTACTTTATTTGAAATTTGTATTTTATAATTTGCCGTACTACAGCGGCAACGTTCCATAGTGGTTTTCCAACCTCTGATGAGATCAGCTATTTTCGAATGTGACAACACAAAAAAATATTTGTCAAAATCCTGGCTACTATGTAATTTCATATCAATGCAGATGCGACCGATCTCGATCAAATAGAATTTGCTCTTGAAGCTAAACTATTAATTTTACCAAAAAATTTCATAGGCATAAATTATTCAAAATTTCCTGTGCTTTAATTTATTAATTACCTAATTTGTCGAAATTACAGAAATGGCGGCTCATTTCCAAAATCCTTCAAATAGGCTTAGAATAAACTGAAAGGCTAAACTATTAATTTTACCAAAAAATGTGATAGGCATAAATTATTCAAAAATTACTCTACTTTAATTTATTTATTAACTATTTTGTCGAAATTACAGAAATGGCGGCTCATTTGCAAAATCCTTCAAAAAGGCTTAGAATAAACTACCAGTTCCTTTGGACCCTTTTCAACCAAAAGCTTTTCAGCTCTAAGTTAGGTCATGAAACTTCTAAATATGAACTTTCGTCCCGATACCTTTAGTAGTTTCTCCGGAATCGTCGTCACAAAAATCGTTTACACACGCACACACACACACACACACACACACACACACACACACACACACACACACACACACACACACACACACACACACACACACACATACAGACATTTTTTTGTACCTTGGTCAAAAATGTTCAGGGGACCCAAAAAGACCTATTTCCGCTAAAATCTCAATTTTTTTTTTCGGCATGATTACAATACTTTATCTTACTGCGTATGATAAAGTAATAGTATATTTAGGATTTTGTCCCAGTCCTAAATTAAAAAATCTGATGTGGCCAGGCACATGACTTTATCATACAATATATAAAATTAATAGTTTTACCTACGACCGTATGTGTAAACGTCACTTACGTCACGGAGTGCTTCGCTCGTATATCGCTTATAACATACGTGTGCGTTTGGCTGTGCGTTTGTGTTTTTTACGCACGACCTAATGTCATAATGACAGATGTCGCGCGAATATTTTGATTAATTATTTGTCATTTTTGATACTATTTATATTTATTGAAATTTTCGGTCGTAGGTAAGTGCAATAGTCGAGCTGTAACATATATTGCATATTCGTGAACATTTATGTTGAATTTGTATTGGAATTTTTGGCCGACACTTCAGACAAAGTTCTCCGTAGTTGCAATAGATGTCGCGCGAATACCGTCAAATATTGTCACCCGTCAAATATCCTTAACTTTATTTATTTGACATTTTTGATACAATTTATTGAATTTGTGGGTCGTAGGTAAAACTATGTACAATACTCGAGCTGTACACGCATATAACGTGCTCGTGAAAAATAACAAAACTCGCCGCTTCGCGGCTCGTATGTTAACTTTCCACTCGCACGTAATATGCTAGTTACAGCTCTTGTAATGTAATATACTATAGCTGTATGAGAATCTATTTGACTGAGATAAATTGTGTCTGCATTTTGATAGTCAATAGTATCAATCGAAGGTATTGTCAAAGCACGCTACCTACTGCCATCAGAATAATAGTTGCTTAACTCACAAGTGCCGAAAGTACGGAATAGCACAACGAGAGGTGATATGGAGGTGATGCGGCGCGTCACCGATGACGAAGCGTCGTCGTCGCATGTGAGCGAGTCGCGCTAGGTAGTTTTCGACAGCAGTGACATCAACGTTATTTGTGTTGCTTTTTAAGAAATACGTATTTTTAAAAAAATTAAAAAATGGTTATATTTCGGTATAGAAAATGTTAGGTTGATACCACTTCTACGAAATGTCAAGTTTAAAAAGCTAATTCAAATTCTGACAGATTTATATTCGTTCATGACACTGTAGATGACGTTCCATAGCGGGTCTCCGAGTGTGATAGCGTGGTGACAGCCATAGACATTTCTGTGGTGACAGCACAAAAAAATATTTGTCAAAATCCTGGCTACTATGTAGTTTAATATCCATGCAGATGCGACCGATCTCGATCAAATAGAATTTGCTCTTGCAGCTAAACTATTAATTTTACCAAAAAATGTCATAGGCATAAATTATTCAAAATTTCCTCTGCTTTAATTTATGTTAAATAATAAAACGAAATTACAGAAATGGCGGCTCATCTGCAAAATCCTTGAAAAAGGCTTAGAATAAACTACCAGTTCCTTTGGACCCTTTTGAACCAAAAGCTTTTCAGCTCTAAGTTTGGTCATAAAACTTCTAAATATAAACTTTCGTCCCGATACCTTTAGTAGTTTTTCCGGAATCGTCGTCACAAAAATCGTTTACACACGCACACACACACACACACACACACACACACACACACACACACACACACACACACACACACACACACACACACACACAGACATTTTTTTGTACCTTGGTCAAAAATGTTCAGGGGACCCAAAAAGACCTATTTCCGCTAAAATCTCAATTTTTACTTTATCATACGCAGTATTATAAAGTATTGTAATCGTGCCGAAAAAAAAAATTGAGATTTTAGCGGAAATAGGTCTTTTTGGGTCCCCTGAACATTTTTGACCAAGGTACAAAAAAATGTCTGTGTGTGTGTGTGTGTGTGTGTGTGTGTGTACCCGTTTTTTGTGGAGACGATTCCGGAGAAACTGCTAAAGGTATCGGGCCGAAAGTTCATATTTAGAAGTTTCATGACTAAACTTAGAGCTGAAAAGCTTTTGGTTCAAAAGGGTCCAAAGGAACTGGGTATTTACTCTTAGCATTTTTCAACGATTTTGCAAATGAGCCGCCATTTCTGTAATTTCGTCAAAATAGATAAATAATAAATTAAAGTAGAGGAAATTTTGGATAATTTACGTCTATAACATTTTTTGGTAAAATTAATAGTTTAGCTGCAAGAGTAAATTCTATTTGATCGAAATCGTATCTGCATTAATAGTAGGTAGCCAGGATATTTTGAACTTTTGACAGTATTCAGAACGTCGGCGTTTGCGAAACGTCAATTCAACACGCAAATGTATGGAGAATGCGATCAAACACGCGCGCACGTACGCTATGTGAAACAATACATCTTGGTGTTCAAAAGTCAATGTGTATTTCAAGTACGGATAGCAATGTTGTTATGTTTTCGCGAATAAATGCAAGAAAGATTGTAAGACGGTATGTTAACATTAAAACTTATTTGTAATATTGAGCATAATTTTTTACGATCTTTTGTAGTTAGCACTGAAGACGTGGTAATACCCGAAAATATAGTATGCTAGAAGCCAATATAATATAGTAATCATCATAATCAACAACCTTTTTACTTTATTATAAAAAAAAGGATACTAATCGTGGCGTAATTTTTACTTTATCATACGCAGTATGTAAAGTATTGTAATCGTGCCGAAAAAAAAAAATTGAGATTTTAGCGGAAATAGGTCTTTTTGGGTCCCCTGAACATTTTTGACCAAGGTCCAAAAAAATGTCTGTGTGTGTGTGTGTGTGTGTGTGTGTGTGTGTGTGTGTGTGTGTGTGTGTGTGTGTGTGTGTGTGTGTGTGTGTGCGTGTGTAAACGAGCCTTTTTCAAGGATTTTGCAAATGAGCCGCCATTTCTGTAATTTCGTCAAAATAGTTAAATAATAAATTAAACTAGAGGAAATTTTGAATAATTTATGCCTATGACATTTTTTGGTGAAATTAATAGTTTAGCTTTTTAGTTTATTCTAAGCATTTTTCAAGGATTTTGGAAATGAGCCGCCATTTCTGTAATTTCGACAAAATAGTTAATTAATAAATTAAAGTATAGGAAATTTTGAATAATTTATGCCTATATCATTTTTTGGTAAAATTAATAGTTTACCTTCAAGAGCAACTTCTATTTGATCGAGATCGGTCGCATCTGCATTGATATGAAATTACATAGTAGCCAGGATTTTGACAAATATTTTTTTGTGTTGTCACATTCGAAAACAGCTGATCTCATCAGAGGTTGGAGAACCACTATGGAACGTGCCGCTGTAGTGCGCAAAATTATAAAATACATATTTCAAATAAAATAAGATCACCAATTTGATTGTTTGTTGATAAGAAATATCAACCCGTCTTTATATCTAATTCTAAAAATGATACATTGAGAAAATTATAAATAAAGTATAGCGATGAGTGTAGTTTTATTTTAGTATGTTGGTAGGGATGTGTCATGAACAAATATAAATCTGTCAGAATTTGAATTACCTTTTTAAGGTGCGTTTTCATTAGTGATAATGGCAGTGGTAGCAGACGCCGTTATAGTATTTCCAATAGAAAATTGCTAGTGACTCATGTTTATGTACATGCAAACTAATATGTGTCATTATCACGATATGTAAGAAATACTATAATTTCGTATTCTACCACCGCCATTAGCTACCATTACCTACCAATCGGAACGCACCTTTCGTCAAAGTGGTACCAACCTAGCATTTACTATACAGAAACCATTTATTTTTTTAAATACGTATTTCTTAAAAAGCAACACAATAAACGTTGATGTCGCTCCTGCCAAAAACTTCGCTCATATGCGACGGCGACACTCCGCCTTCGGTGACGCGCCGTATCACCGCTCGTCGCGATATTCCGTACTTTCGGCATTTGTGACATAAATAGCTATTATTCTAATGACGTAGTGTAGGTAGTGTCAAATGCTGATGCTTTGACAATACCTACGATTTATCTCTATAGAATAGATTCTCATGCAGCTAAACTATTAATTTTATATATTGTATGATAAAGTCATGTGCCTGGCCACATCAGATTTTTACTTTATCATACGCAGTATGTTAAAGTATTGTAATCATGCCGAAAAAAAAAATTGAGGTTTTAGCGGAAATAGGTCTTTTTGGGTCCCCTGAACATTTTTGACCAAGGTACAAAAAAATGTCTGTGTGTGTGTGTGTGTGTGTGTCTGTGCGTATGTATGTCTGTGTGTAAACGATTTTTGTGGCGACGATTCCGGAGAAACTACTAAAGGTATCGGAACGAAAGTTCATATTTAGAAGTTTTGTTACCAAACTTAGAGCTGAAAAGCTTTTGGTTGAAAGGGGTCCAAAGGAACTGGTAGTTTATTCTAAGCCTTTTGGAAGATTTTGCAAATGAGCCGCCATTTCTGTAATTTCGACAAAATAGTTAAATAATAAATTAAAGTAGAGGAAATTTTGAATAATTTATGCCTATGATATTTTTTGGTAAAATTAATAGTTTAGCTTTAAGAGCAAATTCTATTTGATCGAGATCGGTCGCATCTGCATTGATATGAAACTTCAAAGTAGCCTGGATTTGACAAATATTTTTTTGTGCTGTCACCACAGAAATGGCTATGGCTGTCACACTCGAAAACAGCTGATTTCATCAGAGGTTGGAGAACCGCTATGGAACGTTGCCGCTCTACTGCGGCAAAGTAGAAAATACAAAATTCAAATAAAATATGATCGCCAATTTGATTGTTTGTTGATAAGAAATATCAACCCGTTGTTATCTAATTGTAAAAACGATAATTGAGAAAATTCTAAATAAACTATAGCGATGAGTATAGTTACGTTTTAGTATGTTGGTACGGATGTGACATCTACAGTGTCATGAACGAATATAAATCTTGCAGAATTTGATTTAGCTTTTTAAACTTGCCGTTTCGTAGAAGTGGTAGGTATCAACCTAACATTTCCTATCCAGAAATATATACATTTTTGATTTTTTGTAAGTACGTATTTCTCAAAAAGCAACACAAAAAACGTTGATGTCACTCCTGCCGAAAACTACATAGCGCGACTCGCTCACATGCGACGGCGACACTCCGCCTTCGGTGACGCGCCGTATCACCGCTCGTCGCGATATTCCGTACTTTCGGCATTTGTGACATAAATAGCTATTATTCTAATGACGTAGTGTAGGTAGTGTCAAATGCTGATGCTTTGACAATACCTACGATTTATCTCTATAGAATAGATTCTCATGCAGCTAAACTATTAATTTTATATATTGTATGATAAAGTCATGTGCCTGGCCACATCAGATTTTTTACTTTATCATACGCAGTATTATAAAGTATTGTAATCATGCCGAAAAAAAAAATTGAGATTTTAGCGGAAATAGGTCTTTTTGGGTCCCCTGAACATTTTTGACCAAGGTACAAAAAAATGTCTGTGTGTGTGTGTGTGTGTGTGTGTGTGTGTACCCGTTTTTTGTGGAGACGATTCCGGAGAAACTGCTAAAGGTATCGGGCCGAAAGTTCATATTTAGAAGTTTCATGACTAAACTTAGAGCTGAAAAGCTTTTGGTTCAAAAAGGTCCAAAGGAACTGGGTATTTACTCTTAGCATTTTGCAATGATTTTGCAAATGAGCCGCCATTTCTGTAATTTCGTCAAAATAGATAAATAATAAATTAAAATAGAGGAAATTTTGGATAATTTATGTCTATAACATTTTTTGGTAAAATTAATAGTTTAGCTGCAAGAGTAAATTCTATTTGATCGAAATCGTATCTGCATTAATAGTAGGTAGCCAGGATATTTTCAACTTTTGACAGTATTCAGAATGTCAGCGGTTGCGAAACGTCAATTCAACACGTAAATGCATGGAGAATTGCCATGAGGAGCTAGGTGAAACAATATTGAAAAACAATATTTCGAGCGCGGATAGCAATGTTATGTTTTCGGGAATAAATACAAGAAAGATTGTAAGACGGTATGTTAACCTTAAAACTTATTTGGAATATTGAGCATAATTCTTTATGAACTTTTGTAGTTAGCACTGAAGACGGCGTAAAACTCGAAAATATAGTATGCTAGAAACCAATATAATATATTAATCGTCAGAACCAGAACTTTTTTACTTTATCGTCCGTAGTATGACAACACTCCATATTTAGAAGCTTTCTGTTGAACCAAGGGCCCAAAGGAACTAGAGTTTTAGTCTTAGCATTTTTGAAAGATATTGCAAATAAGCCGCTATATCTGGAATTTCGTCGAAATAGTTAAATAATAAATTAAAGTAGAGGAAATCTGAATAATTTATGACTCACATTTTTTGGTAAAATTAACAGTTTAGCTACATGAGCAAATTCTATTTCATAGAGATCGCTCGTACTGCATATAAACTAGTTAGCCAGGATTTGTCAGATATTGTGATTCTAATGACAGTAGGTAGTATCAAATGCTGATGTTTTGACATTACCTACTGTAAATATAATCAAAATGTCTCTAGCCTACTTCTAGTAGTTTCATTTTAATGCAGACATGGCCGATCTCGATCAAATGGAATCTCATGCAGCTACACTATTAATTTTATATATGGTATGATAAAGTCATGTGCCTGGCCACATCAGATTTTTTTTTTCGGCATGATTACAATACTTTATCTTACTGCGTATGATAAAGTAAAAAAAATCCTACTGGCATTTTACATACTATAGTATATTGTGTAGCAAGACAAGAAAGTGATTCCTAATCGAGGCTGGGCACATTTTGAGGCCCCGAAATCAGCTTTTTGCTTTTTTACTTTATCATACGCAGTATGCTAAAGTATTGTAATCATGGCGAAAAAAAAATTGAGATTTTAGCGGAAATAGGTCTTTATGGGTCCCCTGAACATTTTTGACCAAGGTACAAAAAAATGTCTGTGTGTGTGTGTGTGTGTGTGTGTGTGTGTGTGTGTGTGTATGTGTGTAAACGATTTTTGTGGCGACGATTCCGGAGAAACTACTAAAGGTATCGGGACGAAAGTTCATATTTAGAAGTTTTGTTACCAAACTTAGAGCTGAAAAGCTTTTGGTTGAAAAGGGTCCAAAGGAACTGGTAGTTTATTCTAAGCCTTTTTGAAGGATTTTGCAAATGAGCCGCCATTTCTGTAATTTCGACAAAATAGTTAATTAATAAATTAAAGTAGAGGAAATTTTGAATAATTTATGCCTATGACATTTTTTGGTAAAATTAATAGTTTAGCTTCAAGAGCAAATTCTATTTAATCGAGATCGGTCGCATCTGCATTGATATGAAATTACATAGTAGCCAGGATTTTGACAAATATTTTTTTGTGTTGTCACATTCGAAAACAGCTGATCTCATCAGAGGTTGGAGAACCACTATGGAACGTTGCCGCTGTAGCGCGGCAAATTATAAAATACAAATTTCAAATAAAATAAGATCACCAATTCGATTGTTTGTTGATAAGAAATATCAACCCGTCTTTATATCTAATTCTAAAAACGATAAATTGAGAAAATTATAAATAAAGTATAGCGATGAGTGTAGTTTTATTTTAGTATGTTGGTAGGGATGTGTCATGAACAAATATAAATCTGTCAGAATTTGAATTACCTTGTTAAGGTGCGTTTTCATTAGTGATAATGGCAGTGGTAGCAGACGCCGTTATAGTATTTCCAATATAAATTGCTAGTGACTCATGTTTATGTACATGCAAACTAATATGTGTCATTATCACGAATGTAAGAAATACTATAATTTCGTATTCTACCACCGCCATTAGCTACCATTACCTACCAATCGGAACGCACCTTTAAACTCGTCAAAGTGGTACCAACCTAGCATTTACTATACAGAAATCATTTATTTATTTTTTTTAAATACGTATTTCTTAAAAAAGCAACACAATAAACGTTGATGTCGCTCCTGCTAAAAACTAGATAGCGCGACTCGCTCACATGCGACGGCGACACTCCGCCTTCGGTGACGCTCCGCATCACCGCTCGTCGCGCTATTCCGTACTTTCGGCTTTTGTGACATAAATAACTATTATTCTAATGACGTAGTGTAGGTAGTGTCAAATGCTGATGCTTTGACAATACCTACGATTTATCTCAATAGAATAGATTCTCATGCAGCTAAACTATTAATTTTATATATTGTATGATAAAGTCATGTGCCTGGCCACATCAGATTTTTTATCCTAATGATCACTATACCGATTATTAAGGTGTGTTCCGATAGGTGGTAATGGCGGTGGTAGCATACAAAATTATAGTATTTCTCACATCTCGTGATAGTGACACATATTAGTTTGCATGCACATAAACATGAGTCACTAGCAACTTTATATTAGAAATACTATAATGGCGTCTGCTACCACTGCCATTAGCACTAATGCGAACGCACCTCCAGTTTTCGTCGTGAAAGAGTCACAATATAAATTGTCCAAGTTTACGATTTTGCGCTGTTTGAATGCCCATGTTTGAGCTTTGATTTAATAATACTTATTAGGTTTAATTACAGTAGAAAGTCGATAATCCGAACCTCGGTAATCCGAACATTCGCTAATCCGAACACCCAAAAAGAAATAATAACAAAATAAATCACTGAGTAACCTAGGGAAAAGCCATTTTGGCCGGTTCTCGTTTACAGAAAAATGTTGCTTTTGTTTTATATCTTCTATCCAATACTCGTATTTTCCACTATTTAGCTGCAATATTTAATAATCCGAATTACCTTCGGTCCCAAGTACTTCGGATAATCGCCGCTCTACTGTAATAAATAAATAATAAATAAACATAAATAAATCATAAATAGATCATAAATCATAATTAATCACAAATAAGTTATAAATAAATACATTCGATTTCCCTTCGATATCGCTTCGATATCTCTTCGATATCGCTTCGATATCTCTTCGATATCGCTGCGATATCCCTTCGATATCCCTTGGATTTTGACTTTTTGACATTCTTATAATTTATGAAGAGCGGAATCAAATGGTGTTGGTTTTATTAAGATTGAACTTCTATCCAATCTTATTTTCTGCTATTTAGTTACAATATTTGATAATCCGAACAATTTGATAATGACCTTCGGTCCCAGTTAGTTCGGATTATCGACGCTCTACTGTACTTCGCCCCTTTTTGCACTGCACAGCTGTTTATCTCAAATATAGTGGGTCTTAAAAATAAGTGTAAAATATAGATAAAGTATACTGAATTATTGATATCGAATTCATGTCCATACACCTTATACTGTTTAGGTACTGCATAGGAGCTTAATACATTATAGAATATATAAGTAATCTGTATGTAAAACTTTATTTGTTTCACGTCTCTAAAAAGAATTCAAGATATCCCAAATTGGCCAAAATTGGTATCAAAATTACAAAACGGTTCCCATTAACTTTTTTCAAAGACTATAAATAATAAAAAAAGTCACATACATTTTATTTGGCTTTAAAAGTGCTGTCCTATGATACATGGCACTATTTTTCCTATGCTGTTTGTAAAATTGGTTCAATCTTCCGACTATCTCCAATGTTTAAACAATACATTTCCGGACATAAGTTCATTAAAAAGTTTGTGTACTATGGTCATACAGACGCTTCATACAGCTTATATATAACAACAATTATTATTAACTAGTTGACTTAGTACCATCGCCTTTTAAGTGTTTACGTATAATAGTAATGACAGCAATTTTGAATTTCGTTGTCGATGACCGTTACCACAGAATTTTAAAATTTGTCAACTTTTCCTTATATTTAGTCTTTGCTTTCCGTTTATGTGGTTACATTTTAAAATAATATTTTCACCTTTTATTGTTTACCAATTTGTTATTAAGACTTTTTATCGGATGCTCGATTGACACGATTATAGAATGAAATTATCAATTGTGTTCATTTTGTGCCTGTATTTTTGGTTTTGAAAGGTGCCAGTTGCTCATTATACATTAGGTTTTGATCGATGAACACGAGCTGGAAATTCTTATAAAAAAATTTTTCTCCAGAATATTACAAAATAATAAAAATTCTTCAATATTGGTTAGCAATCAGACGAAATCTAAAATTCTAGGATAATAGTTCAATGATTCTGAAACAAATATATAAATATAGATAATATTCTTAATAAAAATTATTAATTACACATTAATAAACGATAGAAAGGCAGGAAATTTTCTTGCAATTCACTTAATTTATATGCTATAGATAAGTTGCCGAGCATACAGGGGTCACAACCGTGGCTAATGACATAAAATAATGTGTAAAAAATGACACAGCCATAAAAGCAACGGAGATTTTTCAGGGTGAATGCAATTTAAATTTAATGAACAATATGGGCCATTGGGTAATATATTTTTATAATTTTATTATTTTCATGTTTGTTGTGTCTTAATTTTAGAATCCTAACTAATAAATACGAATATGTCTCTATCAATGCCATTTACATCAAATAAAACAACGAAAACGCTACAAAATAATAATAGTATAGTCATTCACACTACGTCACTTTTTATTACTAAAAAAAACTTGCAGCAAATGACGTGAAAAAATAGCTCACTGACCAAAAATCAATTAAAAATATCGGCAAATATCGGTTTAGTTGGTGGTAAAAATTAACGATCGATATGCTTTTTTTTCTTCTAAAATCAATAATATCCCAAAAAATGCATGTTTTGTCTATTAGTCCTCCAAATTTTGTTCGTCTTGCGTCATCAATTAAACGGGTGTACCTATGGCGTGAGCACTTGGTATACACAAACTACAGAATAATACTTTCTTGAAACTGTCCCAACTGTTTTCCACAAAAGCATCAATATAAATTCGTTCCCAGAACTTGGCAGTATTAATTCATAAGCGCGCACCCCTGCAATTCACAGAATACACAATTGCTTAATTATCTAATTGCAGCTTAAATGATTTTATAGTACTATGTATGCATTGAGCAGAGCATGACCGTATGGGACTAATTCAACATCGTCGCAAAATTATATTTAATGTTCATTCATGCAGCGAATTCTCCGAAATAATGGTGGCGTGCACCACTAAAAATAAGTACCGGAAATATCATTTGAGCCGATCAGCGAGCTTTGCTCAAACCACCAATTCATAAAAGTATATAGCGTAGGAGTATTCTTTGAATGCGTGGGTATTTACTTCATTCATTTTTCTCCAGCTTAATGTGGGCAGTTGACGTGCCAGTTAAATAACGAACCTCTACAAAGAATACCAAAAAAGTACATATTTTATAATTTAAATCTATATTCGTGGAATTCTATTTTAGTTTGTAATCGTTTGTTTCCAGGAAAATTAAAAGTTACAGTGTAAGGGAATTGGAAAAGGTGTACTGTGATAATTGCCAATTTGTATTTTTGGTTTGTTTTGAAAAGTGTTTGTTTATTGTTAATTTCAGGAGCGCGATAAACGGCTATTTTGTTTTTATTTTCCTGTACAAATCGCTTTCCAGGAAAGCGAATCGATTATACTTCTGTTATTAGTACTGTTGCGTTTGCGTTGTTATTTACTGAATTATTAATAATGACTGTTAAATCAATTACATTTTATTTATCATTTCCAAATATGTTTTGTATTATTTGACGAGCACATAACTAAGGATATAAATCGCAAGCATGAAGTTTATACGCGAGCCGTAGGCAAGCGTGTAAACCTGCGAGCGATTTATATCCGTTGTGTGCTAGTCGAGTTTTTCTAAATTCTCGTTTTACAAGTTTCACTTAAATACAAACTTGAAAAATGAGAATTTAGAAAAATACGACTCGCACACAACTGATATAAATTGCTCGCATGTTTACACGCTCGCCGATAAATTAAATTTAGAGTTCTCACTAATTGAAGACAAGACTATTATCATTGGAAACGATAAAGGGACTAGGTCGGGGGTGGTATAGTGTTAATTTGGGGGGTGCAAAATATATTATTTCGTTTTGCAGCAAGTCTTGACGTTTTATCAAAAAATTACAAAGATACTAAAAAAGGGTGTTTTCGCACTTTTCTCAGAAGTTTTGAGGTTATGTTATACTATGTTATACTGATTGAGTGCAATAGTTTTGAGGAGTAATGTACCTCAATATAAAGAAGAAAAAATATTAATACAATTTTTCAAGATTTTGCAGTTATTGCTGGTACCCAGATATTTTCATAATCAATAGTACTTCGGTGAAATATGACCCACACCTATCTCTAGTACGCTATTTTACGAAATTCATAATACATAACGAAGTGTTCAATGACTCAACAGTCCACTTACAGACAAACTTAAACAAATTGGTCATAATGACTTCCAAACAAGTTTGTGTACTGACAATTTGTACTTGAACTTCGGCATCTAATGTCCATCTTCGAGCGACGTAAGCTCCTCATTCTCACATTCCCACGTTTTCGCAGATGACCATCATATCTCACTCACTACTTGTGAAATTATCCATTTTTATCGAAAAAAATAACAAAACCCGAGACGGACAACCAGAAAATAACGGAATTTCCCACGGCTCGCTCAGCAGTCAGCTGATCTCCACCACTGCTCGGCACAGGATCTCGCGGAGTAGTTCAAGGTAGTACTAGTCTTGCTAAAGACGTGATGTGTCAAATTCTGTATTTTTAATAACTAATCACGCAAGACTGGTGCTAGATAGAGAAAAAAAAGTATTTGAATTTAAAAGGACGTAAAACGTTTTGACCTGAAATTTATTGAATAAAACACACACAGCACGCACACGCAGCTACCGCCACCGCCTTCGCCGTCTCCTTCGTTGATCAGGCTCAACGTCATCTTCATCGCTGACGTCCCGCTCAGCATCTAGTTGCAGAGGTCCTGCATCCGCATTGTTTTCGTGCTCGTCCCCAGGCTGATCTTGCGAATATTTTTTGACAGTAGGCATTGTCAAAACATCACCCTTTGACACTACCTACTGTCATTAGAATAAATAATCTGTCCTATCCTCGCTTACTAGTTTCCTATTAATGCAGACACGACCGATCTCGATCAAATAGAGTTTGCTCATGCAACTAAACTAGCAATTTTACCAAAATATATCGTAGACATTTATTATTCAGAATTTCCTCTAATTGAATTTATTATTTATCTATTTTGACGAAATTACAAAAATGGCGGCTCATTTGCAAAATCCTTGAAAAATGCTTAGAGGAAACATTCAGTTCCTTTGGACACTTTTGAACCAAAAGGTTTTCAGCTCTAAGTTTGTCATAAAACTGCTAAATGTGAACTTTTGTCCCGATGCCTTTAGTAGTTTATCCGGTATCGTTGCCACAAAAATCGGGTACACACATACACAGACACTTTTTTGTACTTTGGTCAAATTGTTTAGGGGACCCAGAAAGACCTCTTTTCAACTAAAATCTCAATTTTTTTCGGCACTGTTACAATGCTTTATCATACTGCGTATGATAAATTAAAAATCTGTAAAGTTACTGAAAATGAATGACATAAACTATATTACTGCTGATTGTCCTCAGTGTTATCATATTGCAGATAGGTTGTAAATGAGCTTCTGACAATTTTGTAGCCTTAAGCTTGTTATGAAAGAAGGTTGATATAATACGGTTTTCTACCTAGTGTGTGGGTAGTTTTTATAAAGTTTCACTATAACAATATTATCCAATACACACACACAGAGAAATGTTTAAGACATTCGTTGTCTTGCCGAAATTTACTCCGAACAAATCAATAAAGTTTTCAATTTAGATGAGCTTTTTGAATCAAAACTCACAAATTTCTCCTTTGAAGCGACAACATTTTGTTTCCAAGTAAAACTATATTGCATAATTTTAAAAGTTCTTATGAGTTCTTTTAAGAATATAGTGTTTTGCATTGAACAATTCAATATATTCCAATGAAAACAACTATTGCATTGAAACAAGATCATATATGTAAAATATGGTGTTCAAAACAAGTAAAATTAGTTGGTTGATGCAAGAGACGTTTTGTGTGGACCAAGTAACCAAATACTTAGTTTAAAATATCGGGTGGTTTCATTGTGCGGAAAACTTAAGAGTTTGCGCGGTTTGTGGCACCAGACTGACGCGACGTAGAACGGCGACAGTTTTTAGATACGCAATATATGAGGACTACATTCTCCAGTCTCAATCACAACCCTCACAACGTTAACTCCATGCAAATATATTGGTTATAGTGGTAAGCAGTGTCGCTTTGATATACGCTTGATTGTATCTGCAGTTTTACATGTGATAATGGACAGCGTGGATGATTTTTCAATTTCATTAGATCATCTTAAAATGATATTTGACAGTAAGTATATGCGTATATCTCCTTTTTATGCGAATGTTAATACACTATGTGCATTCTATGTTTTGTAGACCATAAACTGTCCATAACTGTCCAAAACATAACAAAACTTACAGAAGAAGAGGTAAAAGAACTTATTCCGGCTATTGGAGATCGGATTATTTTCCGGGAAGCGGTGAAGCTAAGAGGAGATTTAGAAACACCTGAGGTGAGAAACCGTATTATATTACAGCCTCGTCTCATAAATAATACATTGTAGTGCCTTCTATTCTTGTACTGAATCACACGTTTAGAGTAAAAAACTGAAAAAACTACCTGCTCCGCCGGCTGCGGGCAATGCCTGATTCACTATTTCATTCTTCGTTCGTGTGCTGAATCGTACGTATCGTCTCGCTCAGTGCGTATTTAATATAATTATATTTAATATAATTTAATACAATCTAGTGTATTTAAAAATGCCTAAACAATCTCAAAAACGGCATAGGAAGATAGTGACAGTGACTATTCGATGGACCGAAAAACTTAAAGTTAAAGAAGAAGCTGGCAAAATTAAATGGAAAGAAAGGAAACGGCATTTTCCAACTCAGAGGGCGAAGAGGTCAGTGCAAGAATGGACTTGGTTGTGAACACAAGACCGTCAATAGAATACAAATTATCGGTAGATAATTTTAAAACCTGCTTGTTACAGCAGTATTTGCAATAGTTTGCAATTAGCTTGCTTATGTTAGCAATGCCCGTATTATAGGTATATAATACAATATCTTACCATTAGATAAGAAAAACTTGCTTGTGACAGCAGTATTTGCAATAGTTTGCAATTAGCTTGCTTATTTTAGCAATGCTCGTATTATAGGTATATAATACAATATCTTATCTTTAGATAAGAAAAACTTGCTTGTCACAGCAGTATTTGCAATGGTTTGCAATTAGCTTGCTTATGTTAGCAATGCCCGTATTATAGGTATATAATACAATATCTTATCATTAGATAAGAAAAACTTGCTTGTGACAGCAGTATTTGCAATAGTTTGCAATTAGCTTGCTTATTTTAGCAATGCTCGTATTATAGGTATATAATACAATATCTTATCATTAGATAAGAAAAACTTGCTTGTGACAGCAGTATTTGCAATGGTTTGCAATTAGCTTGCTTATGTTAGCAATGCCCGTATTATAGGTATATAATACAAAATCTTATCCTTAGATAAGAAGAACTTGCTTGTGACAGCATAGTTGGCAATTACCTTCGCTTGATAGCAATATTGTGATATATTGCTTTAAGAGTTTCTCAATGTCGTTTCTGTCCGGCTGTCTTGTCTCGTGTACATGTTTACAAGAATTTTAAATGTTTATAGTTTGCAGTTTGGATGATTGTAAGCGCTTACTCCGATAACTTGACCATTCAGGCTGATGATGGCTCAACCTTGAGTCGAAACCGGTACCTATTGAGATAAATAAACCCATCAAAGGATTAAGAGGTCTTTTTCAATATCCCAATATAGCAATATTATAAGGTATGTATATAATATAATAAATTATCATTAGATAATAAAAACTTGCTGGTGACAGCATAGTTGGTAATTAGGTTGCTTGGGAGAGCAATATTATATATGTAGGTATATAATACAACATATTATCGTAGATAATATAAACCTGCTTGTGACAGCATGGTGTGCACTTAGCTTGCATGTGATAGCAATGCTCATAAAATATAGGTATTTATATATATATTGTATAACATATTATCGTAGACAATAATATAAACTTGCTTGTGACAGCATAGTTGACAAATAGCTTACTTGTGATATCAATGCTCATAATTAATATTCATATATATATTGAATAATAGATTATCATTAGATATTATAAACCTGCTTGTGACAGCATGGACTGCTTTTGCATATATCATAATATGTATAGGGCTGTGTTTGTGAACACAGACCTCCAGTAACCGTAATATGCTTATGACAGCATAGTTTGCAAATAGCTTGCTTGTGATAGTAATGCTCATCATATATTTACGTACAATATATAACCGAATAGAAAAAGGGACAACAATATATAACATATCTTTGATGAAAGTTATGAATAAATTATAATACGTTATCATTATAATAGAAGCTTGCTTGTGACAGCATACTTGGGAATTAGCTTGTTTGCTCATATTATACGAGTATATGTTATGATATTATTTACATATAACAAAAACACTCACGTTTTTTTTAGAACGCATTTGTTTGCATGAATAATACAATCCGCTATTATAATTGTTTTCCAAAGAAAGGAGGAGAAATATTGTCGCAGGTACTAATGGCGCCTACTAGCAGGTGTCAGTTACCGCGGGCTCAAAGCCAAATCCAGTAGCTACTGCTGGAATCTCGCGAGTTCATATCAAATGAGACAATAGATGACAATCTAATTTGACTCAAAGTGGAGACAGCTCTGTTCAGCTATATGTAGGGTGTTAACAGCAAGGTTGCAAAAGGAGAGGGTGTAGAATCCACTCAACGTTTTTAAAGGGTTTGAGCGATTCAAAAACAAAATCAGACGTGAGCTTGCGGCTTACAATTTAAGCAAGGGTTTTAATGTGGCCATAATGAAAGCCCCCACAAATTAATGGTAATTTGACGTGATTTTTTCACCGAAGAACACCAAAAATTAGTATGAAAAGAATGGTCAAAGAAGTTAAATATCAGGGGTCCGTCTCAGACAAAGTCTAAAGGACCAGATCAGAGCGAACAGCGTGAGCAATCAAAGACTCTCTACACAAGAACCAGTACCTACGCAGGGTACAGGTCGCACCCAACGCAATGAACGGATAGGGGCGAAGAACATTAAGTAAATGTACAGGTTTGAAAAACTGCTAGACTTTGAGCTTTTCTTACAGTAGTTGATGTAACGTTACTAAAATTACGATGGAAAATTAGCTCGGATGTTGGGTAAATTTGGTTTTTGTAACATGTCCCGTCCAAAATATTGTGCCTACAAGGGTAGAATTGGTTAATATTAACTATTCTCAAATGTATAAAAGATGCTGATATTCCGGAGGGATGAAGATTTTAAATAAATTACAGCGATAACCTGGAAATTACTCTGGGACTATTGCGTAGCTGCGCAATGCTCTAACAAACTGAGCTGTCATTCTCAGTTTTTTTATTAAATTGGTAAAAATTACTAAATGGCAACTTTAGACACCAGTCGCTGTAAGAGAATCGGATAAAAAATATCTAGATTTAGATTTAACAATGTACCTTATCAATGTCATTGTATGCCGCTTATATTATCCTTTGGTTACCTATTAATTTATCAAAATAATGAAACGGTGGTGAAAGATTAGATTTTTTTTTTGTCGGTTAGTTACCTGAACGATTCTTTGCTATAAAATAAAACAGCAAAGAATTGTCAGAAAAAGTTAACGATACAATTAAGCTGCTAGAATATTTGAGAAATGGAATTAACTATCATAAACGTAAACTACATAGTGTATATTATGCACTAAGGAAGAAATAATTTTAGGTTGCATTCGTTATTCCGTTACAATAGCAATTTCGTTCTCAAATTGTCTTACCGTAACACACTCAAGAAATAAATATGTTCAAAATACGTGAATTTACAAGATTCTTAGGTGTAAAGACTTCAGCCGGTGCCGCTGGACGCTATGATGACTCTTTATGAAACATTTCGATTGAATTTTGTTAAATTGAGGCTTTAATGCTGTAATAAACATCTCTAATAATCTTTCGAAGGGCGTCACTGGTGGGTACAAAATATCCCCAAAACAATTCGAAAAAATCCACAAAACTTTATATTATTCAGATGCGTTATAAAATCGGTTGGGGTATTAGGAGACAGAAAAATTAGAACAGAGTTTTCTAGAAATTTATTTAGAATTACTGGCTCTATTTTTTAAGTACAGATTTTTAAGTAGGTTTTCCAATAACACATCAAACTGTAATATTATATGTAGTGTTGATAATACGACACCCTTATCTTTGATCATCTGTAGGGACAGTAATTTACCATCTAGTTAGGTTGGCCAGGGAGACTTGGAGATGGTGCAAAGCAAAAATATTTACTCACAGGCATCAGTACTACAGGCATCTTTAGACAAACATGAGACAGAGTTCAGTCGAGGATGGGATATAACGGTACAAAAGGGGAGTTAAGCTGCTACTTTTGGGATATGTTAGTTAAGTTTGAAAAGCCAAAAATTGATATTTCGCATTTCGGACGAACACAAATTGTAGAATTATTTTGTGCTTGAAATATCCGGAAAGTTTTGTTGGTTTGATGATCTTGTCAATTGGAATAGTGGTCCTTCTTTGGCCCTCACAGCTGTCGTACAAGTCATTGTAGAAAGCTGGACACCTGGAGTGTCTTAGATTTCGATGTTTCAATGTTAGAATCGAACGGTATTTGTTTTGGAATTTTCAATAATTAATGTTTGACTATCAGCCATATTGCAAATTTTGGTGATTAGCAGAAGGTTTTAGATTTATTTATTTTTATTAAAGGCGCGTTTGGGTTACGACTGAGTTTGTCAAAATATAACGTTACCTGGGAATCGAAGATAGTCCCAGGGTAGACGCGGGCCATAATAATGATAATTCGGGCCTGCCGATGCCCCCGTAGTGGCGAAAGCTGTTGGGGGATGTTAAATAAAAGCAATGAACTTGCATTGTCTTAAAAAATGGCAAGCGGATAATAACATCCGGGCCAATCAGACGGCCTACTCTGAAACTGCCATATTTCCTTCAAAATGCAATATATGTGCAGCAACTGCTGGTGGACAGTATTGTAATAAAACTAAATATTACAAAAATTCCTAGAGGATAATAATAAAAGTGGATTGAGATGTAAACATTTCCGTCTCACATTACAACCCAGGCGCCTCCACATTACCCGCTGCTGAACTTACCGCTTAATTACAGTAAGATTAACAAGGAGACGGATAGATAACTCTAATACTTTTGTAAATTTTAGATAAGTCACCAAAAGTTATAGTCGGCAGTTTCTGGTTTTTTCGGAAACAATTAAAAATAAATTAGTTAATAATGTTAACATACGTAGAAGATAGTTTAATATTAGCTTTATTAGGATCATAGGAAGCTAATTTGGAGTTAATAATTTGGATTATCGTTTGTTGAAACAAACCTTCTTATGTGGGAGAAATAAAATTTTGCTGTTTATATCTCTAAACATCTACAATGTATTATTTATGAGACGAGGCTGTAATATAATTACAAGATCAAACGAACTTACCTAAGTGAAGTTCGATCTTGATTATATGGAAGCCTCGTCGAAATAAATAATCACCCACCACTCCCTAATAGCCCCTTAAGTAACAGCAAACATTTTTTTCCCAGACTCTGAAGAAATGAAATAGTGAATCAGGCATTGCCCGCAGCCGGCGGAGCAGGTAGTTTTTTCAGTTTTTTACTCTAAACGTGTGATTCAGTACAAGAATAGAAGGCACTACAATGTATTATTTATTTCGACGAGGCTTCCATATAATCAAGATCGAACTTCACTTAGGTAAGTTCGTTTGATCTTGTAATTATAATGGCCAGTTCAAGTTCAAGCCAGGCCCTTCAAGTCTTATTGACTGCTTAGCTCTTAACTGTACTAATTGCTGTATCAGGAAGACATTTTTTTTTGTATTTTTGAATGCATTTTTTTTCTTTTATAACGAGTTATTGGGTTTATATCAGTATGACACCTACTTGTTTGAAATGTATTTTTATTTTTATAATAAATTAATGTATTGGTATATATGAACTTTTTTTACCCATTGTCTTTGCTACATGACTAAAAAAATATATGTCTTACAAAATAATTGCTTAAAGAACTTTGATGTAATAGCACATATTATGTTTTGATTAGATTTGTGAGCCAGAAGAATTATTCTTGCTAGTAAATATGATTAAGAAAGTAATGTGCTATTATAATCGTGTAGTTCTTTCTGCATTTGTTTTGATAGACTTATTTTTTTATGTAACCTTTGCAGCAGCGGTAGATAGTTTTAACAAAACAACAAAAACATTCACTTCAAATCAATATATTATGTTGAATGTAAATTACTATTACTTACTTTGAATTTTTAACGCACTTCGTTTAAAATGACAGTTACTTGCTTTGAGAACAAAATACTCTATTCAGAACACTAAAGGTGTTGAACCAAAATTACAAATCTTTCTCTGAAACATTGGTTCTTCCAAGCAAAATAACCTATTACTTATTCTGATAGCTCTATTACTATCTTTAAGACATCATATGATTGAATTAAAACAATATTAGTTTGGTCCAAATGTTGAAATATTTGAAATAATACTACAAAGTTTCATTCAAAACAACATTATAGTCCTTTCGAGTTGATGACTATTTGGTGCAAGTCAACAGTTTACTCGTTGCAACTCAATTTATCTCGAATGAAGCACTTAACACATTTGTACTGAGAAAATATTGTCTTGGTTGAAGTGGATAGTTATTTCGTGGATATGGAAATCAACCGTTGTTTTGATGCAAAGCAATATTATTTGAATTGAGCATTCCTTTCTCTGTGTGCACGGTTTCTTCTTTTAATTCTGTTTCAGCCAAAATTTGGGAAACAATACTTCCTGCGCAATACCTTTGTCTATTTAAATACCCCGTATAAAAGTAGTATTTTTCACTTCCTGCGATACAACACGCAGACTTCCTTTCTCAAAAAATCGTTGTGTTCAAAATGCGTTAAAACTGATAGCGCCCAGCAACAGGAAGCAGATGCATTATTCCGATGCACCGTTCCAAGAAACCCCTATTAGATTATAGAATCCCTTTTGTCGACTCACTCACTCCCTTTCAGAGTGCTTCCTTTCGATACAGTTCCTCACACAATGTTTCACACACACACTCCACTTCCACGAAAGTTAAACACTTCTAAGTACCCGAACGCCTGTGAAATAAAAGGATATTTTACATGGAAGGGAGGAGACTTTTCGGAAAGGCGACAGAGCGTTCAGTTCTCAGTACAACAAGTTGCCAGAACCAGCATAATATCGTCTTCGTCTTAATTGACTTAATTATTTATACTTAACATTATTCTTAGGGTTAGTTCAGACTGAGATATTTGTATGTATTTATAATATGTACAACACTACAGTGGTGTCAAACTCATTTATTTACGCGGGCCACAAAATTCTGATTGGAGCTTCGGTGGGCCGCATACAAGAAAAAACTAGAAAAACTGACTGGTAATAAAGTTATTGTGTCTCACATTCGATTTTTTTAATAAAAAAATACATAGTTTCTAGAATTTCTTTTCTGGAAACTTGGCATCCGTTTTTATTATCGATAACGATGTTTTTAAAATGAACTTTCCACAAACCCGCGACATAGGCATTATTGTAACAGTTGCTTAAATTACATGAAAATCTAAAATAGCAACTTTATTATGATATTATACCATGTTGCTAATACTGTCTTAGAACAACTGTAGGAACAACAAAATAAATACAGAATCATTTTAAGGATTTTTTTATAAAAAAGTTTCATAAACATATTTACGAAAATGATACCAAATAGCTTCTAAACTTGGCTACACCTTCACATTTCATGTTTAAAAACAATTACTACAGATCGTTTTTAATGTCAAATCTCTATTCAAATAAAACTTACGAAAATATTATAAGAAAATTTATAATTTGAAATACTTTGTTGTCTAAAATAAATACTAATTCTTTATATATGTTTAAAACTAAAACGCAAGCATGTTTTTTCCACATGTGAATAAAAAACATGAAAATCAGTTATGAGGTTCCAGAGAATATAAACCTTGAAATCGTGCCATTTTGTTATTACTGTTCTTGTTTTATGTACTTTAAAACCAGCGATTATGAAGTGAAAAACAAAATGTTCAGCCAATATCATATTCCATTTTCATTCCAGTTGCCAGTTGTTATAGCTGGACAACTCCATATAGTGCGTCAAAGTTCAGACAAAAAAATATAATATAATATCACTCTTATACCCTGTATATACTCAAAACTTAAAGTCGATTATAAATTCTTCATCCGTACTTACTGCTTCTGAAATTTAGTAACGACATAATAATCACAATCGGATAAATGGTTGGGGAGAAAATCAACTTTCCCTTTTTGACTAATTTTTCAATATCGCCTAATTATTGACTTTCAAGAAGTAATCAACTTACAATTATCAAATCACCAAATACAAAGTTTCATGAACATTAAAAAATAATGAAATTTTTATTTTTTGAATTTTTAGAAGCGTCAAGTTATACAGAATGGCTTATCAACTTCAATGTGACTGTGTAGTAATCTCATTTCATATTTAACTAAAAAGTAATTGCTACAGTACGCTTTTAATCTCAAAATCCAATTCAAAATCCAATTAAGAAGATATTTTAAGTATATTCGATTTTTAATAATAGTTTTTGATTTATGAAATTCAATCAACGTAAATTATAATGATAACAGAAAAGATTGAAAATGGTGTTGTGCTCTTCACGACTGCAGTTGCACAACAATTCGTATGTCTAATAATCACAGACAAATCCGCTACCGGGTAATAGGCAGTGTTATTCGCTACTGTGAAAAACGCAAGTGGACGCTTGGGCTGAGTCTTTTGGTGGATGCCATGATTAGGAACTTTAGACACAGGGCCAATATTCAGAGCAAAAAAATGTTCCGACAACTCCTTGGGACATTCATGAAATATATCAAAATTTATGATGTAGTAATATCCAAATCAAAATGGTTACTGTTCTGTACCCTAATAAGTAATAACTAGTGTTCACACACACACACAAGCTCCATGCAAACTTCATTAATTAAAAAATTTACACAAATATGTTACACATTTTTTAAATTTGATTTTATTGTAATAGATTCTTTTGCGAGGGCTCGCGGGCCGCAGTGTACGATGTTGAGGGCCACATGCGGCCCTCAATGAATTGCATAGAAAGTATATGCAATATATTGTTATTTAAAAGTTGTTTGCTACCGAACGGGAAATGTGACTAACTAATTGAGATAGGTAGTTTACATTTTGACGTATGGAATATCGTTGTTCCATCATTTTTAAACGTTATAAACAATTTTCAGCAATCAACTTTGTGTTTCTTTGGCTGTCGATACTTAATATTGTTACAATACTAATCGGCTAGTCGCTCTGTTGCCTTTAGCAACGTAGTTGTTGCCCCTAATTAATCATTATTGTATTTATCTCTCAATAAGTATCGAAAAATAGTAAAATGAAAACATTTTTCTTGGCAAGGGACATTTGATTTGATGCCTTTTTAGATTTCCAAAATTCTACCATTTGCAAGTTTCAAAGCTAGATGTGTTCTACCGATCAACAATAATACCTTATTCACTAGTTTGACAATCAATCTTTTGATCTGAGTGATTTGTTAATGGTATAAATTCCAGTAAAGAATTTTGGCCGGGACATAATACCAAACCGGCCGGGACGCCCGGACCGATGTCTCAAACCGGGACTGTCCCGGTCAAACCGGGATGTATGGTAAGCCTACCCATGGGTATATCCTGATATTCATTTTAAATTAAGTGGAAGTCAGTTGGAAAACTGAGTGATTACAATGGTCATAAGTTGCTATTTAAATTTATTCTTAATAGTATTTAGTTGTAGCAAATTCGTCATTCCTAATGTCAAGTAAAAACAAATCTGATGTGGCCAGGCACATGACTTTATCATATAATATATAAAATGTATAGTGTAGGTCAGCCAGGATTTGACGATATTTTTATACTAATGACAGTAGGTATTGTCAATACATCAACGTTTGACACTGACAAATCCTGGCTAACTTACTTTATCTTAATGCAGACACGACCGATCTCGATCAAATAGAGTTTGGCCATGCAGCTAAACTACAAATTTTACCAAAAAATGTCGTAGACATAAATTATTCAAAATGTCCCGTACTTTAATTATTATTTAACTATCTGGATGAACTTTCAGAAATGGCGGCTCATTTGCGAAATTTTTTAAAAATGCTTAGAGGAAACATCCATTTCTTTTGGACCCTTTTGAACCAATAGCTTTTCAGCTTTTCAGCAAATTTTGTCCCGATACCTAGTTTAGTTTAGTTTACGATAGTAGTTTACAATAGTAGTTTCTCCGGAATCGTCGCCACAAAAATCGGGACACATACACACATACACACACACAGATTTTTTTGTACCTTCGTCAAAAATGTTCAGGGGACCAAAAAAGACCTATTTCCGCCAAAATCCCATTATTTTTTCGGCACGATTACTATACTTTATCGTATTGCGTATGATAAAGTAATAATTTTGTATTCACTAGATCATAAACATTTATTTCGAAAGCTTACTACTAATGTATTTACTTCTTTTTATTCACTTAGCTGGCTAGATGGAAATTAACAAAAAGACGTCAGATATTGATCGTCGTCTTCGTCGTCCTCAAAACCGAACCTCTCAAAATTAATTAACAAATTTCCAGGTACAATTTATAAATCGTCGTTACAAAGTTACAACATCGTTGACAAGCTTTCTCGTGCAACTTCGCAGAATTCAATTTCGCTCCACACAATTCCGGCACGCTGCATTTCTCCTCGTTTCATTTCTGACAGTTCGTGACAGATTACATAACCTTACATCACCCGAAGCTTTTCCAGTAAAATATGATTGCTTATCGATCCTCGTAACCCGATCGTTTGTCAGCAAATAAACAAACAACGCCGGGCAAATATTGCGAACGAAATTTGATGCCGTGTCAATGGAACGATAAAAAATTGTGATTGATTCTGGGAAGCGGACGGATGTCGCTTGTTTTTTGTTTTAGCTACCCGTCTATCTGATTACGTTAGTCTATTAAAAGCAATACCAATCGCGATATTCTAGGAATTAACACGGTTTATTAGGTGCATAAGGAGGCTCGTTATGTTCCTCTTTTCTAATTTTGTTTTTAAGGCTCTGAATGTTGATTAGAATTCACAGGAAACGATTATAATATGTAATTTTGTAACGCGGTCAATCGGTTTTATGTTCGGTTAAAAAAATTGAAATTAAATCACTTCCAGGTAGGTAACTATTACTTGTTTAGTACTCAATCAGGAATAATTATTGTTGGTGACTGTGTAATGTTATGATTGTCCTCTATACAGCGTTACGTCATTGTCATTAGGACCAAGAATTATTGTTCTGCCAGCAAATCAAGCTATACACGTTGTAGTGCTTGCTAATGCGGTAAGTGGCAAAACTATTACAATCAGTCATGAAAGTAATGCGCTATGCTATGGCGTATGGGTCTAGATCTACCTCCATGGGGCTAAAGGAAATATTGATATCAAATATCTACTTAGTTCCGCACTCAATATACAATCAAATGCAAATATTGGCTGTTCATAGAATATATGGCAAACATATCTAATCCACAAATAGAATGAAATGTTCTACGAATGTTATGACTTGTTTTCTATGCCTACAACCGATAAAGGAGCTCTTTGGAACAAAAATTTGACCTCTTATACAATAGTAACTCTAAAAGCACGACAATACGTGTAAATTTTGATACTTAAAAAATTATACGGCAAGCAACTGTCAATGAATACACTGTGTTACAGTGAAAATATACTTTAAAGACGGTACTGCGCCGCAGTACGATTTTGTTCGATTCAACGAAATTGGAATGAATCGGTTACAATTTGACCGTGTGTGGGCACTACCGATCAAGTTCAGTCTGCTTGACGTGCAGTTAAAAAATCTTAAGAGGCTGGTTCAGCCTAACTTCAGGACTGTTCTGGTGGTCCCCTATTGGTCCAATTATTCAAACTGTTCAATGATTTTGTGGGTTAATTATTGAATAATGATAACATCTTATAAGATGCCAACAATCTGAATTAACTATTCTAGTGCGCCAAACCTCCATATTTATTATACCCATGCCCAATTTTAAACAATTGCTGGTCAAAGGTGGACGTATAATTGGAGGACGGGTAATATCATGATTTCAGATATAACATTTCAATTATGTATTTTTGCGATTTGCCGCGGTAGTTCCACTTTACGTCAATGTACATTTTGAAATAATCAAATAAATGAAAAGAAATAAAGCCACACTTTTCATGAATCGGCGTCGTATTTTACCAACTTTTCCATCCATATTCGAGTCTAGACAGTGTGGCCATCTACGGTGTTGTCGAGAACTAGACGTCATTAGACGAGGATAGTAATGTGTCTATCTCTATCTACCATATACCACAAAAAAATAACTCGATAAAATTCACATTTATATTTATTGCACATATTTCGAGAGCTCTAACCTAGAAAATGCTGTAACCCACAAATTAGATATAAACAACACCGCACAAAGAAGTTTTCCAATCAAAATTAGGAAATTATATACAATTCTACTATTATATCAGACATCAACCAGGTTTGTGCCTAAAGAAGTATACTACATATTATTTTATTAAAAACTCCAATTTTTAGGTTAACTAGCAGAAAATAGATATAAACAGTGCTGTTTTATCCATTCTACTATACCATAGAATTCAAGCTCCAAGTATAGTATGATGTAGAAGCTCATTCCGGGTTTTGTAATTGGGTTCAAATTACATTACGGAGAATCAAAATTCTGACGTACTATTTTGTTGATCAAAAAGGATTTCTAGACAAGAGATGTGATCACTAATTTTCAGAATTTCCATGAACTGACAATAAAATCACCGAGGTATGCTGAAGATTAACGATTTTTCATCAAATTTCTTGGTAATATTACTATAAGACATCTATATTATTATATGAGAAATGTATAATGGGACATAGTCGACTTGTCAACCACTGAGTCCTGATGTTTTTCTTCTCAAGTGCAAAGTGTGTGCAGAATTTATGTTCAAGACAGCAAACCGCAGATTCTATTGAAATTACCCCCGAAGAACCGAACAAGCATAACGACCCATATGCGTGACTAATGATAGCGAGGATCAACATTTTTGTGATTTTCTGTTCACATTATAATATAATATTAATAAAGCTATATAATATTATAAAGCTTAAGTTATCTAATTGTGTTTTATAAATAATATATGAATTACAAATTGGTAAATAAAGAATAACTTATTATTTTTTTTATTTTCTTATATGTTATTAGTTATCAGATCCCAGTGCTGTTGATATATGTACGTATGTGTAATATATATATCGACCCATGCAACGAAGACTATCGTAACTCAAGTGCAATGCCTATGTAGTTACTATAGGCTTCGTTGCATGGGTCGATATATACTTGTAAGTTTTTCATTAGCTAGGCATAAGTGTATTATCAGCTGAGAAATGAGTGCATAATCTATCGTACCAAGAGAAAGTAATCTGTGACCAAAAGTATTAGCACGGGTGTTACGATAGAACACACGTATTTCTTCACACACACAATCTTTAGTATTTTAGGTATATGGGCCATAACCTTACACGTTTAAATATTCTAGATATTCATAGTACGAGAGGTTTTGCAGATTTTACTTCATAAACCGTAGACAAATGTTGAAGTTATATAAATATATGAGAAATATCTCAAATTCTCAACATAGGTTATGTCAACAATTTATCACAGTAATTTTTAGAGTTACCATGTTATGTTGGTAAGAACTGTAAATATCACTATCCTGATTACGTGTGCAAAAATAAATTGAAACAGCGTTAAAGACGTTAGATCGTATAATGTTGACCGCACGTCGGCGAAGTCTATCTTGTTCCAAACTAGGTTTAGCGAAAACGCCGACATCCCCGCTCAAAGACCAATTCTCGACTGATTTTTCCCAACTTATCAAAAACAGCCAAGCCGCAGTCGATCAGCTGTTGGACCCCGCTCTTAACTGCAGCAGTACGACGCGGTCGCTCGTATGCCCATATAGGATCGTGTGTGTCTCTCTGCGACTAAATTGTACAGCGGCGCATATCAGCTGAATCTAGTACAATACATGAGTATAGGCAAAACTGGGAGAGCTGAAGATTACTCATAGATTTCAGCTGTTATTTTAGACATACATTACAGAATATTTCTAAATATTGACACGTGTTAAAACGAAATAGCATACTTTTCATACGTCTGCTGTATAATTTCAATGGGCAAGACAAAAAAGTACGTCTGTTCTTAGAACCATAAGAACGAATGACAGCGGTAGCAACCTAACCTCCAATTCGAGCGCGAACGTGTGATGTGAACAAGATGTTTTCGTTGGTATGTTTTCACTTTGCTTCTGTTAAACATGCTAATGATGGATATATAAATTAGATAGGACAATTATCACAATTAAATGTCAGTATTTTTAATAATTAAATATTAATCTTGAACGAACTACCTAGTAGGCAACTTAATATACACAGCTAATAACTAATTCACGCGGTACGTTCATATCTTGGTTCAGACGATTTTAAGCGATGAATCACCTTCAGCTCTCCCAGTTTTGCCTATAGGGGGTTTGTTGTGTTCAGGGTTACCAATTTAGTAGAATTTCTGTTAAATCTGGTAGAATAAAACATTGATCTGGTGACCAAATTTTGAGGATAGTAGATAGTGGAAAATCTGGTAGATTGGCATATTTTTTAGTAGTTTTCTGTTCTGTACTTATATTAGTTTAAGTTATACTGAACTTACACTAATACTATTATAAGTGCAGAAATCCTTACTCCTTAACAAATGTGGCCAGTATTGCCAAATCAGTAGATTTTTCACTAGATCTGGTGTGTCGATTAGACATGTTTAGTGAAAATCTAGTGTCATAACTCAATAATGTTCTCTCTAGTGTCATAAGCCATAAGTCAATAATGTTCTGTTCTATACAATCTGTAATATTTCTATAACAAATATTAATTTTATACTACGTATATCCATTATACCGAATTGTGGGATATGCATAGGTGATTATAATATTGGTAGATTTAGTAGAATTTCTGTAGAGCTAGTTGAGAAAACCACTAGAAACCCACTGTATAATTACAAAATAAATCAAGTTGTCAAAAGGCTTTTATTCGATGAACATTTCGAAAATCAAGTAGAGGAAGGAATTGTATCCAATTTGTGGTTTGATTAACAGATGACAAGCATCTGACAGCAATATCGCTGATGCGGCTGAAGAGTGCCTGACTTTAAGATTATCGGAAGGATATGCGGAATTTGAACAACTGTTAAATAAACGACGAAATAAAGCATTAACAATTTACTCACTAGTAGCGAATTATCTACATGCCATATATCAAGGAAAAAAAATTAAATAATGAAGACGTTGACCAAATAGCTGATGAACAAAATTTCCTTCTACATAACCTCGAGACTCGAGGTCTAGATGATCTAGATTCTAAAAGATCCAAAAGTGGAATATTTGGTGTGCTTTTTCAGAAAAAGGTTTCTTTTCTAAATACAATTTGGTGCATGTGCGAAAGAAATCATCCAGAGTTAAGTAAACTTCCCAACATCGAAACCGTTTTACTTCTGATCAAAGTACTGATCAAAGTACCTCATTCACATGTACTACTCTCTCAAAGTAAAAGATAGTAACAAGTGTGATGATTAGTGAATTTGTTCAACCGATCTTTTTCGTTGTTATTACTTTTTCTATATTGTATATTAATTAATTTTTTTATATTCTATGTCACATATTAAACTTGAATAGGATAGGTACATATAGCTATTGTATTTTCATGTTTAATAAACAAAATAAAAAATATATTTGTTTCATATATTATGACGTTGAATAATCTATGATATAACACTACTTCTTAACAATCACCACAGGTTTTTATTTTTTATGGATTGTTTCTTAATAACATGCTAATATTTAAGGAGCTAATATTTGAGAAAAAAAACTATATGTCCTAAAGGTCTTAACTTTTGAAACACAGGGTGCTAAAGGTTTTTTAACATAAGGTTTTCGCATAAAAATATAAAATTTATTCATTTGAATCTCGAAACCTCTTACGAGAAAAAACAATTTAAATAAATTACAACTTTAAACAAAAATTTATTTAAGAGAATAATTTTTAAACGGTAAAATTATAAAATTATAGTAATCTAAACACATTTTGGAATGACAACTCTCTTTTTGGACTTTAGCACCATGTAGTTCAAATGTTAAGACTTTTAGGACATATGTTCATATTAATTCTTTTCCCCAAAATTGACCCAAGAATAACCTCCTTAAATATTAGCATGTCATGAAGAAACGCCCGAGAAACACCAGATAAATGGGGTAAAACTAATTTAATTTACAAACTAAATTTGACAAATCTGTGGTTTAGTAATTTTAAAAGGAGAGTGATTATTCTGGACAGTTTCATGAATATATAAAACTAAATTATTCTACAATGGATCACTCTATCCAGCTTTTATAACTTCAAAGCTGCGTGCTTGCTGATGAGTTCCAGTTTTACACCTACACGTAAATCGCGTGTAGCACTTGTTTTTCGTGGCGTTGGTCGTGTTTCGCTGAAGTCGCCCGCTTGGCGGAGCCACGTTCGCTCGCGGGGATAAAACAAAAGCACTCGCCCGTAGTTCCCAGAATCGTCGCAATAAACTGAAATTCCCAGTAGTTTGAGATCCAATATTGACTGTGGGTTTTCGACGGGATCTCTCCTTTATAGCCCTCTTGTTCAATTATGCACAGAATATTAAAGTTGGCTTTGCTTTCGAAGTGAAAATATAGCTGAATAATTTAAATAGCGGTTAGGTTTCCAGGTTTATATGTAGATAATATGATGTTTATTACTTTATTTATCAATAGTCGAGAACAATATCACTATTAAAAACAGTCATGTAGTTTGATCTACAAATCCGCCAGCCAATCAACTGATTACGTTATCATTTCAGAACGTATATCACTCAGTCTAATATAAACTTTTATGTCCTACATAATCATAAAGTGACATTTTACATCTTAGATACCGGGGCAAAATCTGCTTCTTAACGCCCGCGGGAGCCCGCGCGGGCATTAAGGGTTGCCTTGGTTATATGTCCAATATATCAAATATTTGTCATTCAAATTGTAAAATTTAATTCATTAATATCAATTATTGGCGATTAAGGTTATAAGTTTGACAATTAATGGTCTGTATTGTCACTCAACTCCGAATTGTTTGTATTGTTATTCAACTCCGTAGATACGCATGTCACTTGATAACGTCAAAATATATATTAATATTATTCAAACGGAGGTACAAAACCATTGTAGGACATAAAATTGTGTATGTACCTGGGGCAATACTTAATGTTTATACCCAAAGCTGGGCAATGTTAATCAGAAAGTTAACTTCGTTAATCGTTACTCCGTTAACGAAAAAGTTTACTTCGTTAACAGATAGTCCGTTAATTTGTTACAAATGTAACGGAAGTTAAAGTTAACCGTTAATCGATAACATTTTACACAAAAAAATCTGATGTGGCCAGGCACATGACTTTATCATACAATATATAAAATTAATAGTTTAGCTGCATGAGAATCTATTCTATTAAGATAAATCGTAGGTATTGTCAAAGCATCAGCATTTGACACTACCTACACTACATCATTAGAATAATAGTTATTTATGTCACAAATGCCGAAAGTACGGAATAGCGCGACGAGCGGTGATGCGGCGCGTCACCGAAGGCGGAGTGTCGCCGTCGCATGTGAGCGAGTCGCGCTATCTAGTTTTTGGCAGGAGCGACATCAACGTTTATTGTGTTGCTTTTTAAGAAATACGTATTTAAAAAAAATAAATAAATGATTTCTGTATAGTAAATGCTAGGCTGGTACCACTTTGACGAAACGTCAAGTTTAAAGGTGCGTTCCGATTGGTAGGTAATGGTAGCTAATGGCGGTGGTAGAATACGAAATTATAGTATTCCTTACATATCGTGATAATGACACATATTAGTTTGCATGTACATAAACATGAGTCACTAGCAATTTTCTATTGGAAATACTATAATGGCGTCTGCTACCACTGCCATTATCACTAATGAAATGGCACCTTAAAAAGGTAATTCAAATTCTGACAGATTTATATTTGTTCATGACACATCCCTACCAACATACTAAAATAAAACTACACTCATCGCTATACTTTATTTATAATTTTCTCAATTTATCGTTTTTAGAATTAGATATAAAGACGGGTTCATATTTCTTATCAACAAACAATCAAATTGGTGATCTTATTTTATTTGAAATTTGTATTTTATAATTTGCCACACTACAGCGGCAACGTTCCATAGTGGTTCTCCAACCTCTGATGAGATCAGCTGTTTTAGAATGTGACAACACAAAAAAATATTTTACAAATCCAGGCTACTATGTAGGTTCATATCAATGCAGATGCGACCGATCTCAATCAAATAGAATTTGCTCTTGAAGCTAAACTATTAATTTTACCATAAAATATCATAGGCATAAATTATTCAAAATTTCCTCTACTTTAATTTATTATTTAACTATTTTGTCGAAATTACAGAAATGGCGGCTCATTTGCAAAATCCTTGAAAAAGGATAAGAATAAACTACCAGTTCCTTTGGACCGTTTTGAACCAAAAGCTTTTCAGCTCTAAGTTTGGTAACAAAACTTCTAAATATGAACTTTCGTTCCGATACCTTTAGTAGTTTCTCCGGAATCGTCGCCACAAAAATCGTTTACACACAGAAATTTTTTTGTACCTTGGTCAAAAATGTTCAGGGGACCCATAAAGACCTATTTCCGCTAAAATCTCAAAAATTTTTTTCGGCACGATTGCAATACTTTACGTACTGCGTATGATAAAGTAAAAATACATACAGGTTTTGTCGAGTGCCGATCTGCTGGTGAGTATGCAACCCAAATAATTAAGTTAAAATTACCGAGGAATTTTTCAAACTAGGTATAGAGGTAGTAATTCCGGTATGTTTGGGTGGCGTTTGCCATACTTATAAATTATCATCTAACCTAACATTTGTATACAGTCTAGTATCTAAAACAATAATAACAACCAAAATACACTCAATGTTCAAATAAAATATGAAATATCAACAAAATCTGAACAATACAAACAAATTTCTAACAATTGCAATAGCCACCGGTACCTAACTAAAATACCTACATTGCGAAATGCAAGATAAGGTGGTTGGAGTTCGAAGTTAGCATTTTAAGAAAGTTACCCTTTTTCTTAAGTTTAAATATTGCAACAATAGGTATTTGTTCAAAAGCAACAATATTAAAACAAAGAAAAATAATAATTATTACATAATAAATGGGGCCTTGATCTTTATTAGTCGAAGCCTTTTTTCTTCTGTTTTTGTGCGACCAGGGGTCTACTTTCGTGTTCTGTTTGAAGCGAATGCGAGAAGTTTCGAATGGAGTGGGGATATCACCGGTTGCCCGTATCTATGAGCAATATGCTTGTTGCTAAAAACAATAACACAAGCGCCACGCCCATACGTCCCCATACGTTTAATTGAAACGTATGGGCGTGGCGCGTACGTTATTGGTCTAAGCAACAAGCAAACTTTTTTTTTTATTATTAATTAACAGCACCTCACAGGTACCTACTTGAGTATAACACCTAGTCTGATGACTATCTAACTATATTAATCTAACCTACATTGCTAAGTATAAAGGTGACATTAAGTGTTCCACATTGGTGTAACTTAAATTTAGTTTGGATGCTGGCGCCTTAAACTTCACACACTGCACGGTGCTTTGACTGCTTTGCATTGTTCACTCACATAACACTGTGCTCTGTTTTTGTAACATCACTTCACTAACTCAAAAGGTTTAGTTCATTTGAGTCTGCGCACACTATCAGTATTGTCAAGAAGCTAGATTGCCTCGACACTTGTGTGCTGAAGAAGTCCGTTTTCATGATTCTCGGCAAACTTTCCAATTTCATCGGTTACTAATTCCATCTCAAGATCCCTGTGGAGATTTTTGTTTCTTATATACCAAGGTGCACCCACGATGGTTCTTAGCACCTTACTTTGGAAGCGTTGAATGATGGTGATGTTGCTTGGCTTAGTGCAGCCCCACAGTTGGATACCATAGGTCCACACAGGTTAAAGTATCCTACCAACAAGCCAGTAAATTTTTTTGTATCTTATGCGCAATTCTCGTTTCTTCAACATTTGTATCTACTGCCATGATAGTAGTGTCATCAGCAAACGTGGCAACGGTAACACCATCTGGTTGCGGAAGATCACGTGTGTATAGAAGGTAAAGAATTGGGCCAAGTACTCTACCTTGTGGTACTCCAGCTTTAATATCATTTAAGAGTTAAGTACTCTTTATCTTGCTTTATACGGAAGTATCTGTGAGCAAGATATGATTTTAATAGTTCGCTATACTCGAAGAGTAGTAGCCGATCCAGCTTATAGAGTAGACCTTCGTGCCAAACTTTGTCGAAGGCTTTTGCCACGTCCAGGAGTATAGAGGAGCATACCATTTTTTTCTTCTAAAGTTCGTTCTATTAACATTGTTATTCTGTGCACCTGATCAATTGTCGAATGTTAGTTTCTGAATCCAAACTGATGGTCGGGTATAATGTTTCTTTCATCTAAGATTGGCTTCAGTCGTTTTGCAAGTAGTTTTTTTTATTGTACTCGAGACATGTTTCGATCTTAACAGATCAGCACCTTCAGTCGGGAATAGTCAGTTTGCAGAGTCTACGTGGTCATAATTTGACATTTCAATTTTAGAGATCTTAGAAGCTTTTATATCAGTTGAATTTACACTTTTAAATTTTTTTACTTTATCATACGCAGTATATAAAGTATTGTAATCGTGCCGAAAAAGAAAATTGGGATTTTAGCGGAAATAGGTCTTTTTGGGTCCCCTGAACATTTTTGACCAAGGTACAAAAAAATGTCTGTGTGTGTGTGTGTGTGTGTATGTGTGTGTGTACCCGATTTTTGTGACGACGATTCCGGAGAAACTACTAAAGGCATCGGAACGAAAGTTCATATTTAGAAGTTTCATGACCAAACTTAGAGCTGAAAAGCTTTTGGTTCAAAAGGGTCCAAAGGAACTGGCTATTTTCTCTTACCATTTTTCAACGATTTTGCAAATGAGCCGCCATTTCTGTAATTTCGTCAAAATAGTTAAATAATAAATTAAAGTAGAGGAAATTTTGAATAACTTATGCCTATGATATTTTTTGGTAAAGATAATAGTTTAGCTTTAAGAGCAAATTCTATTTGATCGAGATCGCCCGCATCTGCATTGATATGAAACTAGATAGTAGCCTGGATTTGACAATAATTTTTTTGAGCTGTCACCACAGAAATGTCTATGGCTGTCACACTCGAAAACAGTTGATTTCATCAGAGTTTGGAGAACCGGCCGTTCTAGTGCGGCAAAGTACAAAATACAAAATTCAAATAAAATAAGATCACCAATTTGATCGTTTGTTGATACGAAATATCAACCCCTTGGTATATCTAATTGTAAAAACGTTAAATTGGGAAAATTGTAAATAAAGTATAGCGATGAGTGTAGTTACATTTTAGTATGTTGGTACGGATGTGACATCTAGTGTCATGCACGAATATAAATCTGTCAGAATTTGAATTAGCTTTTTAAACTTGACGTTTCGTAGAAGTGGTATCAACCTAATATTTCCTATACAGAAATATAACAATTTTTGAATTTTTTTAAATACGTATTTCTCAAAAAGCAATACAAAAACGTTGATGTCACTCCTGCCGGAAACTACATAGCGCGACTCGCTCACATGTAACGGCGACGCTCCGCCGTCAGTGACCCGCCGCATCACCGTTCGTCGCGCTATTCCGAACTTTCGGTACTTGTGAGATAAATAACTATTTTTCTGATGACAGTAGGTAGTGTCAAATGCTGATGCTTTGACAATACCTACTATTGATACTATTGAATATCAAAATATCTGTCAAATCCAGGCTAACTAGTTTAATTTTAATGCAGACACGATTTATCTCAATCAAATAGATTCTCATGCAGCTAAACTATTAATTTTATATTTTTTTATGATAAAGTTATGTATCTGGCCACATCAGATTTTTTTTAAATAAAAACGTTTTCTCAATACACACTAGCCTGTATCCATGGAAATATTTTCTGTCTGTTCTCTAGTGTGGGACAGTACTATTTGGAATACCAGATTTTTTTATTATCCCTCAGAAATACCAGTGTGGTAACTTTGATGTTTCATTAATCCCTCTCATAATTAAATTACAAGCAATCTTATCAAATAAATTTATATCCCTATATTTCTTTCACCATTATCCACCTATGTATCATTCATTTCCCTCGAGCCCACTCATTGCACGAACCAGTATCACTGCATGTATTCCAGGGAGTCGCGAGACACTAAAAAACAATTCCTCGTACTTGCAGCCAGAATGATAAGCAAATACGAACGATCATTCTAAGAAGTTGTGGCCGACATAAATCAAAAGCAATTACGAATCTCGCCCAGCGGGACATATTAGTGGAATTGCGAACGGCTGAGCAACGAGACGACTTGTACGCGTGATTCTTGTAACTGGAAGGCCTGCTTCTTCTAAATATACGATCATATATCTTCGGCGATTACTTGGAGGATCCACGGACCCTTCTGGGAACCGCTTTCGAGTCGCAGATCAGAATTCAATACGAAGAATTAAACAGCTCCAAATTAGGAGGAAAACGCAGCCTTATTGCGTCTTCTTAGTAATAAAGTTAACCCTAAATTTAGTGCGGCGAATGTAGTCACTTTTAGGGTAATTTATCCAATTTATCTGTGAGCTATACAGAGTCTTTCACAACAATTGTCCGTTAAAAATAAAACTGCTTTTAATGCTTTTCTCTAACTTTGTAATAACTTTGTAACTAACCTTATAATTTAAATACCCTGTATAAGATTTTCATGAACTTCACTTACCTGTCGATAATATGCTGTTCCGCAACCGAGAACGGCATTTTTCAGAAAATCCTTCAGATATCTTGCTTCCTATATAATAAACACCGTGCTAAACGTTAATTTTAAAGGCAAGTAAACTGTCTTTAGATCAACGTTTCTCAACCTTTTTATCCTTGCAGAACATTTGAAATGGGAAGACGTGGAAATCCCAACAAAAAATATTTACAAGGCGTACTTTTTTTCCGCATTTTAGGAAAGTAAATGTAATTCTGAATAAAACGTATACACAATGAAAAATTTGTAAAATAATTTTGTGGTAACCAGTAATCAATTCCAAAATTCAGTATAATTTCACACGGATTTTTATAATTATTACATTTTAATACCGTAAAATTACAGTACGTTTCCTGTTAAATCGAAAACACCCTGTAAAATTACTGTAATAATGCTGTAATTTCAAAAGAATATCTCAATATCACAGGTACATATTATAAAAAATAACTGACAATTCTTCCGTAACTATATTATAGTATATTACTGTATTATAGTATATATATATTATATATATTATTATATAATATATTATATTATATATATATTATAGTATATTACTGTATTATAGTATATACTCAACGGCAGTTATTAAACTGCCGTTGAGTATATTTGTTTTCTTTTTTTTCTTCCAAAGTTACAGCCTTTACAAAATAAGCAAAGAGTAGGAACAAGAAGATACATATCAAACAATGCAAAACCATCAAACACCAATAGAACTCTTTACAATAATAAAATGTAAATATAGTATATTATTTGCGATTATATTATAATACAAGTTTTATAAGACTAAAATTGGCGCACGAGTTGTTTTGTAACGGAAAGAGTGGGCCAATACGTCTTATAAAACGAGTGTTATATACTATTTTTCTACTTTGCGTCATTATTTTTTATAAATTTTGAAAGTTGCGGTCATCTTACAATCGAGAAGAGTTTAATCTGTTGGTAGTTGTGGTAAAATTCACAACTATGATTGAGGCGAGCCAATAGCGATTGAGATGTTAGCGTTATTTGACACTTGACTCGTTATCATCAATCTTGGAAAACTAAAAGTTTGTGATCTAGTGTTTTCATAACGACACCGAAAGCGGTTTCAGTTTATAGAGTTTATAACGAACACAAAGTAAAAAAAATTCCTTTTATAGTATATTATAATACAAGTTTTATAAGACAAAAATTGGCGCACGAGTAGTTTTGGGCACGACGAGCGTAGCGAGGAGTGCCCAAATGGAACGAGTGCGCCAATACGTCTTATAAAACGAGTGTTATATACTATTTTTTCTACTTTGCGACATTAAATTTACATAAATTTAAAAAATTGCGGTTGTCATCTTACAATCTAGAGTAGTTTCACATTCAAAAGTTGGTACTTGTACTACAATTCGCAAATACGACTGACGCGAGCCAATAGCGATTGAGATGTCAGCCAGATGTCAGCCTTATTTGGCACTTGACGTCAATATCATCAATCTTGGAAAACTAAAAGTTACCAAATGTTTGTGACTTAGTGTTTTCATAACGACACCGAAACCGGTTTCGTTATGAGTTCATAACGAACGCAAAGTAGAAAAAAAACTTATAGTAACTTTTGGTTTACCAAGATTGATGACATTGACGTCAAGTGTCAAATAAGGCTGAGATCTCTCAATCGATAATATTGGCTCGCAGGCGTATTTGTGAATTTCATTACAACTACCAACTGTTGAATATAAAATTACACTAGATTGTAAGATAACCGCAAATTTCGAAATTTATATAAAATTAGTATCGCAAAGTATAAAAAATCTGATGTGGCCAGGCACATGACTTTATCATACAATATATAAAATTAATAGTTTAGTTGCATGAGAATCTATTTGATTGATATCAGTCGTGTCTGCATTAAAATAAAACTAGTTAGCCAGGATTTAACAGATAAATAAATAGTTAAATAAATAAATAATTCCTTTATTAAAATAAGACAATATTAATTGCAACAAAATATTATTTATATTTAGGGCGCAGTTTAGCACACTTGTTTCCAAATTGCCTTACTCTTCCACTCAACCCCTTACGCAAACCATAATTGTAGCAATAATATAAAATAATTCCGAGAACTTATCAAAACAAAAACAAACAACAAAATTACTCTAGAGTCTAATTACTTCGTAATTGCAGCAAATCCAACTCAACAAAACACCTGCCCATAAAAAATAAAAATTAAGAAGCCTCCAATGTGCGCTCGATGCCTAAAGTCACCTTTCCCCCAAAACTGTTTAACGATAAATTTTTCATATCTTCCCTGAGACCATTGTATATGTGACTGAAATAGTAAGAGAATGACCGTTTATACAGCTCAGTGCGATGGGCAGGTGGAGCAAACAAACCCCCGAATCTTAAATTAAGGTTATGGACATACGTTCTACAGCATATCTTCCGCATGAGGTATTGTGGGATCCTAGTGGATAGCAACTTATGATACAATGCTGCATGCAACACCCTAGTGTTATCCATGTTCAACCACCTCAAGTCGCCCAGCCCATTCGATGCATGATCATACTTCGTCAAACCAAAAACAAACAGAACACATGCATTTTGGACACGGTCAACACGCTGCCTATCCGCCGCCATCAGGCGAGGACTGTACACGGTATCACAATATGAGTTCTTTCGATATTATTAACTACGGTCAATATTAATTGTGAGATAATGTCAAAACATCAGCATTTGACACTACCGGTACTGCCAGCATTTGACAATGATTTGACACTACCGGTACTGTCATTAGACAGAAAAATTTACAAATCCTGGGTCACTATATAGTATTAAATCAATGCATATGCGACCGATCTCGATCAAATAGAATTTGCTCTTGCAGCTAAACTATTAATTTTACCAAAAAATGTCATAGGCATAAATTATTCAAAATTTCCTCTGCTTTAATTTATTATTTAACTATTTTTACGAAATTACAGAAATGGCGGCTCATTTCTAAAATCCTTGAAAAAGGCTTAGAGTAAACACCCAGTTCCTTTGGACCCTTTTGAACCAAAAGCTTTTCAACTCTAAGTTTGGTCATGAAACTTCTAAATATGAAGTTCCGTGCCGATACCTTTAGTAGTTTCTCCGGAAATGAATTAACAAAAATTGGGTACACACACATACACACACACACACACACACACACACACACACACACACACACACACACACACACACACACACACACACACACACACACACACACACACATACACACACACACACACACACACAGACATTTTTTTGTACCTTGGTCTAAAATGTTCAGGGGACCCATAAAGACCTATTTCCGCTAAAATCCCAAATTTTTTTTTCGGCACGATTACAATACTTTACATACTGCGTATGATAAAGTAAGAAATAGTATATAACACTCGTTTTATAAGACGTATAACTTTTTAGAACGTAAATGTTATTGTCAGTAAAATGTTTCATATGGACTTATTTATTTTCTCATAATTAAGAAATCCTATTTTAAACGACAAACTTGTTAAGGGCACATTTTACTCGGAATGAATGTTTTTCTAATTTATTTATTTTATTTTTTTATAGTATATTTGTTAAATTTATTAAAATAAAATGTTTCTTATTTTTTCCTTTCTTTGTTGATATTTGAAACGGTTATAACTTTTTAAGGAACTGAAAAAGAAAAGCGAATAAATGTAGACACAAAGAGGAATATCCGCAAAGTTACTGACAATAAATATAATAAAAACAAAAAACAGCACAAATGTTGTAAAAGAAGACTTAGTTATTTGCAATTATTTTCTCGATGCTGCGAATACAGCATCATCGCAATAATTTTACAGGATTTTAGCAATTTTACAGAAAATGTATTGTAATTTTACAGCAGAGTTTATTTTAAAGAATTGAACTGAGTTTCTTAACACACATGTGCGTTTACAGCATCATCGCAGTAATTTTACATGATTTTAGCAATTTTACAGAAAAAGTACTGTAATTTCACAGCAGAGGTTATTTTAAAGAATTGAACTGAGTTTTTTAACAAACATGTGGCTGGTTATTTATACAGCAAAATTGCTGTACAACTTTTTACTTTCAATGACGTGGGGAAAGACACTGTACAACAGTTTTTCTGTTGGAGGTCCCAACCGTGTCTCAACCCGAGGTCAGTGGTTCTGCAAAAATAAAAAAAGTTGAGAATCGCTGCACTAGATGCTTAAAGCAATCGCTTATCGATAGGGATGTTCAATCTGAGAATCTCTGCTAATTAATAAAAATTTCTTAACCTTTTAAAATTTGTCAAATTGTAGTATGCAGACAAATGGTTATATTTGAAATCACCTGATGTGTTATACCTTTTGTAATTTTTGTTTATTCCAGTTAAGAATCAGATGAAAAATTTCTTTATTATCCATTTCTTAGGAAATGAAAAGTCAGCCGCAGTTCTAAAATCAAAAATATAATCTGATCTTACAATTTGTTTACCATATTCCGGGCACTTCACAATATAGCAACTTGACATAAGAGTAATTAATGTTTTTTTTTATTTTCAATATTTACGAAAAATGTGATTTGGAAAGATTGTTTAAAAGTAAAAATTATATTTAAATTTGATATCGCAGACACTTATCTTGAACCAAAATGTTTTTTTTTTATTACCGCTCCTGTAATAGATATTAGTACCTACTATTGATCTTACTGATTCATAATACATAATAAAAACATTCCCACATGATGCCAACTTTCCTGCATGCATGATAGATGAGATAAAGTAAAATAAAATATGATAATGAGATAAAGTAAAATTACCCGAATTAACGAAATTCTATTGAAATGGACACAATACAGAACACCTACTTGAATAAAGTTCTTTATTTATTTCCTTCGTACAGGCCAAGGTAATAAAAGAATCTCTGCATAAGGAGGCCTTATTGAAAGGACAACAAAAACGATAACAATCGCCGTACGCCCGAAGCACGGTGCAAAAACCAGTCGGGAAATAATTAACGAATGCAAAACAGGGTATGTGCTACGGCGAACGATACTGCTGGATATTGAATTGTTAAAAGAAGCCTAAGAGAGCAAATCAATTTACCCAATTGAAGGGTAACAAAGGGGCCTTCGGATGTGGTATGGAAAAGGCTTTGTAATGACAGGTAATTATGACTAGAGCCATTTCACGCATCGTCTCATCTTCTGGCGAGGCCAGGTTCCATGAAAACTAATTATTATCATGGAACGAGAACGACGCTTTTGTTATTATACCAGACATATGGCGCGATGTGTCGTCTCAATAAACGGTGTACGAAACTATCAGCGCCATACGAAAGATAATGGATACTATAAACTTACTATAAACACACACTGGTAGTTCTGAAGGTATTGTGTCCCACAATACGTATCAATAATGATTAAGTTGGTTTATTCTTTTTTGGAGCCTTTAGCCGTTTAAAAGAAACAGCTTTTAAATTAGGAACATGTCAGTATTTCTGATCAGCATCTGGAAATTCTTGGTGGACTCATTTTCGCGTCTCTATGGAGACACGAAAGATGACATTTGCCAGCCAGCCCCAGCCCGGCCTGTAATGAACACTTTTCGGCGCTAGCCAGGAAAATTTAATAACTCTGTCCAATCAAAACACAGTTTTCGATTCGGTTTGACGTTTGTGATTGAAACTTCAGAGGATTTTATTTGTCAAAAACCAATATGTCGGAGAATAGTCTCTAGAAGCGGGTGATTTTATTACGATATTGTTGTGTAGGATAAAAAATTATGTGTATACCACGCCCAGATAGTGGGTTTCCGGGCCTCAAGATGTGCCCAGGCTCGCTACGCTCGCCTGTGCAACTCTTCTCTCGGCCCGGAAAAGCACCACTTTCTCGGCTTGGTATATAATATACTAGTTTTTATAGCTTTATACACAAAATCTGCCTTCCAAAGCTTGACAACGTAGATTACTAACATTCACAAACACGGGCGCCTATTTTTGTTTTATTTCTTCTTGTAATAGATATACAGGGTGAGTCTCTAGAGTCACAAGTATTTAATATTAATGTTGTTTAGCTTATCATTTTCTACAACGTACTATTATTTACATTTATACTGGATGTTGCATTTCAATCGTAACTGTAAATGGAAGCGTGGAAGATTATTTACTATTAGTAAACAGATAATGAAATTAGAAGAAGCAATAGAAGCCAAAATGCGCAAAATATTGTTCATGTTTATTTCGGTCTTAAAAACTAACAAAGAGGAATGCTTGTAAATTTAAGGGATGTGTATTGAAGAAAATAAGGGTTTTTTGCATGCTAACTGCGCTGTCCTGGTAACATTAGTTACTGCGATATCGGCTTCCATCAAAATCTTGTTCGCAACGTTTATTACATAAAACTGAAGAAAACAAAAACGCCAATCTATAGAAGAGACTCTAAATGCAACCTGAACAAAAACTGAATTTTTTGTGATAAGTGGTTCAAAAGAAAAAATCTGAAGCGGCTAGGCGCATGACTTTATCATACTGTATATAAAAAATAATAGTCTTGCTGCCTGAAATTTGATCGAGATCGGTCGTGTCTGCATTAAAATAAAACTGTTAGTCAGGATTTGGCAGATATGTTTATACTATTGACAGTAGCTATTGTCAAAATATCCACGTTTGACACTACCTGCTGTCATTAGAACAAAAATATCTGTCAAATCTTTGCTTGTTGCTAAGAAAAATAACACACGCGCCACGCCCATACGCTCCTATACGTTTGATTGAAAAGCAAACTTGCTCCAAGGATTTTCCAAATGAGCTGCCATTTCAGTAATTTCGTCAAAATAGTTGAATAATAAATTAAAGTAGAGGAAATTTTGTATAATTTATGTCTATGATATTGTTTGGTAAAATTAATAGTTTAGCTGTGTACGAGCAAATTTTTTTTGATGGATATCGTGTGTGTATTAAAACTTAGTAGCCAGGATTTCGGCATTTATTTTTATTCTGACAGTAGGTAGTGTCAAACTCTGTTTTTTTTTCTTTTTTTGATAAAACCTACTGTCTATATTATCAAACCAAATATCTGTCAAATCCTGGTTACTTGTATTATTTTAATGGAGACACGATCGATCTCGATCAAATAGAATCTCATGCAGCTCAACTATTAATTTTATATATTGTATGATAAAGTCATGTGCCTGGCCACATCAGTATTTTTACAGATAATATTATTAAAATTTTTAAACTTGAAGGGTAAAATTGAAATACTAGGAGTATATAAATAAGTCTAAATAATATGCGGACTAAAAAATTGTAAAATAAATTTGGATGGCCTTTTTTATAAGTTTGTCTTGATTTTCCTTTGTAATGACGTGACCATATGAGTTTTTTTCTGTACTTTTGTTCTAAACTTTTGTCTAAATAGTTAGAAATGAATGATCTTGTGCACTTGACACTACGAGTACTACGACTATCTAATAGTTATAGTGCACATACGCACGTATTAAACAATACACGGAATTCAAACGGAAAACATTAATCTGTAATTCCTGGAAAACTATATTTATCTAAACGCAGTTATTCAATTGAAACTAGATCAAGCAGCAAGGATAGCGCCAAACAATATGATTATACATGCGCGAAAATCGTGAATCTAGTTGCATTCAAATTGGATTGGATTTGATGTAAATGTTTATTTTGTTATTGCACTATCAAATAAGAAAAATGGTCCTTTGAAAAGTCAGTCAACTTATTCAGAAGTATGCAGTGATCAACCATACCAAACGTACAGTCGCATCAAATGTTTATTAAAATCTATTGGTCTTGTTAAATACGCATTAAGTAAATCGTCATTTTATACTAGGAATAGTTAACTTTATTATCATCCAAGTTTAGATAAAGATTTTCAACAATTTTTCAACCTTTAAACGGTCAACGATTTTGAATCCGAGGCGAAAAGGATTGGGTTTCAATATTCTCTGGCGTCTGCACATTTGGTTAGAGCCTGGCACAACTTAAACCCACCCCTTAACATGCACGTCATCAGTTTTTGCATTTTACTGCAAAACGGTTACAATTTCGTAATTGTAGCTCCTGTACAAAAAAAATTATCATAAAATTTCGAACAAAAAAACGGTTTTACCGTTTTGTGTTTGTATACAGTGATTCTCAAACTACGACCGTCCGAATTTATAGGTACTTTTTTTGCTAATTTTATCCCACTATTGAGTAGTAAGTTTAATTTATAAGTTTTCAAAAACAATAATTGCACGGGCGTTTCTTTTAATAATTAATACAAAACTATAATTATTGACGGAATTAAATATAAATATGCACTGTTGGCCAAAATTACCGGAATACCTAAATAATTCTCAAACAGTAAGAAATTTCAAAAAGATACTGACAACAGTTTTTTCATCTAAGTATATTTGTTAATTTTATTATGGAAACTTGGGGACAAATTTTCCTCTTTTTAAATACCACAGCCTATATAGTTTTACATCTTTTTTAGTTCTAGGTATGACTCTAAGAATTTTTTACAGGAAGCATTTTTATATAGACAAAATTACTAGAACAGGATGTTTATTTTATTATGGAAATTTGGTAACGTTTTTATTTTCTTACAGAACACCCTGTAATTTTTTACATTTTTTAATTCTAAGAATTTTATGTAGGAATTATTTATTTAAAAATGCAATATTTGTGAGCAGTACTTACACATTTATTTTAATGTGGTAGTTTGAACATTTAGTTTCATTCTATATTTAATTTTGTTGTTATTTTCTCTTGGATTTTTACTTTTTGTCAGTTTTGTTAAAATAAAAGTTCATGAGATATTATTAATCGCTTACAACACAAAAATAATGCATTTCATAAAACAGATTCCAACATAAAAACTTAGAATTATAAATGTAAAAAATCTGATGTGGCGAGGCACATGACTTTATCATACAATATATAAAATTAATAGTTTAGCTGCATGAGAATCTATTTGATTGAGATAAATCGTGCCTGCATTAAAATTAAACTAGTTAGCCAGGATTTGACAGATATTTTGATACTATTAACAGTATTGTCAAAGCATCAGCATTTGACACTACCTACTGTCATCAGGATAATAGTTATTTATGTCACAAGTGCCGAAAGTACGGAATAGCGCGACGAGCGGTGATGCGGCGCGTCACCGAAGGCGAAGCGTCGCCTTCGCATGTGAGCGAGTCGCACTATGTAGTTTTCGGCGGGAGTGACATCAACGTTTTTTGTTGCCTTTCGAGAAATATGTATTTTGAAAAATAATTAAAAAATGGTTATGTTTCTGTATAGGAAATGTTAGGTTGATACCACTTCTACGAAACGTCAAGTTTAAAAAGCTAATTCAAATTCTGACAGATTTATATTTGTTCATGACACTGTAGATGTTACATCCGTGCCAACTCACTAAAATAAAACTACACTCATCGCTACACTTTATTTACAATTTTTTCAATTTATCTTTTTTACAATTAGATATAACAACTGGTTGATATTTCCTATCAACAAACAATCAAGTTGGTGATCTTATTTAATTTGAAATTTGTATTTTGTAGTTTGCTGCACTAGAGCGGCAACGTTCCATTTTACCAAAACATGCCATAGACATAAATTATTCAAAATTTCCTCTACATTAATTTATTATTTAACTATTTTGACAAAATTACAGAAATGGCGGCTTATTTGCAAAGTCCTTGAAAAAGGCTTAGAACAAATTACCTGTTCCTTGGACCCTTTTGAACAAAAAGTTTTCCGCTCTAAGTTTGGTCATAAAACTTCTAAATATGAATTTTCGTCCCGATACCTATAGTAGTTTCTCCGGAATCGTCGCCACAAAAATCGTTTACACTCACACATATATATGCGTATGATAAAGTAAAAATACAGGGCGATCTGTTAAAAAATGAAAAGATGTGTAAATTTCCATAATAAATAAACACCCTGTATTTTAAAACTACATTTGAACGACATGTTGTTTCAACCCAAAAAACATTTATTTAAGTGTTCTGGTAATTTTGATTATTTGTGGTTAATAGCTTATAACTGTAATAATAATAACTGTTTATAAAAAATGGTTCCTATAAAAAATTCTTACAATTAATCTTAGAAATAAAACATAAAAAATATATGGGGGTAAAAAAAGAAAATGTTACCAAATTTCCAAAATAAAGTAAACATTCTGTAAACAACATTCCATATAATAATTTCCAATAATGTGAAAACAAAGATTTATAGCAATCAAATTAAGTTATTAATTCCGAAAATTGGAACTTCACTCAATCAACATCATCAGTTCAGTTTCGAGAATTTCGAGCAAAATTGCTCAATTGAAGAATTCTAGACATTCGGAATTAATTAACGATTGAATAAGGCCTCATTTCCTCGAAGGAGTGTTGCAATTTTAGCGACTTTTTCCGGCGAACACTTCGAGGAAATCGCAAATTGCACTACGCTGATCTACCCGTTACTTTTCAGATTCCTTACGCTCTTTCCGTCTCTGTTTCCTTCTCTCTCTGGCCATTATACATAACTGTATGCTCATTATATTATTAATGAGCACTAGACGACTCGGAAATGAACATACAAAATGGGATCGTGGCCCATTTTCATGCACCATTAGGTCTTACAACGGCAAAATAATTATGTTCGTACCTATATATCTAATTTGCTGCTGAGTACTTGAAGAGAAAGATAAAAAAACAAATCTACCTACCTATTTTTTTATTGAAATCGTATATGCAATGTGAAAAATCTGATGCGGTCAGGCACATAACTTTATTATACAATATATAAAGTTAATAATTTAACTCCATGAGATTCTATTTCATCGATATCGATCGTGTCTGCATTAAAATAAAAGAAGTTAGCCAGGATTTGACAGATCTTTTGATAATATCATATAAATACAAGATGATATAAAGAATGTTGGTAACAGCAGGCTGTTCCAACACTAGCGTTGCAGCATATATCTTTATCTCATCCGACGTAGTGCCACCAGACACACTACGCATGCGTCAAGATCGTGGATTCGATTGGCTGGATTGGACATAGGCTGCCACAGTGCTGCCACCAGCTGCCTCATGTATAAGGTTATCTATGGCATGTCAGTGGTTTGGCGTTAGTGACGCCGAATATTACCGGCTATCGGTCGCGGTAATACCGAACGCACACTTTAAGCTACAATAGCGCCATCTGTCGACGGTCCTAATAACTACCGGCCACGCATGCGCAGTTTGGTCCCAGGCACCACATCGGTTGACAAAATATATATCTCCGTCTCACGTTGTTGGAACCGAGACTACACATTGGCGCTATAGGAAGAGCTCCGTATAATCCCTAATACGTATCTGGATAATATTCACACTAGGCATTGTCAAAAAAACAGCCTTTGGCACTACCTACTGTTAGAATGAAAATAATTGACGCTAACTAAGTTTTAATGCAGACACGATCTCGATCAAAAAGAATTTCCTCATACATTTAACCATTAATTTTACCGAAAAGTGTCATAGACATAAATTATACAAATTTTCCTCTGCTTTAATTTATTATTTAACTATTTTGACGAAATTACAGAAATGGCGGCTCATTTTCAAAACCAATGAAAACTGCTTAGAGGAACATCCAGTTTCCTTGAACGCTTTTGAACAAAAAGCTTTTCAGCGCTAAGTTAAGTCATGAAACTCCTAAATATGAAGTTTCGTCCCGATACCTTTAGTAATTTCTCCGAAATCGTCGCCACAAAAATCAAGTACACACATACACACATACACACACACACACACACACAGACATTTTTTTGTACCTTGGCCAAAAATGATCAGGGTACCCAAAAAGACTTATTTCCGCTAAAATGTTAATTTCCCTTTTCGGCACGATTACAATATTTTATCATACTGCGTATGATAAAGTAATTATCATAATGCGTATGATAAAGTAAAAAAACACTTCAATTATTAATGTAGGCAGCTATTTGATTAAAAATCATAAATTTGTTGGACAACCACAATTAAATCGATTTTGGCTGGTATAACAACAAAGGATTTTGTTTGTTTTGTTAGTGCAACAAACTGATGATACATATGTTCTGTATTTAGATTGTCATAAAAATGTATCATTTCCTCAAGCAGCAGGTCATACCAACCTCAACAAGATATGAAATAAAAGCACCCCTCCAAATATAATATATCATCCTCCAACGTAACAGAACACTTTACATGCTTATGTTATTACTATATTATTAAATGTTTGTTTTTATGTTATTACATAAATTATATTTTACTGTTATATATCTACCTATTATTTTTATCTATACTATTCTCATTTTATATTTATATTATTTTTGTTGTATACAAAATTATGCGCATAAATAAAATATATAATATCGATCTAAGTGAATTTTTTGAAGGTTACGGAGTTGCTATTTTTCAATTACTTATCAGAACTAACATTAAATAAATATAAAAAATGAGATAAAAGTATATTATCTCGGTCTGCGACGAAGAAGATACAGAGAAAAGCGAGTTAGATTTTTCAATTACAGGAAATTTCTATCTGGAATTACCTTCCATTAAAAATTATTGACAGCGGATATCTGATGTTGTGATCGGCTTGCCTTTAGGCATACGTAGCCATGATGATGAAATATTTTAATATGTACCTATTTCAACTTTTTATAATTATAACTAACTTTACTATGTATTTTAGTATAAATGAAATAATATTGCAATTGCAAATCGAATTAGCGAATAACAATCTTTAGCTACGAGCGGCAGTTTCGCTAGTTATCGAAAATATATTATATAAATATGAAACTCATATTCAAGCCAACTATATACAGAAAACGTAAAATGAAATGTAACGGAAGTACCCTTCTGTTTTATAAGAGGTACAGCCGGGGAAAATTCAATGGTGACAGGCTTGCCGCTAGTGTACACCAAACGTAGGTCGGAGAATGTCGGTCGTCGTATACCTACCTGGTAGTCATAAAACCGAAGAGTCCCTTCTGTTTCATTTCATTTTAAGTTTTCTGTATATAGATGGTATGAATATGAGTTTCATATTTATATAATATATTTTCGATATTCGGAGCGAAACTGCCGCTCGTAGCTAGAGATTGTTATTCGTTAATATTTTTGTTTCGATATGCAATTGCAGTATTATTTCATTTATACTAAAATACATAGTAACGTTAGTTATAATTGTAAAAATTTTAATAAGGCACATATTGAAATACTTCATCATCATGGCTACGTCGGTGTATGCATCAAGGCAAACCGATTACTACCGATATCCGCTGTCAATAATTTTTAAAGTAGGTAATTCCAGATAGGAAGTTACTGTAAGTGAAAAAACTCATTTTTCTCGGTTTCTACTTAGTCCCAGACCGAAATAATATACTTTTATCTCAAAATCTTTTATATTTATTTAATTTACGTTATGGTAAGTAATGAAAATTGCATATAATTATGTATTCAACAAAAATAATATAAATATAACATGAGTATAGTATAGATAAAAATAATAGTAAAAAAATGATATTTGTAATAACATAACATAAATATATGTAATAACATAAAAACAAACATTTAATAATATAGGAATAACATAAGCATGTATTAAATAAGAAAAGTGTTCTGTTAGGTTGGAGGTTGATATAAATTTGCAGGAGTGCTTTTATTTCATATGTTGTTGAGGTTGGTATGACCTGATGTTTTAGGAAATGATACATTTATGACAATCTAAACGGAACATATGTATCGTCAATTTGTTGCACTAAGAAAACAAGCAAAATCCTTTGTTGTTGTATGAGCCAAAATCGATTTAATTGTGGTTGTCTAACAAATTTACGATTTTTAAACAAATAGCTAGATTAATAATTGAGGGGTGATAGGGCATTGTAACTCTTCGAAATTGTGTGTCGATGGCACGAAGTCACAACGTTATGTGATACATATTTTCAATATTTGCCTAATTTGCGGAAAGGCCAGCAAAAAAGTAAATTAAGGAACAAAACGCGACCCATAGTGTAATAAAACTTGATACTTTTGCAATACGGCGAAAACGATTGAGTAACATAAATATAGATTGAAATTTCAATGACTTTATTATAAATTTCAAAGTTATTTGCATATCGTTCTGATGTGATATCATTTATATTGGATTGTAAATCCTGCCCTTACATGTCATACATAAAAGAAAATTGTTTGTGGATGTTATTATAGAACGTAAATATATAATTTTAATAAACATAAAAATAACATTTTTATAATTAAGTTAAAATGCTGAACAACACTGTAGTATCAGTTCTAAAGGGCATATCTGCAGCAAAGAAGAAACCGGGGCAAATACGATTTACAACTACATGCAAAAAATACATTAAATATTACAGTGCACTTTTGTCAGTTTCGGATATCGGAAACATATAAACAGACGAAATTCGATTTCATTCCATAGATACAGAAAAATAAAACGAAACGAAACAAAAGTAACCCATTGGTTTTATGACTTTAGCAGGTAGGTATCCGACGACCGACAATCTCCGAGCTACGGTTGGTGTACACTAGCGGCAAGCCTGTCACCATTGAATTTTCCCCGGCTGTACGTATACGACGACCGACAATCTCCGACCTACTCTTGGTGTAGGCTAGCTGGGCTCATGTAAGATCCTTTTTTCCTCGGCTGTACATCATATTTCGTAAGATTCCCTGCATAGAACGGGAACGGAACGTCTAGTACGGATCAACCTTTAATTCGTTATACTCAGTGGCGGACTGGCCAGGTGGTGCCAGGTTGCCCGATGGCAAGTGGCCCCCCCCTTCAGTGGGCCCCCCTGAAGACAACATGTTGAAAATATTATTAATATATATATGTATACTGCAACAGGCACGGGAGCGCCGCACGAAAAAATATCAGGCAATAAGAGGGCCCCCCACCTTTATGCAATAAATTCATGTCTGCATATTCACAGATATACACAGAGCAAAAACAAACCCTTCGCACACTATTGGTGCCGGTGCGGTGGCATCTCGCGCGTCGCGCCGTTCCTGCCAGGAAAGAATTTTTTACTATTTCACATTGATTGACAAGGTTCTGGCGTTCTGGCAAAAATATTATTCGTCCGTAATTGCAATACCAATACGTCACAAAGTATAGAATTGTTATCGTACCATGTGGTAGTCTTTTTACCAAGAAAAATAAAAAAAGTCGAATGCTATGATGAACAATTAAGTTTAAAGCTTAAAGCGAATAATTGATATACAGGAAAACATTGTGTAAAATGAATAAAATTTTACTTGGGTACCAAAATAAATCGCTTATACAGAATGTGCAATCAAAATAAAATAATTTTTTTTTTATAAATTAACATATGTAAGTTAAAACAAAATAATCTAAAAAACATGAAAATACAAAAAAATATTAGAAATAAAGTTGCGCAGTTTTGTGTTTATCAATGATATAAAAAGTGATAGCGAAAGTTGATATGACTTTCGAAGATATAAGGTCGATGTACAGAGTGCTATAATAGTTATAGATAATCATTCGCCCTACAGCCAGAAAATATTTTCATGCTTACCTAGAAGCTGTCCCACAACAACGTACCAACAAACTTCTGTTTATTTATAGGAACAGTAGGTATATTGTTGCAATTTTTAATGAAGATTTTTAACCTAACTGTTTTGACATCAACTTGTATTAGGCTATTATGAACTGTTTCTGAGATATTATGAAATGATTGGCATTTTCCGAAAATCATTCTAAGGCAGGGCCGCGTTTACCAGTAGGCAACATAGGCCTAAAATGTGCCTAGGGCCCGGCGAAAGGGGGACCCGTAAGCGGCCCCATTTGACCTAAATACTGTAGGGACTAGGGCCCACTAATTGTATAATAAATAAATCGACTTAGAATTAGAATTCGAAGTTATATATAATTTTCGAAAATTATATAACAATAATAGTTTATACCAATAATAATACAATTTATTACAACCCAAATTCAATTGCATATCGTCCATGTCGATACTTCGGGGCAGTGTTCAGAAATAGGTCCAGGAAGTCGGCGGACCTCTATGCGTGATTTCGGTAGTTTTTTTTTTGTGGATTATTTTTACAATGTCTTTAGTAGACGAACCTCCGTAACATCACATTTTTGAAAAACTAAGTTTAATATTTAAAAAAATAAGTTTAGCATAACTTCCCGAAAAAAATAATTGCACTTGATAGAATTCCGTTAATTTGTGCATGGTAAATTTTTTAAGAGGACACGGAGCATTTTTGTCGCTCATTTAACAGTAATGAAATAACACTTCATTTAGTTAGTGATTGCCGTCTCCTTTGCATTGAAGTTCCAAAATTCAAGATTACATTTCAGGCTACCTAAAGAATGCAGTGCCAAAAAAGAGGTTGCTGCTATTTGATACAATTTTTGAGATTTTTTGCTAAAATCTAAAAAAAAACTATCGTAATGATGTGTTTTTCCTTGCGAGACACAAAAATGCTCGAACAATGTCGAGTATTCTCAAAACCGCACCACAATGTACCAAACGCTTTACTTTTAATGTGACAAACAGCAGGCTTTTATATATTTTGGGGAATTCAGATGATGTCAATGAAAATAATTCTTAAAACTTTCGTAAAGAAAATAAAATAATATGTAAAACCCATTTTTGGGAACTGGCGACTTTCATACATTTGTAGACAAACGTACATTCAACAATATTCATGTATGCACAAAATTAATAACGAAAATTCAAAATCCTGTTTATTGTTGTATGTGGAAATTGCTTTGATCAGCAAAAAATGCGTTTGCCCGAATTTAACTCTTGCATCTCTTCAAATAAAAGAGCAAAAAATAAATTTCTTCCTCAATATGTCTCCAGAGTAACAAATCAAACTCGACTAAATCAGGCGATCTAGTTTTTCAAAGCGTTGGACCACCATGAACAATTTAATGCCTTTGATAAATATTATTTAAAGAATTTTAGATTTATGCATAAATTACTAATTCTGTAACTTTGACGAAAATAAATATCACAAATTATACGTTTGTATAAATTAAAATTGCAGTATGCTATTACTAAACGCTGCATGAAAAGAAGAAATATATAATTGAGAGATTGTTGAATTTCATCGAACACTCTGGATATTTAATATTAATTTATGAATATTGTGCATAAGTTACAAATGTCACATTAGATGCTTAATAACCTTTTAGCTGTTGCCGATAGACCACCGAGTTAGACATTTTAGGCAAACTGATTTATCGATCTTATATACCGAGTGAATTTCGAGGCTTCCCATGGAGATCTCGCTTATTAGTGGAGATAGAGCCTATATTTAAATTTTGCAATGATTCGTATTTTTCAGCTGATCAATTATCTGTAGAGAAATTTAAGCTATCATTTTGAAGATAGCCGCAAAAAACTGAAATGTTAAGATATCGTTTTTTATTCAAAACCAAATGTAGCCAGACATTTGAAACACAAACATTCCTTTTAGCGACTTTTTAACAAAGAATGCAGTGTTTTTAATTTGAAATAACATCAAAAATGGCGGCGTAACCATGACCAACTTTCGTTTTTTTATGGGCGCCATGTTGAGTTTTGGCATTATCCGATAGTCGTGTGTTTTCTCATTTCCGCAATGTATAACATGTTGGCATTATTTTTTTAAACAATTGTTTAATCATAAAAAAACTTTCTTCTTTTTCGTGTTGTTTGTCGTGGTTACCAGGTACCCAACCGGAGCTTGATTACAGACCGCCGGACTGAACAAGAGTGCTTTGGATTAAGAACATTCAGATTGTAAAAGAAGCTAGTTTATACAACAAAAAGCTTATTTTTTAAGTAAATGTTCAAATGGTCACCATTTTCTTAAAGTGATAAAACCGCACCCGTTTTTGTACATGTCCTCATTGGTCTGTTGTGCCTAGGATTTTCTGTCGCTCAATAATGCTCCTTGTTTCGATTAAACATTTAAACAATTTATAAATTTCGACCCATCTGACCAAATGATGTGATTTAAGAAATTTTGTCCATGGTGTATTTTATTTAGTAGCCAGATGCAAAATTCCGCACGTCTGATGTTATTCTCACGATGCAAAGTATGACTTGTGTAGGGTTTGTACGGTTTCAATTTCTTTGTTCGTAATGATCTCCAAACACGTGTTTGCGGCAACTCCAAATTAGAGGCTACTTCCCGCGTAAAAATCCGAAGATCTTCATTTATCTAAAAACCAGTAGTTGAAGCATTGCAAATTATGGTAATCTAACGTTTATCATTTTCAACATTTCCATGAGGATTATAAGGATTGCGGGGCTTACTAAACGATCCATGCTCCGCTACATTTCTGTCCGATGTTAGCAATATTGTACGATGGGGCATTTCTGTGAGAACAATAATAAACCCTTAACATTTCACGCCTTTCGTTATTGGTAAACGGCATTTTTTCTATTAAAATTTGTTTACACCAAAAACACTTATTTTTAATATTTATTCGAACATTCTAAAAAAGACCAAATAGTCCATAATGATACTTTTTCCTCCAAATGACTTTTGAACCGTTTAAAAAAAAAATTAATAAAAAGCTTCATATGAATTATTTTGTTCATTTACTTATTCAATTTGTTGATTTGGTTTTAAATATTTTTCATTCAATTGATTTCTTTCTATCGTTGTAACGTGTAGTGGGTGTGTTCAAACGGCTGAAACTTTTCAAGAAATTTATTCAGAATGAGATTTGCTTTCTAAAAGTAATTGTGCGGGGAAAAAAGTGGATACCTGTATATGTATGTACCGTCAGCATGAACAAAAAAAAGTGGGCCCCCCTAGGTTCCTGGCAACCAATATTTTTGGACCCAGTCCGCCACTGGTTATACTTACCTCTTTTTCATTATACAAAGCTTGACTCACTCAACTCACACAATACTTATCATTTGCACTATTTATACAACTTATTTATACTTGTATGCAATGAAACCAATGGTTATTTACACACCACTTTATTAAACAATATTACACAAATAAACTTTTTATAAAACAATGTAAACGATATACGTATAATTTAATATAAAAAAATATGCCACCACCTAGTGATTATGGATAAAATCAACAGCGTTTGCCGGCAACAACTTCTCAAAAGGAATTTTGTTTTTCTTGATCACACGTGCAGCCAAGCAAGCAAGTTCCACGGTATTCCCAGAACAAAACTCGTTCCTCCAGTCTTCATACACAAATCCCTTCAAGAGATCCAGAAAAGTCTCCCCATTATGATTACTAGCACACGTACGAGCCCCAGCGTTAATCAGATCTCGAGCCAACTCTATTCTATCATGAATCACTAGGTTTTGCATCATAGCCGCTAGATGCAGCGGGGTATTTCCATCTTCATCTCGTGCGTTGAGATCTGCTCCAACGCTGAACAGTCTCCTATTAAGCGGCACCAACATAGCACCGCAGTGTGACGTAAGAGCGTTGGTGAGATGAAGAGGAGTACGACCATTTGCAACCCTCAAATCCAATTTGACTAGCTTGCGCCAAACATCTTGAACTTTTACATCGGACATCAACAAGCGAGTACCGAGCTCTAAAGTCCTCTTTAATAGTTTAGTCAATTCGGGAAAGAAGGTATTGGTACTGTTAGATTGTTCTTCTAAATACCTCCTCCCAATGGCTAAGTGATCGATACATTTAGAAAAACATATTAGGATGCTTTCTTTGCTGCCCTTGGCAAACTGTAAGCGAAGCAAGGTGTCTTCGATATTATGGTCCAACGGTTGAAGATATTGTTGCTGCATCTCTAATACTCGAAGACAATGCTCTATAGGTGGTAGTTTACCTAGCACAGACTTGGTTGTGAATGGGTGCGCTGGTCCTAATACTCGTTCCAACACCAAAATCGCCTGGGAGCGCATGATGTCCCTTCTTTGAGAAAATCTCTCTAATGTTGCTGCATCTCGAAACTCCTCTGGTTGTACGAATGCGTATGCAGAGGGGTTTCTTCTTTCCTTAGGCATCTGAGGTTCATTGTTACGTTCTTCTAAAGCTGACCGCCAGAAGTTACATACCAGAGTCGTATTACCATGATGTCTGCAGTCAGTGTCCACAACGATATAAGCACCATACACTTCTTGGAGTTCTATTCTTTGTTTACGAGATAAAAGGTCGGGTGTATCGAGTAATCTGCGTATTAGTAGGTCGTTACCTTTGATTGCTGCTTCAATCGGCGGAGTTATTCCGTATCGGTTTTCCGCGTGGATAGAAGCACCATGCTGAACTAATACAAAGAAAATTTCCTCATCTTCGAAATGTGTCCGGCAGCATGTGTGAAGAACTGTCTCGCCATCTGGCGTCTTTTTATGTATATCAGCGTTGGCGGAAAGGAGGTACTTTACCACAGAAAGATCTGCCGTTGCCATAAGACAGGTAAGACCACACGTGCCCGGATCGTCGATGTTAGCACCGTGGTCCAACAAACATTTAACAATATCCAAGTTTCTTTGCCAACCGCGACATGCTAAATAAAGGGGCGTTTCGTTATTCGTTTTTGTTGTTGCGTTTACATGGGCACCGTGAGACACCAACAATTCCACAATATTATGATATCCATATAAAACAGCAATATGTAATGCGGTTCTTTCGAATCCTTCTCTTTCACAGGTTTCTGTTATATCCACATTACAATTATCTAACAAAAACTTTACCACATCGTAGTTACCCGCTCTGCACGCTGTCAACAAAGCCGTCTTACCGAGATATCTTCTTTTTGCTATCGTGGATATTTCCTCTATTGAGTGGGCACGTTTAAGGTTAATCAGAGCGTTGGCGTCCTTCTTGGCGACGGCTTGGTGAAATTCTGTATCGTGTTCCATGTTACAAACGATATTACACACAACAAAACCAGTAACAACCTTTTTAATACGATCGTATTAGCAACTAATGTTAACACGGGTTGGTAATTGAAACAAAATTTGGGACCGTCAATCCTATAAAACAGATACCCATGTGTATCCGGCGAACGAGTGTTGGATTCTAGTGCGTTAGTGCGTACGGATTCTTCTGTTTGCTTGGCGGGACGTCTGCGCGTTGATTGTTTACATGCGGGGCGAGTATTTAAAATAACCTTGAGGATTGCGGTACATGTTCGTGGTGAGCTAAAGGCGGCGTTACTGAAGTTTTCGCATTTTGGTAAGTATCTCTGTTTGGGTATCGATGGTTTATGTTTCGTGGGGAAAGTTTACAATGATTCGAGTTCTAATAGGTACGAATAGGATGCCATTATATATAACTAATAACACTCGACGACAAATTTTAATTTTATGGCGGTAACTTCGAACTAAATATCGTTTTCTTGTTAATTTGGAAGTGCTAATTTCGACTATGTGTATAACAAAGTTGGCTGTGGTATCATTTTTCCTTAATGCGGAATTAAAAGAAAAATAAAGCCTCATGTTAGTACAAATGTTGTTGGTAATATATAAATCAAACACCAAAATATAATTTATTTAAAATTAATGTTCATTCATCTAACAAAATCACAAACAATTTTTTTCGGCCATCCGGTTTAAAATAAAATTATTGATATTATTTTATTATACCTATTATTGAGTATACTCATCATCAAAAAATTCCGGAGATAATTAATATTTTCATGTTTGAAAACTTTTGAACTACTTTACTGATTTTTATGATTTCCTCGGTACATCATGAGAATTGGGAAATGGTATTACATTTTCAAGAACAAAATACTTATTGGGGATTATACTGGGAGAACCAAAATTGTGTTTTATTGTGTAAGTTTGAGACATTCTATACCCGTAAATAACTTTGAGAAAGTTCTCATGTACTGTCTTACAAACATTGATCTATTCCCATTATTTTTTTGATTCATCACAGTTTAAATTTTTTTAGAAGATAAACAGTTTCAAGTGAGCCTTTGCAGTATCTGTGCAACTAGAAAACTTGTGAAAATGAAATGATTTTCTATATTGTGTGTTTAGCATAGAGATTGTATCTATGTTTGTGAAAGATGTAAGTTGTACGATAAGTTGTAAGATGTTGCGTTTAAAAATCTATTGTGTTGGTACTTCGCAGGTAGAAATGTTCAATAACGTTTCTTTTTTATTCTTGGTCGTGCTTTTATTTATAAGCTATAACAGATCAATAATTCATCACTGGTGACTATTATTGTTTTTTTTTTGCCATATCAGATGTTTTTCCAATCAAAAACGATATACAGGGTCTAACGGAACATGATTGACAAGGTGATCTCAGAAACTTTAAGAGATACGATGTGGTTAAATGGGACAAAAAGTGCACAAATATAGAACCTTATCCGAACCGTTTTAGCTTTTTAAATTATTTTCATCTGTTACTAGTTATTACGGAAAGAATAATAGCTGTTAACTTTTTCTTTGAATGCCTTCGCCATTACGATAAATAGAATATATACGTATTATATTCTTACATTAGAACATACTCTAAAGCAATTTTTGTTGACAGAAAATCCTTTCGTCCGCAAGTTTTTGCTGGGCTATATTAAAATTTTTAATATCTTACGGACGTCCTATTCAATTTTTCCTGATTTAAATAATATATTCAAATTGCTTTACAACCATGTATAACACGTTTATGAAATTATAACAAAAGATACCTTTTGGACCCACCAGATCACCCAACTTAAATAGATTTTTTTCTACAGGGCTTCATAAATACCAGCTTATATCTACTAAAAATCCTGGTAGCAGTGGAGAGTGCTGTTAAGGATACCTCATAGATCTAGTAATGGTCAAGTATGGAACTAATAACTATCAAATTTAATGTGTATTTTCTGTTAATGATTTAGTTCTTAGTAATTACTTTGTATGGGAGTGTTTAATTTGTAATTTATAATAAATAAAGCTTTGGCTGTTACAAAGCCTAAATAATATTCGTCTTGTAAAATTAGTTAAGTATGTGATAATTATAGTTTGTTAATTTTAATGTATCTTAAACGTGTTCATACGGTCTTAAAGTATCATCACAATTTTAGTTAAATCTGTAAATAACTTATGGAACCGCACATAGTGATGTTCTGGCGTCGAATGTCCTTAATATCCTTCTCCACTGCCGCCTGAAGCTCCTGCACAGTATCACAGTTCATTGCATTGGTGCCAGTGTTTACCTAACGCCATAGAAAAAAAAATCATGGGGGTTTAAATCGAGTGATCTGGCAGGCCACCTAATGAGACCTTGTATTGTATTTTGTGATAATTTTATAAACATGTTACACATGGTTGCAAAGCATTTTAAATATTCTATTGGAATCTATACAAATTTGATTTTGCGTCTCTAAGAAATTAAAAAGTTTAATACCAATGTTATTCAAGAAAAAATAGTTTGGTAGTTTTAACTTTTTCCAGAATAACTAGTGTTCCTTGAAAAATCTTAAAAATCAATACCTGTTCTGAAGTGAGTCCATATTTACGCAATTTTTGTCCCATTTAACCGCCATTGCAGGTCTTCAGTACATCATATTCCGTGAGACTCCCTGCATAGATCGGGAACGAATGGTCTAGTACGGATCTACCTTTAATTGGTTATACTTACCTCCTCTTCATTATACAAACTTTCACTCACACAACTCACAGAATATTAAATATTTGTACTATTATTTATACAACACATTTATACTTGCATACAATGAAACCAATGATTATTTACACTTTTATCATTTTATTTAACAATATTACACAAATGAACTTTTTATAAAAGAATGTAAACGACATACTTATTAATTTAACATAAAACTTATGCTACCCCCTAGTGATTATGGATAATATCGACAGCGTTAGCCGGCAACAACTTCTCAAACGGAATTTTGTTTTTCTTGATCACACGTGCAGCCAAGCAAGCAAGTTCCCCGGTATTCCCAGAACAAAACTCGTTCCTCCAGTCTTCATACTCAAATCCCTCCACGAGATCCAGAAAAGTCTCCCCATTATGATTACTAGCACACGTACGAGCCCCAGCGTTAATCAGATCTCGAGCCAACTCTATCCTATCATGAATCTTTCGTCTTCGCATCATAGCCGCTAGATGCAGTGGGGTATTTCCATCTTCATCTCGTGCGTTGGAGTTTGCTCCAACGGTCAACAGCCTCCGGTTTAGCGACACTAACAACGGGAAAGGATAATGATTATAGTAAGACGTAGGAGCGTTGGTGAGATGAAGAGCAGTACGACCATTTGCAACCCTCAAATCCAATTTCACCAGCTTGCGCCAAACATCTTGATCGTTTACATCGGACATCAACAACCGAGTACCCAGCTCTAAAGTCCTCCTTAAAAGTTTAGTCAATTTGGGAAAGAAGGTATTGGTACTGTTAGATTGTTCTTCTAAATACCTCCTCCCAATGGCTAAGTGATCGATACATTTAGAAAAACATATTAGGATGCTTTCTTCGCTGCCCTCGGCACACTGTAAGTGAAGCAAGGTGTCTTCAATATCATGGTCCAACGGTTGAAGATATTGTTGCTGCATCTCTAATACTCGAAGACAATGCTCTATAGGTGGTTCTTCACGTAGCACAGAGTCGGTTGTGAATGGGTGCGCTGGTCCTAATACTCGTTCCAACACCAAAATCGCCTGGGAGCACATGATGTCCCATCTTTGAGAAAATCTCTCTAATGTCGCTGCATCTCGAAACTCCTCTGGTTGTCCGAATGCGTATGCAGAGGGGTATCTTCCTTCCTTAGGCATCTGCGGTTCATTGTTACGTTCTTCTAACGCTGACCGCCAGAAGTTACATACCAGAGTCGTATCACCATGATGTATGCAGTCAATTTCCACAACGATATGAGCACCATACACTTCTTGGATTTCTATTCTTTGTTTACGAGATAAAAGGTCGGGTGTATCGAGTAATCTGCGTATTAGATGTTCTTTACCTTTGATTGCTGCGTCAATCGGCGGAGTTATTCCATATCGATTTTCCGCGTGGATAGAAGCACCATGCTGAAGTAATACAAAGAAAATTTCCTCATCTACGAAATGTGTCGGGCAGCATCTATGAAGAACTGTCTCGCCATCTGGCGTCTTTTTATGTATATCAGCGTTGGCTGAAAGGAGGTACTTTACCACAGAAAGATCTTCCGTTGCCATAAGACAGGTAAGACCACACGTGCCCGGATCATCGATGTTAGAACCGTGGTCCAACAGACATTTAACAATATCCAAGTTATTTTGCCGACCGCGACATGCTAAATAAAGGGGCGTTTCGTTATTCGTTTTTGTTGTTGCGTTTACATCTGCACCGTGAGACACCAACAATTCCACAATATTATGATATCCGTATGAAACAGCAATATGTAACGCGGTCCTTTCGTCATCATGCAATCCTTCTCCTTCACATGTTTCTGTTATATCCACATTACAATTATCTAACAAAAACTTTACCACACCGTAGTTACCTGCTGTGCAAGCTGTCAACAAAGCCGACTTTCCGAGATATCTTCTTTTTGCTATCGTGGATATTTCCTCTATTGAGTGGGCACGTTTAAGGTTAATCAGAGCGTTGACGTCCTTCTTGGCGACGGCTTGGTGAAATTCTGTATCGTGTTCCATATTACAAACGATATTACACACAACAAAACCAGTAACAACCTTTTTAAATACGATCGTATTAGCAACTAATGTTAACACGGGTAATTGGTGGTAATTGAAACAAAATTTGGCAGCGTCAATCCTACAAAACAGATACCCATGTGTATCCGGCGAACGAGTGTTGGATTCTAGTGCGTACGGATTGTTCTGTTTGCCTGGCGGGACGCCTGCGCGTTGAGAATGTTTACATGCGGGGCGAGTATTTAAAATAACCTTGAGGAAGCCGTACATTTTCGTGGTTAGCTAAAGGCGGTGTTACATATGTAGGTCTTCGCACTTTGGCAAGTATCACTTTTTCATTATCGATGGTTTATGTGTCGCGGGCAAAGTTCAGCATGATTCGAGTTCGAATAGGTGCGAATAGGATGCCATCATATCTAAGTAATAACAATTAACAATGGACGACAAATTTGATTTTTGTCGGTAACTTTAACCTAAATATAGTTTTTTGTTAAGTTGGAAGTGCTAATTTTGACTATGTCTATAAAAAGTTGACTATGTTCTATAAAAAATTTTCTTTAACATTGAATAAAAAAGAAATAAAACTCCATGTTAGTACAAATGTTGGCGTTGGTAATAAATAAATCAAACAGCAAATAAAAAATACAATTTATTTATAATTAATGTTCATTTATCTAATAAAACACAAACAAATATTTTTTGCGCTGTCCGGTCCGGGTTATAATAGAATAGGGTATTTGATTGTATTAAAAATATGGCTTGAATTATAGCCATCCTAATAGATTACAGTTTAAGGAAACTATCTGTTATTACTTTAAAAAATGCTTTATTTCCAATAAAAACCAAACTTAAAATAGAATTTTATTCAGGTCTTATCAGGTGATTGAAAACGCTCTGTAATTGGCTCAGTCTCCAGTGACGTCATTCGTTATAGTACGCTTATGAATCTCCCGTTTGAATTTACTACGTTAATTTATAAGCAATAGAAAACAACTTTGTTAAAGCGGTTAGTGCTAATCTACCGAAGGCTAACGCATTGATGGTGCCTGGTGGGATTCTTCTTGAAACATAATCCTTATTTTGACGCTCCGGAACTAAGCAACGTGTAAAAAGTGCCATGTAAGTATAATTTTGTAGGTTAGGTTAGCCCTAACCTTAAACTGTCAGATTATACCTGGATCGAAAAAACGATAGATAACTTATTCTAGTCAGTTTTACTTATGTCGAAGTAATGTCCACAACAAAAAACATTTGTATTGGCCGCTATTTATTTAATTTGGATTTCAACGAGCCAGTCTCAACCACTTTCTTCACAGTTACGATAGAAGAAAAATATGTTGATTGATGAAGCACTGCAATAACAATAAAAGAAATAATAAAATTCAATAATAACATGACTACCGTTGAACTTTGATATGGAAGGGGTGGAATGCTTTATCAATCAATTTCTTTTAACAGTAAGTTAACCGGATATTATCAGAAATGTTGCATAGCCATACATAAAGTAACATAACATTGGATTCATATTGGTCATATTTGACTATTAATAATATCTTATTCTATTACGAATCAGATTTTCAGAAGATACGTTGGAAGACAAATTTAACTTGTAGGCCCCCCCCTCCCTTCATGTTTTTCCTTTTCAAGAGAAGAATAAGTATGTATTCCAATAGAGGCGTCTCGCAATATTGTGCCGATGTAGAAGAAATTTTAAAATTGAAAAATTAACATCATGTATCTAAAAGAACCCAAACATATGTTTACTATAAATGAAGCAACCTATAGTGTCCAATTTTCTGCCGGACAAAAAAAAGTAACATTAAAATTGGTCAAACGTTCAAAAATAAAGTACTAAAAATAAAAAGATTTTCTATACTGCGTGTTTAGCCTATGCTTAACACGCAGTATTGAAAATCGTAGAAAATCTCTATAGATTGTATCTATGTTTGTGAAAACTTGTAAGATGTTGCGTTAAAAATCTATTGTGTTGGTACTTCGCAGATAGAAATGTTCAATAACGTTTCTTTTTTTCTTTGTCGTGCTTTTATTTATAAGCTATAACAGATCAACAATTCATCACTAGTGACTATTATTGTTTTGGTGAAAAGAAATGCATATAATGCATATTCCTATAATATCGCCGATGGAAGGTGATATTCATGATATCATGCAGCTAAACTATAATTTTTATATACGGTATGATAAAAACATGTGCCTGACCACATCAGATGCTTTTCCAATCAAAAGCGATATACAGGGTCTCACGGAACATCATTAACAAGGTGATCTCAGAAACTGTAAGAGATACGATGTGGTTAAATGGGACAAAAAATGCACAAATATAGAACCTTTTCCGAACCGTTTTAACTTTTTTAATTATTTTCATCTGTCATTAGTTATTACGGAAAGAATAATAACCGTTTACTTTTTCTTTGAATACCTTCGCTATTACGATAAATTGAATATCTAAGTACTGTATTCTTACATTAGAACATACTCTAAAGCAATTTTTGTTGACAGAAAATTCTTTCGTCCGCAAGCTTTCGCTGGGCGATATTAAAATTTTTAATATCTTACGGACGCGGCCGTCCTATTGAATTTTTACAGATTTAAATAAAATATTCAAAATGCTTTACAACCATGTATAACACGTTTATGAAATTATCACAGAAGATGTCTTTTGGACCCACCAGATCACACAACTTAACCCAAATGGATTTTTCCATAGGGCTTCATAAATAGCAGCTAATGTCTACTAAAAATTCTGGTAGCAGTGGAGAGTGCTGTTAGGGATACCTAATAGATCTAGTAATGGTCAAGTATAGAACAAATAACTACCAAATTTAATGTGTATTTTCTGTTAATGATTTTGTTCTTAGTAACTACTTTGTTTGGGGAGTGTTTAATTTCTAATTTATAATAATTAAAGCATTGGCTGTTACAAAGCCTAAATAGTATAGGAATTTTTGTAAAATTAGTTAAGTATGTGAAAATATTAGTTTGTTCATTTTAACGTATAATGAACGTTTTCATACATTCTTAAAGTATATCACAATTTTACTTAAATCTGTAAATAACTTATGAAACCGCACAGAGTGATGTTCTGGCGTGGCATGTCCTTAATATCCTTCTCCAGTGCCGCCTGAAGCTCCTGTACAATATCACAGTTCTTTGCATTGGTGCTAGTGTTGATTTAACCCCATAGAAAAAAATTCATGCGGGTTTAAAGCGAGTGATCTGGCAGGCCACCTAATGAGACCTAGTATTTTGTGATTATTTCATAAACGTGTTACATATGGTTGCAAAGCATTTTAAATATTCTATTGGAATCTGTAATAATTTGATTTAGCATCTATAACAAAATTAAAAAGTTTAATATCGCCTAGCTAAAGCTTGTGACAGAAACATTAGACAACAGCTAGGCTTCCATTGCAGGTACATCATATTCCGTGAGACTCCCTGCATAGATCGGGAACGAATCGTCTAGTACGGATCAACCTTTAATTGGTTATACTTACCTCCTTTTCATTATACAAAACTTCACTCACACAACTCACAGAATATTAAATATTTGGACATTGTCTACTATTTATACAACACATTTATACTTGCATACAAATAAAACTAATGATTATTTACACTTTTATCATTTTATTTAACAATATTACACAAATGAAATTTTTATAAATGAATGTAAACGACATACTTATTAATTTAACATAAAAGTTATGCTACCACCTAGTGATTATGGATAATATCGACAGCGTTAGCCGGCAACAACTTCTCAAACGGAATTTTGTTTTTCTTGATCACACGTGCAGCCAAGCAAGCAAGTTCCCCGGTATTCCCAGAACAAAACTCGTTCCTCCAGTCTTCATACTCAAATCCCTCCACGAGATCCAGAAAAGTCTCCCCATTATGATTACTAGCACATGTACGAGCCCCAGCGTTAATCAGATCTCGAGCCAACTCTATCCTATCATGAATCTTTCGTCTTCGCATCATAGCCGCTAGATGCAGTGGGGTATTTCCATCTTCATCTCGTGCGTTGGGGTTTGCTCCAACGGTCAACAGCCTCCTGTTTAGCGGCACTAACAACGGGAAAGGATAATTATCATAGTATGACGTAGGAGCGTTAGTGAGATGAAGAGCAGTACGACCATTTGCAACCCTCAAATCCAATTTGACCAGCTTGCGCCAAACATCTTGATCGTTTACATCGGACATCAACAACCGAGTACCCAGCTCTAAAGTCCTCCTTAAAAGTTTAGTCAATTTGGGAAAGAAGGTATTGGTACTGTTAGATTGTTCTTCTAAATACCTCCTCCCAATGGCTAAGTGATCGATACATTTAGAAAAACATATTAGGATGCTTTCTTCGCTGCCCTCGGCACACTGTAAGTGAAGCAAGGTGTCTTCAATATCATGGTCCAACGGTTGAAGATATTGTTGCTGCATCTCTAATACTCGAAGACAATGCTCTATAGGTGGTTCTTCACGTAGCACAGAGTCGGTTGTGAATGGGTGCGCTGGTCCTAATACTCGTTCCAACACCAAAATCGCCTGGGAGCACATGATGTCCCATCTTTGAGAAAATCTCTCTAATGTCGCTGCATCTCGAAACTCCTCTGGTTGTCCGAATGCGTATGCAGAGGGGTATCTTCCTTCCTTAGGCATCTGCGGTTCATTGTTACGTTCTTCTAACGCTGACCGCCAGAAGTTACATACTAGAGTCATATCACCATAATGTAAGCAGTTAGTTTCCACCATGATATGAGCCCCATACACTTCTTGGATTTCTATTCTTTGTTTACGAGATAAAAGGTCGGGTGTATCTAGTAATCTGCGTATTAGATGTTCTTTACCTTTGATTGCTGCTTCAATCGGCGGAGTTATTCCGTATCGATTTTCCGCGTGGATAGAAGCACCATGCTGAACTAATACAAAGAAAATGTCCTCATCTACGAAATGTGTCGGGCAGCATGTATGAAGAACTGTCTCGCCATCTGGCGTCTTTTTATGTACATCAGCGTTGGCGGAAAGGAGGTACTTTGCCACAGAAAGAACTTCTGTTGCCATAAGAGAGGTAAGACCACACGTGCCCGGATCATCGATGTTAGCACCGTGGTCCAACAAACATTTAACAATATCCAAGTTATTTAGCCGACCCCGACTTGCCAAATAAAGCGGCGTTTCGTTATTCGTTTTTGTTGTTGCGTTTACATGGGCACCGTGAGACACCAACAATTCCACAACATTAAGATGCCCACTTGAAGCCGCAATATGCAATGCAGTCCTCTCGTCATCATGCAATCCTTCTCCTTCACAGGTTTCTGTTATATCCACATTACAATTATCTAACAAAAACTTTACGACATCGTAGTTACCTGCTGTACAAGCTGTCAAGAAAGCCGTCTTCCCGAGATATCTTCTTTTTGCTATCGCTGATATTTCCTCAATTGAGTGGGCACGTTTAAGGTTAATCAGAGCGTTGACGTCTTCCTCGGCGACGGCTTGGTGAAATTCTGTCTCCTGTTCCATGTTACAAACGATATGACAGATACACTTGTAGATCGTATAAGCAACTAATGTTAACGCAGGCAACACTATCGGGTAACTAAAGCCAAGAATAGGGAACGTAATATAACAACGCACATAACAACGCAGGTAGCCACGTGCATCCGGCGAAAGAGTGGGGGGGACGCTTGCGCGTTATGAAGGTTTACATTCGGCGCGCGGTAATTAAAACAACCATCAAGAAGCGCTAAATATTCGTCGTCAGATAAAGGCGGCGCTACATATTCGCAGGTTAGGCAATTATCACAAAAAAAAATAACCTCATTTTAGTACAAATATTAGCGTAGGTAATAAGTAAATCAAATAACTTCCTTAAAAATACTATTTATTTATAATTAATGTTTATTAATCTAACAAAAAACGCAAACAAATACATACTTTTACGCCGATTTGTACTAAAATTTTAAGTAAGTATACTCATCAACAAAGAATTCCTTACACTTACCAGGCAATTAATGGTTTCATTTTTGACCTACTTCAACGATTTTTATGATATCCTCCTATGGACATTACAAAACAATGATTATTGTGACGCGCTAATAAAATTATGAAAAAAGAATACATTGGGTTATATTGGGGTATTAAAGATGTATTGGATAAAATAAGAAAACTACAACATTGAACTTTATTTTTAGACATCCGGTGTGTTGATTTAACATTACACTTGTCAACACACAATCGTTTCTAATTCTACCAATATTCTAACGGTCAGACAATAACCTAGAAGTTTGACTGACCTTGATAATTGAGTGTTATGCTAAAAGATTATTTTTTCCAGATAAGGTAACTACAATATTCGACTTCTTTTGACATCGCTACAAGATAACAGTAATTAAGAAAATTCTAATATTATCTATTTAGGCTGACTAAAAATGATTTATGTTTTCATAATAACACCGCGTACTACTCTTCCACTATTATTTACAAATTTATGGGTGTCGGAATTAGGAACATGTAAATATAGCACATCCGTAAATCAGACATGTGTGTCGGAATTGTGGAATCAACACTTTTTCTAATGCTTGGGGAGAATACTTGTCAATAAAAAGGAAGAAAGTACAAAAGAAAATCATTCTAGAGAAATACGACAGAAAGCGAAAAAGGAACAGAATAAAAAGTTGCGCCAAGAAAAAGAGAACACTAAAAATTCCAGATGCAACAAATATTAAAAAAACAAATGAGGTAGAGAGGGCAGGGCAGACTGATATAATATAAATTACATAACTATTATGAGATTTCTTTAAAAATGAAAATAGCCAGATATGTTTAGAACGAAATATTTGTTTAAAAAAGGTGCCATAGTCATAGCACCATATAATTATAAGTTCTACAGTTACAAAAATCCGTTAACCTGTCTGAATTTTGAACGTTTACCTTACTCTGTTACAAACATTCATTAATATCTTTTTACTTTATCATACGCAGTATGATGAAGTATTGTAATCGTGCCGAAAAAAAAATTGAGATTTTAGCGGAAATAGGTCTTTATGGGTCCCCTGAACATTTTTGACCAAGGTACAAAAAAATGTCTGTGTGTGTGTGTGTGTGTCTGTGCGTGTGTGTAAACGATTTTTGTGGCGACGATTCCGGAAAAACTACTAAAGGTACCGGGACGAAACTTCATATTTAGAAGTTTTATGACCAAACTTAGAGCTGAAAAGCTTTTGGTTTCAAAGGGTCCAAAGGAACTGGCCGTTTCCTCTAAGCATTTTTCAAGGATTTTGCAAATGAGCTGCCATTTCTGCAATTTCGTCAAAATAGTTAAATAATAAATTAAAGTAGAGGAAATTTTGAATAATTTATGCCTATGATATTTTTTGGTAAAATTAATATTTTAGCTTAAAGAGCAAATTCTATTTCATCGAGATCGGTCGCATCTACATTGATAAGAAACTACATAGTAGCCTGGATTTGACAAATATTTTTTTGTACTGTCACCACAGAAATGTCTATGGCTATCACACTCGAAAACAGCTTATTTCATCATAGGTTGGAGAACCGCTATGGAACGTTGCCGCTCTAGTGCGGCAAAGTACAAAATAATAAAATTCAAATAAAATAAGATCACCAATTTGATTGTTTGTTGATAAGAAGTGTCAACCCGTTGTTATATCTAATTGTAAAAACGATAAATTGACAAAAATTGTAAATAAAGTGTAGCGATAAGTGTAGTAATATTTTAGTATGTTGGTACGGATGTGACACCTACAGTGTCATGAACGAATATAAATCTGTCAGAATTTGAATTAGCTTTTTAAACTTGACGTTTCGTAGAACTGATATACGTATTTCTCATAAAGCAACACAAAAAGCGTTGATGATACTCCTGCCGAAAACTACATAGCGCGACTCTCACATGCGACTGCGACGCTCCGCCGTCGGTGACGCGCCGCATCACCGCTCGTCGCGCTATTCCGTACTTTCGGCACTTGTGAGATAAATAACTATTATTCTGATGACAGTAGGTAGTGTCAAATGCTGAGGCTTTGACAATACCTACTATTGATACAATTGACTATCAAAATATCTGTCAAATCCTGGCAAACTAGTTTAATTTTAATACAGACACGATTTATCTCAATCAAATAGATTTTCATGCAGCTAAACTATTAATTTTATATATTGTATGATAAAGTCATGTGCCTGGCCACAGCAGATTTTTTACTTTATCATACGCAGTATGTAAAGTGTTGTAATCGTGCCGACAAAAATTTTTGAGATTTTAGCGGAAATAGGTCTTAATGGGTCCCCTGAACATTTTTGACCAAGGTACAAAAAAATGTCTGTGTGTATGTGTGTGTATGTGTGTGTGTGTGTGTGTGTGTGTGTGTGTGTGTGTACCCAATTTTTGTTAATTCATTTCCGGAGAAACTACTAAAGGTATCGGCACGGAACTTCATATTTAGAAGTTTCATGACCAAACTTAGAGTTGAAAAGCTTTTGGTTCAAAAGGGTCCAAAGGAACTGGGTGTTTACTCCAAGCTTTTTTCAAGGATGTTAGAAATCAGCCGCCATTTCTGTATTTTCGTCAAAATAGTTAAATAATAAATTAAAGCAGAGGAAATTTTGAATAATTTATGCTTATGACATTTTTTGGTAAAATTAATAGTTTAGCTTTTTAGTTTATTCTAAGCCTTTTTCAAGTATTTTGGAAATGAGCCGCCATTTCTGTAATTTCGACAAAATAGTTAATTAATAAATTAAAGTAGAGGAAATTTTGAATAATTTATGCCTATAACATTTTTTGCTAAAATTAATAGTTTACCTTCAAGAGCAAATTCTATTTGATCGAGATCGGTCGCATCTGCATTGATATGAAATTACATACCTAGTAGCCAGGATTTTGACAAATATTTTTTTATGTTGTCACATTCGAAAACAGCTGATCTCATCAGAGGTTGGAGAACCACTATGGAACGTGCCGCTGTAGTGAGCAAAATTATAAAATACAAATTTCAAATAAAATAAGATCACCAATTTGATTGTTTGTTGATAAGAAATATCAACCAGTCTTTATATCTAATTCAAAAAACGATAAATTGCGAAAATTATAAATAAAGTATAGCGATGAGTGTAGTTTTATTTTAGTATGTTGGTAGGGATGTGTCATGAACAAATATAAATCTGTCAGAATTTGAATTATCTTTTTAAGGTGCGTTTTCATTAGTGATAATGGCAGTGGTAGCAGACGCAATTATAGTATTTCCAATAGAAAATTGCTAGTGACTCATGTTTATGTACATGCAAACTAATATGTGTCTTTATCACGATATGTAAGAAATACTATAATTTCGTATTCTACCCTCGCCATTAGCTACCATTACCTACCAATCGGAACGCACCTTTAAACTTGACGTTTCGTCAAAGTGGTACCAACCTAGCATTTACTATACAGAAATCATTTATTTATTTTTTTTAAATACGTATTTCTTAAAAAGCAACACAATAAACGTTGATGTCGCACCTGCCAGAAACTAGATAGCGCGACTCGCTCACATGCGACGGCGACACTCCGCCTTCGGTGACGCGCCGCATCACCGCTCGTCGCGCTATTCCGTACTTTCGGCATTTGTGACATAAATAACTATTATTCTAATGACGTAGTGTAGGTAGTGTCAAATGCTGATGCTTTGACAATACCTACGATTTATCTCAATAGAATAGATTCTCATGCAGCTAAACTATTAATTTTATATATTGTATGATAAAGTCATGTGCCTGACCACATCAGATTTTTTTAATCATCAAATATCTAAATATTTGAACAAGAAACAAATACTGTTGCAAGCAAACCCTTTGCATTATCAGTACAACCAGGAAACGGAGATAGACTACGTGAGAATTCAACTTGAGTAAATAAATGGATTATTTCAACTACTGCAATTAAAGTAATTAATAAATAAATAAATACTAGAGTCCTTCATTACTCTACCGGGCATCTCAAAGTAAGACCACAAAGCACAATTTGTGTTATTCCGTTATAATCAGCTGCATTTTTTATTGTAACCTTGATAATTTTCTTATGTCCCGAAGAAACATGAAAATCGTAGTAGTTTAATACCTATATAAAAATATTGTTTGTTTATAGTGTTTGTGGAAAGCGAATATGCGTTTTCGATCGATTTTTGCTTGTTCTGAGTGATTGCGTTTTTGTTGCTGCTTTTTAGGTGTCGGCCGCACACCACACCAATAATCAAGGTGAACAAACTTTCAGGATTTCTGGTTTCTTTGTAATTTTGATTGAGGTTTCTAGAACAATGGGTTCACCTGTTATAAATTTGTAAATTACGCTTTTAATTGTCATTTTTATACTTCTACTTTTTTCGAAAACACGATAGGAATTCTCCCAAGAAGGGTACAAACTTTTTTCTTTCTCTTTAGGACCCCAAAGCAAACAAAAAAAGGCATAAATACAGAATTACAAAAATGTCAGAATTACCCAACGTAATGTAAACATTGAGAAGATATAAAGGAAACCGTATATTCCTCCAAGCGTTCATGCCATAGCTACGTTTAGGTCATGGCTTTATGCAAATGTATGATAAAGAAAACGTTTTAAAGTTTGTATAAAGCGTTTCAGCAAACCCGCATGAGGTGAGGTCACAAAATTATCGATCCGTTAAATTCTAAGAAAGAGCGCATTTATCATGTCACTGAGCAAGGCAACCAGATAAAATAATGACAGGTGGATTCATGTGCATAACGAATGACCACCGTTTCATCTTACGGACGGAAATATGCACCTACTGGAGATAAGTAATAGAGTGAATGATTCGTAAGTGGTGATAACAATAGGAAGCAAATTAATTAAATTATAATCGTTGGTTTCTTTCGACAATGACATTAGTTTGAAAATTCGTAAAATTAACAAAACTACTCTGCAAATATTTATATTTAGAATGTCCTTTAAATACGTGTGATGTGATCTGGAAGTCTTTTTAAGGATAATTTTATTGCGTCTAATTACGTCTAATCTAAATTTACTATTTGTTTAACTTTTAAAATTGCTGTAAGGTAAACGCCTCAAATTCAGACAGGAATTTTTGTTACATTTGTATCTTTAGAATTTATATTTATGTGGTGCTAATGACTATGGCAACTACATATATATTTCCCTGTAAAGATATTTGGCTATTCATTTTTAAAGAAAATTGATATTGTTATGTAATTTATATTGTATTTATATTGAGTGTTTTAACACATTATGAAATAAGTTCTTAGTCTTCTTCACTCTGCCCTATCTACATCATCTGTATTTGAATGTCTCTTGCATCTGGAATTTTTAGTGTTATCTTTTTCTTGGTGTTTTTAGTACAAATTATTTGCGCAATATATAAATCGAAACGTACATTTGTTGTAAGCATTTGATAAAATATTTGACCAATACAAAAAACATTTGACCAATGCAAAAAATATTTGATCAACGCAAAAAATGCCTTGTGCATTAAAAAAAATGCAATATATTTATAATATGTGCATCAGAATAAATAATTGTACATTTATATATGTGAATGTTCCTTTCATAATATATTTGTGCACTTAAATAAATAAATGTGCAATACAATTGTTAGCTCTATAAAAATATAATGTGCATCTCAAAAAATAATTGTTAATTAAAAAAAATATATTTTCAATAGTTTAAATAAATCAGCATTTGAAAATTTGGTAAGAGCATTCAATAATCTAATTTGTACCATGAGAAAATTATAATGCGCCCTGGAGAGATTATAGTGTGCATTAAGTTCTGCAACCCGTAGCGCATTTATGTGTATCGTACAGCTTAGTCCTGTCGTTGCTCTGTGGTTTTGGTGTCAGCTAAATAACTTTATAACTGAGTCATAAAAGTTGGTTTGACAGGTAAGTGAACTGTTTTATTTTCTTTGAGTAAATCAGTACATAGTATAAATATAATTCTAGTCACAATCATAATCTCAAATATACCAAATCGCGCGCGTTTGAGGAAAGGCGATTTTAGTAATAGTTTAAACCCTTATAATATGTATAAAAATATGTGTGTTGTATCATATGTATCCTACGACTTGTTCTACTGCTTGTTGTTATACTTGTTTGTTTTTTTATTGTTTAAGAAACTGTCGTAATACGACATATAATAAAAATTCTTTTTGCACACGTATTTAGTAAAATTGGATGCTGTACAATTATGTCAATATTTTTTTCCCTTTTGGTTGCTATGATAATCAACATTGTTTACTAGTAGTACCTTTTCCGCTGTAGTTCAGCAGATAAGTACCATTACGCCGTATGTTTCGTTTCAAATACGGTTATTCCGTGTACAATTTTAACTTGCTATCTAATAATTATGGGTCCACAGTGACTTAAAATTGTGGACAAGCGCTGATCAGTGGGCTCGAATAAATAAGAATGTATTATTGTAATGCACAAGTCAGCATTCTAGGGCACAATATGAATTAAATATTGCTCAGGATAGAATTTTTTATGTAACTTATTCATATTTATTTAATGCTCAGTATGTATTATTTTAATGCACAAGTCAGCCGTTCTAGGGACAAAATGAATTAAATATTGCTGATTATAAATTTTTTTATGTAACATATTCATTGTTATTTAATGCACATTATTTCTTTTGTTAATGCACAAAGTATCTACTTTAATGCACGTATCTATTTAAATAATGCCCGCTTAAATCGCACGCCCTTTTTATTTTATTCTCTTTTTCGGTTCTTTTTTTTATTTCCCTAGAGTGATGTTTTTGTACTTCTTTGTATTTCTTATTAGCGAATTTTCTCTCCAAGCATCAGAGATAGTGTTACAAAAGAACAGTTTACTTTTTACTTCATTTGCAAAGATTTAAATGGCCCGCCTGTACGTATTTCCTAATTTACACTCTGTATATCATTACTGCAACGCTTCTGCAGAATTGAATTTTGCTCCAAGAGAAAATAAAATGCCAGTAATGAAGTTTACTTAAAAGCATCTGAGTGCATTTTGTACTCTGCACTAAGAATGGACGCTAATGACCCATGATCAAATTATATGTAAGTGAGAATGCAATACGCTGTCAATTAAGATAATGGACCGTCCCCATAGGGGTCGCTCCACCCCACGGCGTATCTGACGTTTCAGATGACGGATCATACTTAATCAACAATTCCCGGTATCAATTAGCCACATCTATACCAGGAATACAGAACTGCTGATGCAACATCGATTGTACTGTCAGTGTTGACTTTTTTTCCCTCGAGCCTTATTCGTTTTGTATATTGTTGGGTTGGGAATGATATTTATAAGAAATAAGTAATTAGGAATTTGATGATTTTTTAAATAAATCGTTGTAACACCACAGTTTACAGAATCGATTTTGACATTTTTGTTGTACAATACCAATGCGATAGGTAAGCTAGTTAATTTTTTCTTTACGGCGCTGGACGAATGATATTTTGAGAAATACTAACACATAAATTTTTTTTTATATACCGTAGGGTTAGTGTTACTTCCGGTTATTCCGGAAATGACATCCTTGAAATTTTAAATGGTTCCGTATTTCTTGTGTTAAATCGATTTTGATTGGCGTTCGGCCAATTAGTCATTTATTTCCTATGTACTTCATGGGTACACCCTGTATTCGATGGAATAGATATTTATGTACCAAGGGCATTACACGGATGTTTATGCCCCGAGGGTGACCGTTTAAAAAGCTCGAGGACCGATAGGCCCGAGAGCTTTTTAAGTCGCCCGAGGGTATAAACATCAAGTAATGCCCGAGGTGCATACAAAATTTTATGTCCTACAATAGCTTTGTTCCTCCGTTTGAATAATATTAATAAATGTTTTGACGTTATCAAGTGACATGCGTATCTACGGAGTTGAGTAACAATACAAACAATTCGGAGTTGAGTGACAGTACAGACAATTAATTGTCAAACTTATAACCTTAATCGCCAATAATTGACATTGATGGCTTAAAATTTACAATTTGAACGACAAATATTTGATATATTTGACATATAACCATGGCAACCCTTAGCGCCCGCGCGGGCGTTAAAAGCAGTTTTGCCTCGGTATCTAAGATGTAAAATGTCACTTTATGATCATGTAGGACATAAAATATTTCTTCTACTCCTATTGAGGAATGCATTCATTATCATGGTAATTTATGATAAGTAATAGTAACCATTCCCCACACACATGACAAATATTTCATTCCTCGCTCCTCATACCCCGCCAGTAGTGAGAAATATTTCATTCCTCACGGCTTTAGAACCAATCACAGCTCTGGATTTTTCATTTCCAAATTGTTGATGCACTGCTTAGCGACATTGTCAAGGCATTGACAACGTCGCTAAGTGACAAGGCGCACCAAACAATTTTAATCTGTCAAAATCCTGTAAACCGTCATAGTGACATACAGCTGTCCCTATATGCACAAAAATTAATTTATAAAATTTCGTTGCATGGTCGTAGAAAAAGTATAGTATTCCATTCGCAAGTAATGGCAATTTCTCACTCGAACGCTTTGAAGCACTCGCCTACGGCTCGTGTGCAAACTTCGTTCTCGCGAGAAATTGCTTACATTACTTGCTCATAGAATAATATACTATTTCAGTTTATAATGACACCAAATAATACTTAATATTTTGCTTACTAAAGTGAGCTTCGAAATGAGTAGGCAACCAAATATACCTCATAATTTTATGATCAGTTTTCACCGAAATGATTAGGTATTTCCATTCAAATTATACGTTAAACTGAACTTGAAACTTTTGCCGATATACAAAAAATATCCGGCTCAATTCTGTTGAGTCTAGGTGACGGATTTTAAGTTTATTGGTGGCTTTGTCGTAGTCTTCTTGCGATCAACAAAAAACACCGATATTCTCAGCATTCGTCACCAACACTTGACACAATTGCGCCGGAATATTTTTTGTACTATCGGCAAAGGTTTCAAGTTAGGCCTACCGTATAATGTGAATGGAAATACCTAATCATTTCGGTGAAATGGTGATTGATCACAAAATTATGAAGTATATTTGGTTGCCTAATGCCTATAGTCATTTCGAAGTCAACTTAAAAGCGAAACGTGGAAATGTCGTTTAGAGCAGGGAGATAGATGCAATCTAAAATTTCAATGATGACGTCATTTCCAGAAAAAAAACGGCAGCCATACTGACCTCAAGAGTATCACATAAACTGAATGTCTATTAGCGCTTCTCAAAATTTCATTTTTGCAACCTTTTGGAAACTTCTGTAGATTAACTATATTTATTTATTATATATCATTATATCATTTATAACTACCAATTCCAATATGTACAATGTACGTACACAGTACCTACAACCACATGTTGTAGGTACTCTACAACAATAAAATTTTTAATTAATTTATTTGGTATTTTTGTTGATTTTTTTAAAGAACTACTTACAAAGTGTACCAAACGGAGTAAGAAAAGTGGAAAAGCCTATTTGTCTACAAAGTTAAAACATGAGTTCACAATATTTACACGATATTATCTTTCACAATATCTAACAAATCAACGTACAAATTATTAACAAAATCGTCAAGATCGGGTTATCGGTTTGTGATAAAACATTGCAATTTCAACTAAGGTTTTAACTAAAGTTTTACTGGAGCGTTAGTTTCTTTCATTAGAATCACGAACAAAATTAGTTCTAACGGAACAGATCTTCAAAGTAATGACCAGACAAAGTAAGGTAATCGTGTCGAATATTAAATTACCACATAATTAAAAACTAAAATGGTAAATTACGTTTACTTAAATAACCGGGTAATTTTAAATTGAAATGGTAAATTACGCTGGTTTTAATTACCGGGTAATTAAAAATTTTAAATCCTAAATTAAACCGGCGTTAAACCGATCATTGTAAGTTATTACTACTACTTATGTTAACAAAAATGTTTGGTCAATAAAAGTCATTATTTTGTAGATAACTAGTTATCTCTAGGGATGCTAAATATCGATAATTCGATAAATGATGAATATCGGTAAAACTTGAATAATAATATACTATAGTATTTGCGAAGTGTTCATAAAAATTTATGTAAAATTCGCCAGCAATAATGTTCTCAGAGTTGAGTAAATATCGAGAGTTGTTGATAAAAAAAAATGTTAAACCCACAAGCTTGCGAGCGATAAATAACAACAATAACACTTCTAGAGGAAGCCAGCTCAGCTGCACAACATTCAAACCTCCCAAACATAGCCTCGTTATTTTAATTTCATCGCGATTCGTAGGAGCAGTGAATAATTTACTATAAATGGTGTGTTTATTCAAGGTGCAAGAATACCAAGAATTTAAGCTGTAATAATTGAAGGATGTCTACTTTACTACAGCGGTGTAACGTCACTAATAAGTCGCCATTCCTCTTCAACAATCTGAAAGATCAATTGAAAAGGTACGTAAACAGCGTTGTTTTGTTTATTGGTGGAAATGCTGGTGCTACCGGTTTCGCAGCAGTTTGAAAAAAATAATGTAAAAGTGACATTGGCGAAGACCAGGTACCTATCCTCAGTAATAGGTGAACATTTGCCCTACATTGATGTGTTTGTTTAATGCAGTTCTGGTCGGGTAATGTGACTTGAGTGTTGAGACTATTATTTGGTACGTTTCATCAGTTTTTATTGTATTGCTGTCATGTTCAAATATTGTGTAAAACTACACTAGGGGGGCAAAAAAGTTTCTTACATGCACTGTGAATCATAGAAAATTTTTTTACTAACATAAAAGAGACTTGGATGGACGTACTTGACATAATATAAGTTTATCTGTATTAAATAAAAAAAGATAAACACGCTTAAGGGAAGGTTCTCATGTAATGGGTTGCAAAAATATTTGCTTTTCTTTCATATTTTGAAACCTTAAAGTGTATAAAATCAGCCCCTAACACAGTTTTTTGATTCTCGCAAATTTTACGGTTTTATAGCCTATGGTATTCTCCGATCAAAAATTCCCGCATTAAGGCGGCGCAAAGAGATGTGTAGTCAAATGCTAATTTTCGGTAACGCTTTAAATTAGGATTGAAAAATTTGGATACAGTACAGAGAACGTATAGGTGCTAATGTTGATGAAATATTTCAATGAATTCATATAGAAAAGGAGTTTTAAAAAGTATCATGTTTCTACCTTCTCTTGTAGAGTTTTTTACACCGATACAACCGACGCGTTTTTCTAAAAACTCGATCTTTTAAACTGGCTTGCGCGATTACGTTTGAATCGTTTAACGGATCGAGTGATTCTTTTTACTTTATCATACGCAGTAAGATAAAGTATTGTAATCATGCCGAAAAAAAAAATTGAGATTTTAGCGGAAATAGGTCTTTTTGGGTCCCCTGAACATTTTTGACCAAGGTACAAAAAAATGTCTGTGTGTGTGTGTGTGTGTGTGTGTGTGCGTGTGTGTGTAAACGATTTTTGTGGAGACGATTCCGGAGAAACTACTAAAGGTATCGGGACGAAAGTTCATATTTAGAAGTTTCATGACCTAACTTAGAGCTGAAAAGCTTTTGGTTCAAGAGGGTCCAAAGAAACTGGTAGTTTATTCTAAGCCTTTTTCAAGGATTTTGCAAATGAGCCGCCATTTCTGTAATTTCGTCAAAATAGTCAAATAATAAATTAAAGTAGAGGAAATTTTGAATATTTTCTGCCTATGACATTTTTTGGTAAAATTAATAGTTTAGCTTTTTAGGTTATTCTAAGCCTTTTTGAAGGATTTTGGAACTGAGCCGCCATTTCTGTAATTTCGACAAAATAGTTAATTAATAAATTAAAGTAGAGGAAATTTTGAATAATTAATGCCTATGAAACTTTTTGGTAAAATTAATAGTTTAGCTTCAAGAGCAAATTCTATTTGATCGAGATCGGTCGCATCTGCATTGATATGAAATTACATAGTAACCAGGATTTTGACAAATATTTGTTTGTGTTGTCACATTCGAAAACAGCTGATCTCATCAGAGGTTGGAGAACCGCTATGGAACGTTGCCGCTGTAGTGCGGCAAATTATAAAATACAAATTTCAAATAAAGTAAGATCACCAATTTGATTGTTTGTTGATAAGAAATATCAACCCGTTTTTATATCTAATTCTAAAAACGATACATTGAGAAAATTATAAATAAAGTATAGCGATAAATGTAGTTTTATTTTAGTATGTTGGTAGGGATGTGTCATGAACAAATCTTAATATGTCAGAATTTGAATTACCTTTTTAAGGTGCGTTTTCATTAGTGATAATGGCAGTGGTAGCAGACGCCGTTATAGTATTTCCAATAGTAAATTGATAGTGACTCATGTTTATGTACAAGCAAACTAATATGTGTCATTATCACGATATGTAAGAAATACTATAATTTGGTATTCTACCACCGCCATTAGCTACCATTACCTACCAATCGGAACGCACCTTTAAACTTGACGTTTCGTCAAAGTGGTACCAACCTAGCATTTACTATACAGAAATCATTTATTTTTTTTAATACGTATTTCTTAAAAAGCAACACAATAAACGTTGATATCGCTCCTGCCAAAAACTAGATAGCCGACTCGCTCATATGCGACGGCGACACTCCGCCTTCGGTGACGCGCCGCTTCACCGCTCGTCGCGCTATTCCGTACTTTCGGCATTTGTGACATAAACAACTATTATTCTAATGACGTAGTGTAGGTAGTGTCAAATGCTGATGCTTTGACAATACCTACGATTTATCTCAATAGAATAGATTCTCATGCAGGTAAACTATTAATTGTATATATTGTATGATAAAGTCATGTGCCTGGCCACATCAGATTTTTTACTTTATTTTCCCTTAGAGAAAATACTTTTTATTGGAGGCTGAACCTCATAATAAGTGAAACTTTTAAATAATTATGTTATTAATAACGATTTTAAACCGAAAAAAGCTGCAAAAAATCGATTTTAAAATTCAAACAGCAGCCATGTTGTTAATTTTCATCTTTCTTACCTAAATGTTGGTTTAGCCTCCAACTAATGCCATCAAGTTTCACAGCGCTTTTGAAATTTCCGTTTATTTTTATCGGAGCTATCGTTCAAATACTTCCTACAGCAGTATCCACTTCTTGCACATAGTTTTTTATGACGCTATGTCCATTTGTACACTAAAGTATGATAAATATATGACAAAAGAAAAAATATTGATATCTCCTACAATTTGTTTGAAAAGCTGTCGCAAATTTGAGCTACTTTTAGGTCTCTACATGAGAACCTCCCCTTAAGCAAAAACTGAGAAGTCAAAATCAAGAATAAAATATCAGTTAGATAGTTAATATCAAAGTGGGAACTATCATTAATAACAAGTTGATACAAATCAGTTAAATCGGTTTTATCTTAGAAATTAAAAATTATTTTTAATTCTTTTTTCAAAACGATACTTTCGAAAAAAAAAACATATAAATGTATTTTTTTGTTGAATGAAATTCAAAAATAATTTTGAATTTCATTTTAACCATTTACAAGAAGAAGCCTGCTATTAAGCGGTTCATTTTCAGACCAATGTTGAATAAGATTTACATTATTTTTGTTCAGGGTTATACTGAAATTTGTTCTAAAGTGACTGGTATATAACTTATAAGTAAACCTTGTCAATTCTGAACTTCACCCCATTTACAAAGAAAAGCAAATATTGTAAATACAGAGTATTTATAATCAAATTTATTGTAACATACTTGACAAACATTTAACTCCTTACTTTGATCTCTTTATATTTGCAAAGTATGTGACAACAAATTTGGTTATGAAGACTCTGTGTTTACAATATTTGCTTTTCCTTGTAAATGGGATGAAGTTCAGAAATGAAAAATGTTACTTATAAGTTATATCCCAGTCATTTTAGACCAAATTTGAGCAAATTTGAGCAATTTGAGTCCTAAAAAATCCTGTGTCTACTCTACGGCATTGTTTTTTTATGAATTGTTTTCATGAAAATAATTTAATATTTATTAATTTGTCAACAACAAGACTCTCAGATAAATGACTACAAAGAAGTCCCTGTTGCTACTAGCAATAAAAATTGCACTGAAAATACGAGTTAATGTATTAATTTCACTTGGAATCAATTGCCATTTAGCCGCAAGACTAGAATAAGTATACAGAATCTTCACACTAAACACAGAATCTTAGTAATATACCATATTATAGGTAAATATTAGGTACAATATTCATTTCTGTCTAATGACAAATATTCGATATCTTTGTAATTTTTTTTCCACATCGCATTAGTAATCTATAAAAAAAATTATGGATGTTTGCATTTTTTACGACAACCACGGGTCAAAATTGAATTGATCTAAAAAACCAACCTTTCTGGAACGCTCCTATACATATATCAAGTTATACCTACATATGTATATCAACATTTGATATATCTATTGAGCACAATAGGAGGAATGCTTAAACCAATTTATTTTAAGATTTTGTGACATTTATCAAATTTATCAAACATAACCTTTGAAAATGTTCCAACTGATTATACTGGGAGATCAAACCTTGCCTTTTATTCGACCTGAGACCTCCTGTGGTAACTAAGAAACTTGTTCTCTCGCATGTTCTCAAGAATTCTGTTAGAAAATCATATAAATTCTCAAAACCTTGTTTTTTAATCGCGCTGAAAAAAAAATTGAGTCTTTAGCGGAAATAGGTCTGTTTGGGACACCTGAACAATTTTGACCAAGGTAGATTTCGTTTTATTAACCATAAAACTATAGTTACTCTCGTAGTCTGAATATATTTATCAATACATTAAAATGTATTTTTTACAATATTTATTTTGTAGAAAGGGTATATATTTGAAGAAATTATGTTAAACGTACATAAATCCCTATAAGAAACGTTAAAGCAATAAACTTTAAGTTGTACCCGACAATATTTATTTATTTTAAATAAACAGTATTCAATGAAGAAAATATATCTTGTTTGTGTAGGTATAATGTGTTTTGATCGCATGCTCAAAAATTTAAAAGATCAGAAAAAAAATCTGTGTACAGAATCAAACTAAAAAAATCTGATGTGGCCAGGCACATGACTTTATCATACAATATATAAAATTAATAGTTTAGCTGTTTGAGAATCGATTTTATTGAGACAAATCGTAGGTATTGTTAAAGCATCAGCATTTGACACTACCTACACTACGTCATTAGAATAATAGCTAGTTATGTCACAAGTACCGAAAGTACGGAATAGCGCGACGACCGGTGATGCGGCGCGTCACCGAAAGTGGAGCATCGCCGTAGCACAAGAGCGCGTCGCGCTATCTAGTTTTTGGCAGGAGAGACATCAACGTTTATTGTGTTGCTTTTTGAGAAACATGTATATAAAATAAAATAAATAAAAAATTGTTATATTTCTGTATAGGAAATGTTAGGTTGGTACCACTTTGACGAAACGTCAAGTTTAAAAACCTAATTCAAATTCTGACAGATTTATATTTGTTCATGACACTGTAGATGTCACATCCGTACCAACATACTAAAATAAAACTACAGTCATCGCTATACTTTTCTACTTAATTTATCGTTTTTAGAATTAGATATAAAGACGGGTTCATATTTCTTATCAACAAACAATAAAATTGGTAATCTTATTTCATTTGAAATTTGTATTTTGTAATTTGCCGCACTAGAGCGATAACGTTCCATAGCGGTTCTACAACCTCTGATGAAATCAGCTGTTTTCGAGTGTGACAGCCATGAGTGACAGCAAAAAAAAAAATATTTGTCAAAATCCTGGCTACTATGTAGCTTCATATCAATGCAGATGCGACCGATCTCGATCAAATAGAATTTGCTCTTGCAGCTAAACTATTAATTTTACCAAAAAATGTCATAGGCATAAATTATTCAAAATTTCGTCTACTTTAATTTATTATTTATCTCTTTTGACGAAATTACAGAAATGACGAAAATCGTTGAAAAATGCTAAGAGTAAATAGCCAGTTCCTTTGGACCATTTTGAACCAAAAGCTTTTCAGCTCTAAGTTTGGTCATAAAACTAATAAATACGCACTTTCGTCCCGATACCTTTAGTAGTTTCTCCGGAATCGTCGTCACAAAAATCGTTTACACACGCACACACACACACACACACACACAGTGTGTGTGTGTGTGTGTGTGTGTGCTGACACACACACACACACACACACACACACACACACACACACACACACACACACACACACACACACACACACACACACACACACACACACACACACACAGACATTTTTTTGTACCTTGGTCAAAAATGTTCAGGGGACCCATAAAGACCTATTTCCGCTAAAATCTCAATTTTTTTTTTCGGCATGATTACAATACTTTACATACTGCGTATGATAAAGTAAAAAAACATATTAATAATTATTTTTGTTGTCAATATTTAACAAAATTTGTCGATTTTCGACTTTTTTTCGACACAGGATTATTTAGGAGTTTAGTATGTTGTTTAGGTCACTAAATACAATAGATTCTCGCGTTTATGTTTCTTGGGAGTGAGATCTGAAAAAATCATCGAAAAGTCTCTTGTGGAACGGATAAAACTAGGTCGTGGGCCGGTATCGGCCCGACGTAGGTCGCCCATGCCTGCCATAAAGGAAAGTATTAGAAATTTGAAAAATAACAATTAAAATCCGAGCAGTTGCAACGGGTTCTGAGATAAAACTTATTTTTATTTCATAACCACGCGCTGGGTTATCTCAATGTGCAATTACAAAATATTCTTTTTATCAAATGACCTAATAATATGTAATAAGTAATAATACGCTTATACAACCACTAATTAAAACTTAATTCTTGTCGCCAGTGCAGTGAGATAGTCATCGGTGGCATCAGCTTGATTTCCCCGAAAATGTCATTGTCTCAAGTCTACGGTTGTTGTTATTCTGTTGCAAAGGTAAGTTTTCAAAATTTCATCAAAATTTGTGATGGTACGTGACGTACAATAAAATTTTTAGGAATTGTTGAAAAATGATTACATCAGAGATGGTTCAAAACGAGATGGAGCTTTTAAAGCATTTATCATAATGGTAACCACACTTCTCGCGAGTCTTTTGATGATTTTTCTATCCCTAACTACCCTACCATTTCTTCTCTTGAGGAGCATAGTTTGGATTTATATAAAAAACCTGCGTGGCATAAACTTTGGCGGCTTCCTAGATGGAATGAGTCATATGTTCGAAACCAATGAAGAAAAATCCGCCATAGTAACAGGTTTCATATTAGAATATGATGAAAATTTCTTAGAAAAACTATCAGAGATTGTTGGGAGAATCCATGAAAGCAATCATAAATTTTCAAGTACGGTCCAGGCATGCTTCGGATATAAATATTTTTTAAAAAACCAAGTGCGACTTGAAGACGTCATCTCAACTATAATTCTGTCCGACGAAAGATTTATGAAGATGGACGAATTAGTCAACTACGTCCAAAATTATAAAGTCACAACCGATGCAAGGTTGTGGGAAGTCATATTGTTTGATCAACCCCTCATGGACAAAGACGGTAATCGTAGATTAGCTATTTTGGTCAGAATCAACCACTGTTTAGGCGATGGTTACGCTATGATAGGCCTATTCCAAAAATACTTTAGCGACAACAAAGAAACAAACAACAACAACACCGTCAGCCATCGAAAACCGACCATACAAAATTTGGAAGACCTGTATGTGAATAACAACCCTTTCAGCAAACAAATGGACGAGTATTTGTTCCAAGGGTGCAAAAATCAATACTTTACCGTTTTCCTTGAAGATGAAGTTAACTACGTTCCAAAAATCAAGAAGATCAAGAATCGGCTAGGTGTTGGATTCACAGATGTATTATTGAGTGGACTTGTGACTAGTGTGTCTGATTTCTTAAGAATGGTAGATGCTTAGCATGTTAAAAATGATGTCAAACATTCTGGTGTCCGTTTATGTTTTTAGAAATTGGGTAGATGTTCAGATAAAGTCAATATCCAATGTACCACAAGGGTACGGACTGATGACATGGTGAAAATTTTGAATGGAGATTTTGATGCCAACGAACTAAATAACGAGTTTTCGATGGTCGGTTTTCCAGTTTCAACTACGGCAGTGGACGCATCCCCTGTTAATACAGTCCGTGCGATGCACAAAGAATCGGTAGAAGCCAAATCATCAGTTGACGCTATGGTAATTTATTGATACTAATAGACCAGGCATTTTAGATTTCAGCCCGGAAAGCAAATGTAAATCCAAAAATTGGTACTAATATCTTTCTTTTGCTGCGTAATATCCATGGAAACATTGTTGTGGGCATAGCTCCTTCAATTTTCAAACATGGCATTTTGGGGTTTCAAATGATGCTGAAACCGAATCTGACATATAAACGAAAAACTGAAAATAGCAGTTCAGGAAATGATAATTATTAATTAAAGGACATTTCGGAAAACTCTGGTGTATGTAATAATGGGGATTATATGTCAGCACGACAAATTAGGTACTCGCACTGATACTTTTTGCTCAACAGAATATGTACTCATCACGACAAATTAGGGAATCTTAACGTCAATTAATTACGCTCTGTAATTGGCGCAGTCTCCAGTGACGTCATTCGTTAGTACGCTTATAATTCTCCCGTTTGAATCTACTACGTTAATTTACAAACAATAGAAAACAACTTTGTTAAAGCGGTTAGTGGTAATCTACCGAAGGTTAACGCTTTGATGGTGGGATTCTTCTTTAAACATAATCCTTATTTTTACGCTCCGGAACTAAGCAACGTGTAAAAAGTGTCATGTAAGCATAACTTTGTAGGTTAGGTTAGTCCTAACCTTATACTGTCAGATTATACTTGGATCGAAAATACGATAGATAACTTATTCTAGTCAGTTTTACTTATGTCGAAGTAATCTTTACAACAAAAAACACTTGTATTGGCCGCTATTTATTTCATTTGGATTTCTACGAGCCAGTCGCAACCACATTCTTCGCAGTTTCAATTCTTGCGGAACAGCTACAAATAGTTCATCCGGAGTTTTATTGACGTATTTCTGCATTGTGGATTTATACACAATTTATAATCCATTTTATGTAGAAATTGTGAAAACAACACATCATACAACACAATAAATTAAATGGTTTAAAGACCATTTAAAGACCACGATTGGACATCTAGTATCGTGTGACGTCACAAGAATCACGTGATCTACGTACAACAGAAAGTATCGTTTTGGCGGGAGTTTTTGTGATTCAACTTTTAACGCTGATTTTTATGAAATATTGAGGAAATAATTACAAAGAATAATGCATTTACAAAGTAGGGTGAAGGAATAAACACACTAAGATGGTTTTCCAATAATAGCAAATACCCTATCGATTCTGAACGTCCTTATGCAACTGCCATCGGGAAGGAATTTCAATATTTATGCACAATTTAGTGTGGACTACTAATATAGAAATGCTTTCCGATGGCAGTTGCGTCTGATTACTGTCTACTGTAATACATTATAAAAAGTCTGATGTGGCCAGGCACATGACTTTATCATACAATATATAAAATTAACAGTTTAGCTGCATGAGAATCTATTCTATTGAGATAAATCGTAGGTATTGTCAAAGCATCAGCATTTGACACTACCTACACTACGTCATTAGAATAATAGTTATTTATGTCACAAATGCCGAAAGTACGGAATAGTGCTACGAGCGGTTATGCGGCGCGTCACCGAAGGCGGAGTGTCGCCGTCGCATGTGAGCGAGTCGCGCTATCTAGCTTTTGGCAGGAGCGACATCAACGTTTATTGTGTTGCTTTTTAAGAAATACGTATTTAAAAAAATAAATAAATGATTTCTGTATAGTAAATGCTAGGTTGGTACCACTTTGACGAAACGTCAAGTTTAAAGGTGCGTTCCGATTGGTAGGTAATGGTAGCTAATGGCGGTGGTAGAATACGAAATTATAGTATTTCTTACATATCGTGATAATGAATGTGTCATTTTCATTAGTTTGCATGTACATAAACATGAGTCACTAGCAATTTTCTATTGGAAATACTATAACGGCGTCTGCTACCACTGCCATTATCACTAATGAAAACGCACCTTAAAAAGGTAATTCAAATTCTGACAGATTTATATTTGTTCATGATACATCCCTACCAACATACTAAAATAAAACTACACTCATCGCTATGCTTTATTTATAATTTTCTCAATTTATCGTTTTTAGAATTAGATATAAAGACGGGTTGATATTTCTTATCAACAAACAATCAAATTGGTGATCTTATTTTATTTGAAATTTGTATTTTATAATTTGCCGCACTACAGCGGAAACGTTCCATAGTGGTTCTCCAACCTCTGATGAGATCAGCTGTTTTCGAATGTGACAACACAAAAAAATATTTGTCAAAATCCTGGCTACTATGTAATTTCATATCAATGCAGATGCGACCGATCTCGATCAAATAGAGTTTGCTCTTGAAGCTAAACTATTAATTTTGTCAAAAAATGTCATAGGCATAAATTATTCAAAATTTCCTCTACTTTAATTTATCAATTAACTATTTTGTCGAAATTATAGAAATGGCGGCTCATTTGCAAAATCCTTCAAAAAGGCTTAGAATAAACTAGCAGTTCCTTTGGACCCTTTTCAACCAAAAGCTTTTCAGCTCTAAGTTTGGTAACAAAACTTCTAAATATGAACTTTCGTTCCGATACCTTTAGTAGTTTCTCCGGAATCGTCGCCACAAAAATCGTTTACACACAGACATACATACACACACACACAGACCCCTTTTTGTACCTTGGTCAAAAATGTTCAGGGGACCCATAAAGACCTATTTCCGCTAAAATCTCAATTTTTTTTTCGGCACGATTACAATACTTCATCATACTGCGTATGATAAAGTAATAATTAATTGTTGACTATAAGAGCACGACTTATTTTTTTCTGAATTTCTCTAGAATTGCAGTTGACAAACATGTTTACAATAGCGACGATTGTGAAAATACTATATCATCAACTAGAATACTCAAAATCACTCCAGTATGCACTCCAGTTGGATTATTTGTACAGCTAGGTTATACCATACGTCAAATATAGACAATAACTACGAAATAAAAACAGTCATGTTTATAGTGGCGCCACCTATATCTGGCGATTCATTTTTACTTCGTAGCTTTGGAGAAAGGTGTGCAATTTGAATTAAGACGGCCGTCTTATGGTATAGTATAGACAAAATTCAATTAAAAATATGGGGTTTCATTGTAACTGCCAATAATTCAGGTAAATTAAATATAAATTCATAGTGTAAAAATGCACAATGCTAAATAAACAATAGACACATAAAGAAATCTGATGTGGCCAGGTACACGACTTTATCATATATAAAATATATAAATATACATTAAATTAATAGTTTAGCTGATGAGATTATTTTTGATCGAGAACGGTGCAGTGTATGGTCATGTCTACATCAAAATAAAACTAGTTAGCAAGGATTTGACAGATATTTTGAACCTATTGACAGTTGGTAATGTCAAGACATCACCGTTTGACACAACCTATTGTCATTAGAATGAAAATATCTGTCAAATCCTGGCTAAGTAGTTTTAATGCAGACATGATCTCGATCAAATAGAATTTGCTCATGCAGCTAAAGTATAAACTCTACCAGTAAATGCCATAGACATTAATTATACAAAATTTCATCTAATTTAATTTATTATGTGACTATTTTGACATTACAGAAGTAGCGGCGCGTTTGCAAAATCCTCGAAAAATGATAAGAGTAAACCACCAGTTCCTTTGGACCCTTTTGAAAAAAAGCTTTTCAGCTCTAAGTTTGGTCATGAAACTTCTAAATACGAACTTTCGTCCCGATACCTTTGGTAGTTTCTCTTGCCACATTAGAACGAAAAGTCCTTTAAACATCATATTTTGCAGCCATTTTCTTTAGCTGTCATTTTATGATGCGCCATCTTGGTTTTGCCATATTGAATATCAATGTTAGATTCGGATTCAGCAGTCTTGAAACACTCTGAATACCTTGTTGGTAAGTACTTATGACCATAATCAATGGGTTTTCCAGCAGGCCATGGTATAATTACACAAACCAAAAACACTGCTCAGGCATAGAACATATATAGCAATTAGCTGATTTACCTTATTTGTTGGAAACTTTGGTCAAATTTAGTCTAAAATGCCGGACTATGGTGAGAGCTGCAATAAACAACCAAAATCGTTTTAGATAGGCTATCTAAATGGGAAATATCAATTAACCTACCTACCAACACTCATCTTGAAGAAGATGTTTGGCATTTGCCTGAAGTATTCGTGCATTTTCTCCACAAATATGTTAGCTGTTGATGGGACAACCGTTGCAAATAAGAAGCTGATTAATGTTTTTTCGTATCCTACCAATCATGTTGGTCTAGGTTGGTATCATAGACAGGTGTCCCAATTCCATGGGACAAACTATCCCTAACTATATCTAATCCGATCTTTTTTAGGCTTATTTATTTGTGTGGTTAGCTATGATAATCGATTACAGCTCTGTTTATCTGGAAAGTTGCAATTTTTGGATAATAGGAAAGAGCTACAGGGTATTTTAGACAGTACCATTGATTATATCGACAGACTAGAGCTGGACGTTGAAAATATTGTGAAATCCTAGAGTAGGTATTATTGTCATGGCTTACATGGTGACTCATAAGTAATAGAAACAATAAAACCTTACTTCATACGGAATCGTTTAGTTGTTTAAAATGTACAATATTACCGCTTCATTAATAGTTATTTATGTTACAAGGGCATTAAACGGATGTTCATGCCCCGCGGGTATAAACATCAAGTAATGCCCGTGGTACATACAATGTTATGTCCTACAATGGGTTTTCAAGGTAGTTTCAAATAGTTTTCGTTTAGTTGTTTAAAATTATCTGTATTTTTTTCCAGAAATCAACCTGTATACAAGAAAAACCATAAACTCCTGTACAAAACTACCGCATCATTAAAATTAACTTTGTAATCAAAATTACAAAAACCAGTGTTTTATTCTATTAAGTATTTAAATTAGGTAAGGCATAGAGCAGGTAGGTTGTGAACTAACTCACATTAAGATTTTGTGTGGAAAACGAATGAAATATAAACACATAAATAAACGGTAAAACATGGAATTCACATACTGAATCAACTACTTGATGCAATTCTCCAAGAAAGCAACATATTTCAAATAATGCCAAACAATGTTTGTTTCAAGCGGATTTAGTTTTTCTTCGAATTTGTTATCCTTATCACCTAATCTGAAGGTCTACAAATATTCCTCCATTACGTTTTGCATTACTAATTCTAGGAAAATTATTTTTAGATATAAAAATCAATCCTTTTTTCAGGCCAGTTTTATTATGCATTGGCGGTAAAAAGTTATTAACAGGTTTCACCTAAGGTGTATTTGAAACAGTATTTTTTCCTGGATAAAAGATATACGCCTTCATGTTGAAGAAAATTGCATTCAATTGTGCCAAAGAACAGCTTGTAAACTAGTTTTCGTATTGGGACAGAATATCTATCTATAAGCCAGATAACAACTAAAGGTTGAAAACTAAATTGTACATAAAACTGTGTATTTTGATATTAGAGACTCAAAGTGAATTTTGTAAAATAATAAATAATCTCAGAGATTTTCTTATGCCTCCATATGTTATCGTAAAAGTCCCGAACTTTGTGACAGGCTCCAAAGTTTGTGACATGGCCAGGGCCGTGTTAACACAAAACTGCGCCCGGGGCGATAACAGAGCGAACGCCCCCCCCCCCCCCATTTTGCCAAAATTACTTAAATTGCTAATTAAAAAATTGCTGTAAATGTAATACAATCAAAAATAAAAGTCCGAATAAAGAATAAATAATATATTGAAATAGGTACATACGCTTACATACGCATCCTACCGAAAAAAATAAAATATCTTTCTACACATAATAAGATAACATTAATGAATAAAAAGAACATGTTACTTAATGAAAATAACAATCTATGTGTATTGGGTACATTCTAGTGTAACAGTTTCAAAAATGAATGTTCTTATTGCATATTTTGATTGCACAACATTTAAAGCATACACTGTAAAAATTTCAGAATTTAATTCGAAAAATTAACGATTCCATCGCCAAAACTCGAGCGGCTCGCCGAGACCGATTATATCTCGATTATCGGAACCTTTTTTACCACCTCTAAAACGTTCATCTTTCAATATTTTTTAGAAATTCTTTCCGGTAGTATATCCACATTTCTCCTCTTTAAAATGACGTATCATCTATTGTGATAAGCTTAATAGTTTTGGAGATATCGATAAAAATATGAGTGGACAAGATTAAATGTTTGGGAATGTCACTACACGTCTACAATTAAGCACGGTTTTCACGAAACCTTGTTTTGTTGGGCGGTTGAAACAATTTCGCAAAAACTAACGGGCCGATTTAAAAAATTCTTGCGGCATTGTATTCGCAGATTGACTTGCTATCGCGCAAACTAGGATTATTAAAAATATTAATAGTTGTGGAAGTGACAGGGCCACTTAGAAAAAAATATAAAAAAGGGGAAAAAAGTGATTTTTTCCAAATAAATTGGATAAAACATTTAATTATTGATGAAACCGGTGTATTCTAGGTTAATAATATAGTCATATTATTAACCCATAATATTAATTTGACAAAATATGTCGTTAAACATTTTCATCTGGTGTTTATTCTAGTTTGCTCGATAGCGAGTCAATCCACAAATGCAGGAATCCACGAATCATCCCGTAAGTTTTTGCGAAATTGTGTCAACCGCCCAACGAAACAAGGTTGCGAGAAACCAGCCTTTAAATTGTAGACGTGTACCGACGTTCCCGAACTTTTAATCCTGTCCACTCATTATTTTAATCGATATCACCAAAAATTTTAAGCTTATCACTATAACTAATAAGTTATTTTGGGGGGAAATGTGTATACTACTGAAAATAATTTCTAAAAAATATTGAAAGCCGTATTGTGGGTGGTTAAAAAAGGTGCCAACAATCGACATAACTAAGTCGATGAATATTTCGAATAAAAATGTCTCTTCCTGAAATTTTTACAGTGTATTCTTTAAATATTCTGTAATAAAATACGGCATAAAAAAATCTGTTTTTAAAATGCAAATGCAGGATGTACCCGTATTAATATAAAATAAGGATAAATATGTCTCCATGACTGAAGCTAATGCAACTTTATTTTCCTAGCCTTGAAAGCGGCAAAATGATCAATTATTTTTTCCATATCTAATAATCGAGCAACGCTACATTCGATTGAAAGCAAACTTAAGTTGGCAAGCCTGTCCTGAGCCATTGTAACTCTTAAATATTTTTTTACCAATTTAAGTTTGCTGAAAGACCTTTCAGCTGATGCAGCAGTTACCGGTGTACTAAGAAATATTCGATATGCAGTTACCATGTCCTTATAATTGGCAGTTAACTCAAATTGATGAATTAATTGGAGGATTTCTATGTGTTATCATTTAGACACCGAAATATTTTTTTGCACTTAAAATTTCACACAGAAAATGAATCACTTCCATATTTCCTTGTAAGGTTCAGAGTATGTTTTTTAATAGTTTCATCATCATGTGAAATAATGTTCGAACCACTAAGGAAAGCATAATCTTGTGAAATCTGAGACGAAGTTTTTCAAATCTCCATGTAAGTTGCTCCATTATTCTGTCAATAGGCTCGATATATATATTAAACGAAATTTTTCGGATTCGTTTAAATCGATATCTCTACTTTAATACTGAATCCATGTTTAGTACTATTTTTATAGGTTCAGTAATAAACAGGGTTGCCAGATTAGTCTCACAAGAATGCCGGAGATGATGGGGGGAGGTATAGTCGACAAGATTATAAAAAAATCTGATGTGGCCAGGCACATGACTTTATCATACAAAATACAAAATTAATAGTTTAGCTGCATGAGAATCTATTTGACTGAGATAAATCGTGTATGCATTAAAATTAAACTAGTTAGCCAGGATTTTACAGATATTTTGATAGTCAATAGTATCACTCGAAGGTATTGTCAAAGCATCAGCATTTGACACTACCTACTGTCATCAGAATAATAGTTGTTTATCTCACAAGTGCCGAAAGTACGGAATAGCACAACGATCGGTGATGCGGCGCGTCACCGATGGCGGAGCGTCGTCGTCGCATGTGAGCGAGTCGCGCTATGTAGTTTTCGGCAGGAGTGACATCAACGTTTTTTGTATTGCTTTTTGAGAAATACGTATTTAAAAAAAATCAAAAATGGTTATATTTCGGTATAGAAAATGTTAGGTTGATACCACTTCTACGAAATGTCAAGTTTAAAAAGCTAATTCAAATTCTGACAGATTTATAGTCGAGGGTTCTCCGAGTGTGACAGCGTGGTGACAGCCATAGACATTTCTGTGGTGACAGCACAAAAAAAATATTTGTCAAAATCCTGGCTACTATGTAGCATATCAATGCAGATGCGACCGATCTCGATCAAATAGAATTTGCTCTTGCAGCTAAACTATTAATTTTACCAAAAAATGTCATAGGCATAAATTATTCAAAATTTCCTCTGCTTTAATTTATTATTTAACTATTTTGACGAAATTACAGAAATGGCGGCTCATTTCTAAAATCTTTGAAAATGGCTTAGAATAAACTACCAGTTCCTTTGGACCCTTTTGAACCAAAAGCTTTTCAGCTCTAAGTTTGGTCATAAAACTTCTAAATATGAACTTTCGTCCCGATACCTTTAGTAGTTTTTCCGGAATCGTCTCCACAAAAATCGAGTACACACATACGCACACACACACACACACACACACACATACACACACACACACACACACACACACACACACACACACACACACACACACACACACACACACACACACACACACACACACACACACACACACACACACACACACACACACACACACACACACACACACACACACACACACACACACACACACACACACACACACACACACACACACACACACAGACATTTTTTTGTACCTTGGTCAAAAATGTTCAGGGGACCCAAAAAGACCTATTTCCGCTAAAATCTCAATTTTTTTTTTGGCATGATTACAATACTTTACCATACTGCGTATGATAAAGTAAAAATATAAAATAATTGTTAAAAAAACAATATTTATTTTTAAAGTAAAAATATAAAAAAATTGATGTAGGGTCAACTTGATTCTGTGATTAAAAAAGTCAGGCCGTTTCACCTCGCATGTGCCAAACCCAAACAGGTCTAAAAGCTCAACTTTGCGATTTTGGCAAAGAATAGATCATAATCGCCTATGCAGTTTCCATTTCCAAAAGCCACGTTCTACAGGATTGCAGTTATTTTGCGCTTTTTAAATTTGGTTATTTTTCAATTTTCTTATACGGCTAAGAAAAAACGTCTTTGAATACGTCGATTTTTTACTATAAAAAACATATTTTGATGTAATGGCAGTCCCATATTTGAAAGTTGTTTTAATATAACATTTAATTGTCTTAATGGTAGCGGAAGAAGATTTATGGCTTAAAGACCATAATTGAAATTGCAAATATTGATAACTTTGAGTAGCATGGAGGTTGTAAATGGAATATAAAATGTACTCTGGAACTTTATTTCCCCTGAATACGAATACGAATGTATGCCATTTGAATTCAATCTCCCAGAAACCTCAAAAGCTGTATAAAATACACAATGTAACACTAATTTTCAACTATCTTTTTCTAGAAAATTTTCTATATAATTTTTTATATGCTGTTATTAAGCCAATGGTGTCATTTAGAAAATATGTGGATTCCGTCTTAATTCAAAAACCATTGAAGGTCGGAAATTTAGTTTACGATAAATAAGTGTACATATTTTGATAATTCAAAACCGAGTTTTTTCTTATATAACAGTCCGATTTAGAGATTTTGTCATGTTTCAATACATTGTGTTCTCACTGTATAATAGCGGTTTTACACTCTTGTTAATGGCACTATATGCAATTTTTTAGTGCTTAAAAAGTTGAAGAACATTTTGCGTGAGAAATTTCGTAGTGTAAAATAATTTGAATTACATTGAATATGTAAAATTCATCAAAGATATGTCTCTGTCTGCATATCGTCTGGTTAAAAGTAAAAGTAACTAACTAACAGTTCAAATAATTACAAAACCTGACTACAATAGAATACCAATAAATATAATGACATTTTCCAGATAAATAATGGATTTCAAGAACTTATTGACCCTATTTTAATAACACTCATTGATCGTATTTTCGTTTGGATACGCATTTATCAGCATTTGGCCACAATTAATTCGTCCTTCAATAAAACATAAGAAATTGTTAGTTAATGACTTTTACCATTTAACCTTTAAGCCGACGATATATTAATTACAATAAAGTAAAACTATTTCCTTCATGTTTGATTTTGCCGGAGATGCTTGAATGCCTGCCGGAGACCCGAGATGAGCTTCAAATGCTGCAGACTCCGGCGCAATGCCGGAGACCTGGCAACCCTGGTAATAAATAATTCCACATATGTGCAACAAATATAAATAGCTACTTATATTTTATTTTATTCTGCATTTATAAATTCGTTTTAATAATTCCTTCATTATGTATTTTTTAAAACACGTTTTATAAATATGATCCTTCCCTTCTGGGTAGGATTTTGGCGCCCCTGAAACTTGGCGCCCGGGGCGGGCGCCCCCTTCGCCCCCCCCCTTAACACGGCCCTGGACATGGCTGTGATCATTGCGAGATCTCTATAGGCAATCTTATGATCGCAAATATATCCAGTAGGCTGCGGCACTTGTTTGGAAGAAGTGGAAGGGATTACATTGTTAGCTGAGAGCACCATGCCCAAAATGTTCACACAAAGTAGAGATCCTGTCACAGAGTAGGGGAGTTTTAAACAAACCCGCTCACTGTATACAGGATTAGTCAAACTTTCCGGAACACCTAAATAATTTTCCAACCGTGAAATATTTCAAAAAAAATCTTGAATCAAAAGTTTTCTTGTTTTAAACAGTCTATATATTCATTTTATTCTGCAATTTTGGTAACCTTTCCTTTTTTAAATAGAACATCCTGTACATTTTTTTATTTTTTAAATTCTAATATTAATCTCAAAAGTTATTTGTATGAATCATTTTTTTTGTAAAATTTGTTAATTTTGAGTTGTAAGCAACTAAACAAAATTAGTCAAAATTACGGGAACACTTAAATAATTCTCTAACAGTAAAAAATAATGAAAATAATTTAAACAACAGTTTTTTTGTTTTAAACAATCTACCATCTAAACATATGTTTATTATACAGAGTGTTCATTTTACTATGGAAACTTGTAACTTTTATTTTAATAAAACATCTCGTATATTTTTAAATTTTTTTAATTCTAAGATAAAAATTTCTATAAATATATAAAAAATCTATAAAAATTTATTGCCACTTAATAGTTTCGTTTTCCTCCTCATAGTTTTCGAGAAAATTGAATTTTTCTTCTGGGTGGCTAACTTCACGCTGACCCAGCCCCCCCACCCATCAATTTTTAATTTTCAGAAATTCAAATACATGAAATTAATATCATTTCGTTTGCCTGTTTTTACCTATTTTTACCTATTTCCTATTTTATTTTACGTATTTCTCATAAACAAATTACGAGTTTTCCGAAATCATATTATCAACTCGGTCTAAATGGAAGTAAAAACTTGGAATCGATTTCTCATCGTTTGCCCACGATTGCCATTTCATATTTGCGCTTTTCTCGTAATAGTTTTCCCGCAAATTGACTTTTCCTCACAGCAGTACGTTTGATACGTTAACAAATTTATATTTCTATATACTAATTTATAGGCAACATAAAACGGCAAAATTCTCCTAACATTGCTACTATTATTTGTTTAACCAGCCTGAGCAAATTTGGCGTTTGCCTCCTTCTGACATAAAAATTATAAGCAAATACGGCTAAATCTCAATATCTGTAGATGTTTTATTTTTTATCTCAATTTCTAGAGGAGCCCAAGCAACTAAACTCAACAAATATATCTTCGAACATTTGTTTAACCACCCTGTTGGCGTTTGCCTCCCTCTGAGACATAACTTAGAGACAATTGAACTTATGAAATACGCAAAAATCTAAATATTTTCAAATGTTTTATTTTTTATCTCAATTTTTACAAGAGCCAAAACAAAACTATACAAATATATCTTCCACCATTTGTTTCATCATCATGCGCAAATTTGACGTTTGCCTCCTTCTGAGAGAAAACAATTGAACTTATGAAATGCGGCAACATCTCAATATTTTCAGATGTTTTATTTTGTCTCTGTTTCTAGAGGAACCCAAACAACGAAACTCTACAATTATATTTTCCACCATTTGTTTAATCATCCTGAGCAATTTTGGCGTTTGCCTCCCTCTGAGACAAAAGTTATAAACAATTGGACATATGAAATGCGGCAAAATCACAATATTTTCAGAAGTTTTATTTTTCTCTGTTTCTAGAGGAGCCCAAACAACAAAACTCTACAAATATATTAAAATTACATTAAAATTGATGTTCAATTATTACGCATTGGCCCATATATCACTTAAATTTACATTAAAATCGGTGTAATTTTCCGGCAAAATTCTTGGAAAATCACAGTGTAAATATATGACAAAGTAAATACCTTTGAGTTGTAAAATTTTCGCCGAATTTTTTGCATTGAATTAAAATATTATAGTCTCAAAAGTACCATTTTGAATTTAGCGACCTCAAAATCATATTCTGGAGTGCCATAAGGTTGTATTTGGGAAATCCTGAAATATAGCATCAAATGTATAAATAAAGCTAAACTGGAAAGTCCAGCTTGTTAATACTATATTGCACATAGTCAAAATCTAATTTCAGATGAAACAAAATACCCCACGATAATTTGGCTGTGCGTAGGGTTACAAATACATCGACCAGGACAGGGCCGTTATATTACAATACCACAGCGCACATATAAATTTGGTAATTAATTCTGGAAACTACAACTGCAAGCTGCATTTGCGTATATCCTATTCCAGTAACCCGAAACCAAATCCTGTCAGTACGAGTTAACGACCGCATTATCGGCACAGTTAATTAATTAAATATGCTGTTCAGGTGGGATCCGTATCGTATTCTCCGAAAATCCGCTTTCATTACATTATTATCGCACAGAGTCGCGAATAATACCTGTAAACAATGCAAACAACAATGGACTTATTCCAGTAGCAGACCTGACGCAGCATTATTAACATTATAACAATCCCCAGCCAGCATTCAGCTATTATTCGCGTTCTCAGAAAGTCACAATGCAAAGGCTCCTTGAATAATTACCTCCATTGGTGGTCGTTCCGAGACTTATGCCATCAGAGGTCGCTAAAATCATTTTTCCAGCCTCGCTCGTTTTAGCAAAGACTTACGTGAATAATTCGCAGAACCGGAACAATACTTACTTACGTAAGCATCGGTGTGAAGAATATGGTTAATAAATAGAAATTCGGATTGTAACTGCATGAAAAAATGCGGTATTTTTAACATGATTTATGTAACTTCATAATGGAAAATGCACAATAAGCATGTGATAATTATTATTATATCAATGGTCGTCCAAATTATCGCAACTCCGGGTCTCCTGAAAAATAAATGGTAAACTATGTCTTTGTGGCGTTGGCCATTAAACTTTTTTCAAGCCATCTGGCTTACAACGGGACGTGTCTAACATCAAGTGGCGCTGTTGTTGTACGTAAATTTGTAAAAGCAAGTAGTGTGTTTGTTGTGGCTTGTAGTGAAATTAAGCCGCGTTTTCTTTCGTTGTACTAAAGAATTTCAAATAACAAGGTAACAAAAACTAAAAAAATAACAAAACTTCTGGCGGGATACATATTCCGCTACGGGCATCCAACTCGTTTCTCAGTCCCCCACTCTGTACTGTGCACAGGGCCAATTAAACCTCCATAAAAAAGGTGCATTACCGATGACGGTAAGTTGTAATTATGGTTGGGTATTGCCATAAGTGAAGGCTCCTAACAGGGTATTTGACTGTATTAAAAATATGGCCTGCATTTATAGTCATCCTAATAGATTACAGTTTAAGAAAACTATTTGTTATGACTTTTCTTCTTTAAACATAATCCGTATTTTTACGCTCCGGAACTAAGCAACGTCTAAAAAGTGCAATGTAAGCATAACTTTGTAGGTTAGGTTAGTCCTAACCTTTAACTGTCAGATTATACCTGGATCGAAAATACGATAGATAACTTATTCTAGTCAGTTTTACTTATATCGAAGTAATCTTCACAAAAAAACACTTGTATTGGCCGCTATTTATTTCATTTGGATTTGGATACGAGCCAGTCTCAACCACTTTCTTCGCAGTTTCAAATTTTGCGGAACAGCAGCAATTAGTTTATCCGGAGTTTTTATTGACGTATTTCTTCATTGTGGATTTGTACGCCATTTATAACCCATTTTTGTGTAGTAATTGTGAAAACAACACATCATACAACATATGAGAGTGAACGCCTTAACATACAAAATAAAATTACAGCAAAATATATTTATTTTATCCGTTTTCAAATGATATCTACTTACGAAAGAAAGACATTTTGCTTTTCACAAACTTCAACGAAAAACCTACGAAATTCATTTGTTTCATGTATCGTATAAAACTCGATTGAAAAATCGAGCCCCCGAGTTTGAAGGAAATGGAGAAATAAATAAAAATTTGGATAGTAACTGTGTGAAAAATGTTCTATTTTTAACATAATTTATGCAAAGATATAAAAGAAAAGGCAAACTAAGCGTGTGATAATTATTGTTTAAATGGGTTTGTAAGGTCGGAAATGTTATCAGACATATTGGAATGTGAATTATTTAAAAATGTTCCTAAACGTACAACGGCCATCTTGTCCATTTCTAGGAAGATACTGTCCAGGTCGTCCAAAATGTCAACGTCTCCTAAAAAATAAATTATATTAATTTGCTGTAGGTACTGTAAATTGTTATCGTTGTTATCGTAAACTTTCGAAAAGTCTATTAAAAGTGCGCAATATATCCTCAAAATAATTACAAAATGTTGTATTGCCCAACATTCAGGCATACTCTGCTATTACTGCTCTCCAAAGGTAAAATACCGAGACCTATTGGCGTTTTTCTTCTCTAAGGGTGCAGATCTATCAATGCAATGGATGATCCTTGTCGACTCGATGATGGTGAAGAAATCAGCGATTTCGACTGTCAAAAGAATCTTTGCTTGGTTTTATCTCGATTGATGGAGTATACAATGTCCATCATATATTATGTAAGTCCAGTTTTTATTTGTATGTTTTTGTGTTAAATGGTGTTTCTTTTTAGAAATCATGCTGTGTCCACTATTAAAAACTTCTGCTAACTCTCCGAGTCTACACTACAGTTGGTTTTAAGTAGCAGTTCCTCGTCTAAAAGGGACAATAGACCGTACAAACATAGGTACGCAATCTCCAGGTATATGCAATACAAACAAGTAAATAATTTTTACTTTTCTTAAAGTAAGTTTATTGTAGGAACTGACTAAGCTGAGATTTTTAGAAACAGTGAGGGTTTCATCCCGATAAACGTCCCGACTGTGCCTTCGAGTAACCAACTTCCAAACAAAATTATTACGAAACATGACTTTTCGTTGTAGTATGTCTTACGGGGCCATAAAACACATATTTCCTGTTTTGCATTGAGCTTACGCCTGATACTGTAATCTTGGTAGTAACTTTTGCAACATCGTTTGGGCATGATATTGTCTGCGACAAAATGAAGAAGTTTCTCCGCAAGACTTGTATGTTGCCGCTATACCACATGAAGCGGAGTGGACTGGCATAGTACCTATACAAAATAATTATTGTAATGCTAGGGCACAGATATTGGCCAAATTCTTTCCGATACTATACAATAAACAAATTTTCTGTTATAAATAAATAAACCTTGTGATGTTTTATTTTTTTAAGTGTAGAAAATAAGTGATAACTAATTATAAACCTTCTTCGGTAAGTATATGGTACACAATGTGCTCTTATGATGAGTAACGGTGAGTATTAATTGCAAATACAGAAGACTTTTGATAATTCGGACTAACCTGTACTCTAACTAATCAAATAATGTGAAAACATAAATGATCGATTTTGTTAAATTTTATTCTTCAAAGATCTTTTACCAATTTTTATTGCGGTTTGCCCCGTAAGGTTAGATCAATATAAACACCAGGTTAGGTATATTATTATAATAAATATAATTATAATATAAGTGATCAAATGAGATATAATACAATCACAGGTCCGTAATACTCTATAGACAAAAAAATCTGATGTGGCCAGGCACATGACTTTATCATGTGGAACTAGACCGACGTAAAATAAACAAGCAAAAAAAAAAATAATAATTTTCTCAATGTATCATTTTTAGAATTAGATATAAAGACGGGTTGATATTTCTTATCAACAAACAATCAAATTGGTGATCTTATTTTATTTGAAATTTGTATTTTATAATTTTGCGCACTACAGCGGCACTTCCATAGTGGTTCTCCAACCTCTGATGAGATCAGCTGTTTTCGAATGTGACAACACAAAAAAATATTTGTCAAAATCCTGGCTACTATGTAATTTCATATCAATGCAGATGCGACCGATCTCGATCAAATAGAATTTGCTCTTGAAGGTAAACTATTAATTTTACCAAAAAATTTTATAGGCATAAATTATTCAAAATTTCCTCTACTTTCCTCTACTATTTTGTCGAAATTACAGAAATGGCGGCTCATTTCCAAAATCCTTGAAAAAGGCTTAGAATCAACTAAAAAGCTAAACTATTAATTTTACCAAAAAATTTCATAGGTATAAATTATTCAAAACTTCCTCTGCTTTAATTTATTATTTAACTATTTTGACGAAATTAAAAAAATGACGATTCACTTGCAAAATAGTTGAAAAATGCTAAGAGTAAATAGCCAGTTCCTTTCGACCCTTTTGAACCAAAAGCTTTTCAGCTCTAAGTTTAATCATGAAACTTCTAAATATGAACTTTCGTCCCAATACCTTTAGTAGTTTCTCCGGAACCGTCGTCACAAAAATCGGGTACACACGTACACACACACACACACAGACATTTTTTTGGACCTTGGTCAAAAATGTTCAGGGAACCCAAAAAAGACCTATTTCCGCTAAAATCCCAATAAAATCCCATACTGCGTATGATAAAGTAAAAATATTTGTCAAAATTCTGGCTACTATGTACTTTCATAAAAATACAGACACGACCGATCTCGATCAAATAGAATTTGCTTTTGCAGCTAAACTATTAATTTTACCAAAAAATGTCATAGGCATTAATTATTCAAAATTTCCCCTACTTTAATTTATTATTTAACTATTTTGACGAAATTACAGAAATGACGGCTCATTTGCAAAATCCTTGAAAAAGGCTTATAATAAACCACCAGTTTCTTTGGACCCTTTTGAACCAAAAGCTTTTCAGCTCTAAGTTAGATCATGAAACTTCTAAATATGAACTTTCGTCCCGATACCTTTAGTAGTTTCTCCGGAATCGTCGCCACAAAAATCGTTTACACACACACACACACACACACACACACACACACACACACACACACACACACACACACACACACACACACACACACACACACACACACACACACACACACACACACACACACAGACATTTTTTTGTACCTTGGTCAAAAATGTTCATGGGACCCAAAAAGACCTATTTCCGCTAAAATCACAAAAAAAAATCTGATGTGGCCAGGCACATGACTTTATCATACAATATATAAAATTAATAGTTTAGCTGCATGAGAATCTGTTCTATTGAGATAAATCGTTGGTATTGTCAAAGCATCAGCATTTGACACCACCTACACTACGTCATTAGAATAATAGTTATTTATGTCACAAATGCCGAAAGTACGGAATAGCGCGACGAGCGGTGATTCGGCGCGTCACCGAAGCCGGAGTGTCGCCGTCGCATGTGAGCGAGTCGCGCTATCTAGTTTTTGGCAGGGGCGACATCAACGTTTATTATGTTGCTTTTTAAGAAATCGTATTTAAAAAAATTAATAAATGATTTCTGTATAGTAAATGCTAGGTTGGTACCACTTTGACGAAACGTCAAGTTTAAAGGTGCGTTCCGATTGGTAGGTAATGGTAGCTAATGGCGGTGGTAGAATACGAAATTATAGTATTTCTTACATATCGTGATAATGACACATATTAGTTTGCATGTACATAAACATGAGTCACTAGCAATTATCTATTGGAAATACTATATCGGCGTCTGCTACCACTGCCATTATCACTAATGAAAACGCACCTTAAAAAGGTAATTCAAATTCTGACAGATTTATATTTGTTCATGACACATCCCATGACCAACATACTGAAATAAAACCACTCATCGCTATACTTTATTTATAATTTTGTCAATTTATCGTTTGTACAATTAGATATAAAGACGGGTTGATATTTCTTATCAACAAACAATCAAATTGGTGTCTCATTTTATTTGAAATTTGTATTTTATAATTTGCCGCACAACAGCGGCAACGTTCCATAGTGGTTTTCCAACCTCTGATGGATCAGCTGTTTTCGAATGTGACAACAAAAAAAAATATTTGTCAAAATCCTGGCTACTATGTAATTTCATATCAATGCAGATGCGACCGATCTCGATCAAATAGAATTTGCTCTTGAAGCTAAACTATTAATTTTACCAAAAAATGTCATAGGCATAAATTATTCAAAATTTCCTCTACTTTAATTTATTATTTATTTATTTTGATGAAATTACAGAAATGGCGGCTCATTTGCAAAATCGTTGAAAAATGCTAAGAGTAAATAGCCAGTTCCTTTGGACCATTTTGAACCAAAAGCTTTTCAGCTCTAAGTTTGGTCATAAAACTTCTAAATATGAACTTTCGTCCGGGTACCTTTAGTAGTTTTTCCGGAATCGTCGCCACAAAAATCGTTTACACACACACAGACATACATACACACACACACACACACAGACATTTTTTTGTACCTTGGTCAAAAATGTTCAGGGGACCCAAAAAGACCTATTTCCGCTAAAATCTCAATTTTTTTTTTCGGCATGATTACAATACTTTACCATACTGCGTATGATAAAGTAAAAATTTCGGCACGATTACAATACTTTACATACTGCGTATGATAAAGTAAAAATCTACAGAAAACAACATAATATGTAAACTTGTAAACAAAGAAAATGTCGTAGCTTTGAAATTCAAACAGAAATGCGGTAACATGGCGATAACCAATGCACAGCTGACAGTGAAGCCCTATATATCACTAGAAAATTACTAAGATATTATTTTTCTATTATTGGCGACATTGGTTTTCATTGCCAACCTCTCCTCAAACTATAGTAGCCTAACTAGAAGTTTAGATTGCATTGAAAGACCCCAAGAATTTGGTAAGACCCGACATTTTCGTAACTAGGAGTTAACGTAAACTAGCAGTTTGTTAACTAGAATATTTAACCTTGCATTGATAGATCCACCCTAAAAGGTATATTTTTTTATTTTACTTATTTGTCTTATTTTAGGAAAGTGCCAATAGGGCATAAGATGCGATAAGGAGCGTTCTCTATTAAAATAATGCGTATTTACTTGGCTAATAATTATATATAGTTTAAAGGGCAATACTTACTTTGTTCAATGAACTCGTCGTTCGAAAACAAGCTCGAGCTAGTTTGGTTCCCGTTCTCGTACGCATGCAGTCGGACGCAACCCAAAATTTGCAGATACTAAATGGGAAAATCATTCAAATAAGTACGTTACACAAACACAAATAGTAAAACCACAATAAATCTCACCTCTAGAAGCGAAAACAGATCAACTGGCTTCAAAAACTTGAATCTGTGAAAGACTGACATCACGGGAACGAAAGGGTGCGATATGCAATGAGATAAAACGGAAGTCACCCATTCCTCGAATACTCTTGCGTTGAACGAAATATCGAGATTCAACCACGGAACCGGTTTTAATCTTGCTTTTGCGAAACCGCTGAAATTAGAAAATCGAAATTTAGAAAATAGACGACATGTTTGTATTATATGGTCTTACGATTCCGATTCTTGGCTTTGATATTCAATTCCAACCGTCCAATCGTTTATGCACTGGTAGTACACAAATCTGTGAGTTAATATGCCCAATTTGATGATAATTCCACAATTGACCATTTGTTCAACGATTTTTGATACTCTTAAGTTTCCGTGCAGATTCTCAAAATGGTCCTAAAAGAATAGTTGCAATTTGGTCAATGCTATGTTTGAAATTGTTCTTTTGGTATCTGGTCGACAAGGTTTCGGTAACTGTAATGACATTATAATTATTTGATATCTATGTAATCAATGGTCTCATTTCAGAGAAATTCGGGAAAGTAAAAAAAAATTACATTTTCGGACATAATATATTTTTCTACTTTGCATTCACAATGCACACATTGTAACACTGTTTTCGGTGTTACAATTAATAAAATTAGAACATCGTTTTTAGTAACTTTTTTCTAAGATTGGTACACAGCTACACAGTACACATGGATTGTTGATATCAAATGCCATATGTCAAATGTACAAAACATAACCACACACTCCCTCTTTTTAATCGCTTGCTATAGCATAAACTGCGAAATATCAATATTCTATACATATACATATTCTATACATTTTTGCTGTGTTCATCAAAATACGCCAGCATGACATTTCGGTGATGTTTTGCGACTCGGGTAAGTGATCGTCATCATTCTTTTCAACTAAACATCAAATTACATTTTTAGATATAATTCAAGAACCGCAGTTAGTTTAATAAGGTATTATGCGAAGATCGAACCTACATCGTAGATATGAACGATTTTAATTACTGCTGCGAGATTGTATATGCCCAATAAATGGTTTATTGAATATCAGCATACACGTAGGAAGCTATAGTACATTTAAAGTGTTGACGATTTCTTAGTTTATGTAACGTATAAGTTTTCGGTAACATTTTGGACCGAATTCTGCTCGTTTCAATACCGTATTCGTTTTTGTCCGTCGCTTTCGACTTTGTCTTAGTCCTGGTTGTGTGCAACTTATTTGTATTACCTCCATCACATGTACTACTAAGTATAATTTATTCTAATAAATTGTTACACCGAAATTAGAATTTTTTAAGACTCTTTTAAGGTTACTTTTTAGGTTATGTTTCAGGTATTTATCACGGTAGGGTTAAGTGTTGCCATAAGCTCCATTATGATCATAGTTGCGACCTCGCTGATTATTTATTAAAACTTGTAGGCTAAAGTAGAGTAAAATTATTCAAAGTTGGAAGATCTACATTTGTGTCAAATCCTGGCTTACTAGTTTTCTTGCGACACGACTGATCTCGATAAAATAGAATCTCATGCAGATTAACTATTAACTTTATATATCATAGTTATCATACGTTGTATGACAAAGTATTGTACAGATCCGAAAAAAAGGAGATTTTAGCGGAAATATGTGTGTTTGGTTTGGATCCCCTGAACATTTTTGACCAAGTTACAATAAATTCTGGACAAACTACTAAATGTATCGGGACATAACTTCATATTTAGAAGTTCTATGACCAAACTTTGAGCTGAAAAGTTTTTTGTTCAAAGGGCCCAAAGGAACTCGATGTTTAGACTAAGCCTTTTTCAAGGATTTTGCAAATGTGCCGTCGTTTCTGTAATTTCGTCAAAATAGTTAAACAATAAATTAAAGTGGAGGAAAATTTGTATAATTAATGTCCATGACATTTTTTGGTGTAAGTAATAGTTCTATTTCATAAAGATCACTCATACTGCATTAAAACTAGTTAGCCAGGATTTGACAGATATCTTGATTCTATTGACAGTCGAAACATCAGAGTTTGACACAGTTTGACACTGCTGTATAGTATGATAAAGTAATGTGTCTGGCCACATCAGATTTTTTATTCAAAATTATTGAAAAATGAGACCATTGTCAACTTTTTTCTGGCCGTATTCGTAATAGTGTCAAATTAACAGTAACGTATGTTTTGGTTTACGTTACCGACAACAAGTTATAATTTGTCGACCAGCGTAATTTCATAAAAAAAGACAACTTACCTTTATGTCTTTAGCAGTTGCTCCAAGAACATCTTTATCTTCGATAAAAGTCCACAGTCTCATAGCGGTCTCCAGATCAAAGTTATTTGCTCCCTCTTCCATGAGTCTCTCCTCAACAACTTCTTTAGATACTGCCAGCTTGGAAAACACGCAATCCCTTAAAAAAAATAACAAACGTATGTGTAGTTGCACTCCAATATCGCAGCAGTGAAGTGTGTAGTTTGAAACCTATGGTGTAACCTTGTTTGACCATTTTTAACCAGAATTACAGCAACGATAGTAGCCCACTTATTATACAAACTTCGAAATGTGGTCAGTATTTATCAGAAATATTAGGATCTGCAAGTGGTGTTTTGATTTGAATAAAACCTGGTGAAGCTATTCGGCTAAGCTATATAAAATTAATCATTGTTAAGTCAACTTTTGACGACAAAATAATACTTGAAAAAGGGTCTCTTTGTGAATCAACAGGATACTCGAAAATGATTTTTTAGATTTTAATGCGTTTAATTTTGTGAACGTTGAAAAAGTGTTTGCAATATTCCAATAAAAGTTTCAACATTTTGCAGACAGGAAACATTTCATTGTTATTGGTGGTGAAAACTTAAATGAGCTTGTTGCTTTCGACAATAATCTCATAAAAAGTAAATTTAAAGATATGAATCATTAAGGGCTTAAAGCATTTGTATAGAATGCCTAGGAATTTTATTAAAATTTATAATGCCAGTAATACAAAAATTGACCGTGATGACAAGATTGATGACTGCCATAACACCCGCAGTTTTTCAAATTTTCAAACATCCCTTGGGCATAATTTCGCTAAGTTTCTATTAAAATAGAACCACATATATCTGAAGAACACCACTTTAAAAGCTGTTTGCCGCATTTTAGATTTCTTGATATTAACTGTTGACAATCCAGTATTTTGATTTCTAAAACGCGAACATCACCTTTCGGTACCCTACGTATTCTAAAACATGGACAACAGAAGTTTTCCTACTCCAAAACCGAAAAACAAATCTTTCCGTACTCCAAAGCATGAGCAACAGAACTTTTTGTACTCCAAAATATGAAGAACATAATTTTCAATATTCCAAAATTTGAACAACAAATCCTTTTGTATTCCAAAACATGAACAACAAAACTCTTCTTACTCCATACCATAAACAACGAAACTGCGAACCTACTCTAAAACATGAAAAACATGAAAAACGTTTTGTACTCACATAACTTTTGTACTCGAAAACTTTTCGAACTTTTCAAGTTTTCATACTCCAAAACATGAAACACAAAACTTTACTCCAAAACATTGAATAATAACAATTTTCGTACTTCAAAACATGAACAACGAAACGTATTGTACTCTAAAACATGAACAATAACACTTTTCATACTTCAAAACATGAACAACAAACCCTTTTGGAAACCAAAACATGAACAAAAAGTTTTTGTACTCCAAAATATGAACAATCAAACTTTTAGTATTCCAAACATGAAAAACACAAACCTCTTCGTACTTCAAAACATGAACAACAAAACTTTTCTTACTCCGAAACATGAACAATAAAACTTTTTGTACTCCAAAACATGAACAGTAATACTTTTCGTAATCCAAAACATAAAAAACGGAACCTCTTCGTACTCCAAAACATAAGCAAGTAAACTTTTAGTACTCCAAAACATAAAAAACACGAATTTCTTCGTACTCCAAAACATGAACAACAAAACTTTTCTTACTCCAAAACATGAGCAACGAAACCTTTTGTACTGCAAAACATGAACAATAACACTTTTCGTACTCCAAACCATAAAAAAACACGAAGTTCTTCCTACTCCAAAACATGAACAACAAAACTTTTCTTACTCCGAAACACGAACAATAAAACTTTTTGTACTCCAAAACATGAACAATAACACTTTTCGTAATCCAAAACATAACAAAAGGAACCTCTTCGTACTCCAAAACATGAACAACTAAAGTTTTCTTACTCCAAAACATAAACAACTAAACTTTTAGTACTCCAAAACATGAAAAACACGAACTTTTTCGTACTCCAAAACATGAACAACTAAAGTTTTCTTACTCCAAAACATGAACAACTAAACTTCTTCGTACTCCAAAACATGAACAACGAAACTTTTCTTACTCGAAAACATGAGCAACAAAACTTTTTGTACTCCAAAACATGAACCATACACTTTTCGAACTCCAAACCATAAAAAACACTAACTTCTTCGTACTCCAAAACATGAACAACAAAAGTTTTCTTACTCCGAAACACGAACAATAAAAGTTTTTGTACTCTAAAACATGAACAATAACACATTTCGTAATCCAAAACATAAAAAAGGAACCTCTTCGTATTCCAAAACATGAACAACAAAAGTTTTCTTACTCCAAAACATGAACAACAAAACTTTTTGTACTCCAAAACATGAACAATACACATTTCGTAGTCCAAACCATAAAAACACGAACCTCTTCGTACTCCAAAACATTTTGTACTTCTAACCATAAAAACACGAACCTCTTCGTACTCCAAAATATGAACAACACTGCTTCTTGTACTCCAGACCATAAAAAACACGAACCTCTTCGTACTCCAAAACATGAACAATAACACTTTTCGTACACCAAACCATAAAAAACACGAATCTCTTCGTACTCCAAAACACGAACAACAAAATTTTTGGTACTCCAAAACATGAACAAAAAAACTTTTCATACTCCAACACATGAAAAACGAACGTCTTCGTACTCTAAAACATGAACAACAAAAGTGTTATTGCTCCAAACCATAAAACACAAAACGTTTAGTATTCCAAAATATTAACAACAAACCTTTTCGTACTCCAAACCGTGAACAATGCAATGAGTAATACCAACGCATCTGTCATATTTGAATAATATAACTAAATATAATTATAATAAGTCAATATCTCAACAACTCGTAACGCTCTTTCCTAGCCGAGGAACTGCGGTTATCCGGTTCCGTCATATGGTGAAACAAAATGATCAAACAATGGTACAATAAAATCATGGAAAGGACAAGAACTAGAAGAACTAAAAGAATTAAAACTAAAGAGAACACAATCGAACTTACCTTTCAATCGCCCTTTTTACATCCTCAAGTTTATCGCGGACTCCTTCAATGATGCTCGAGCAAACCTCCTTGTCCGTTGGATCGATTGAAAAAACAGCAACCGGATACACCACCGAAATCTGCTTGCTCAATTTCTCAAGACCATCATTATCCTCGTCCCCTTCTGAGAAGAGACCTTTGCTCAAAAGACAAGCCAACGAATTACTATTAACCTTATCGTCGCCCTTATCCAAATACGTCCTCAGTTCTTCCAACTCTTCCAAAGCCTCGCTACGTTTCGGTTGCTCCAAACCGTCATCCTTTATTAAGAATCTCTTATATCTAGCGTCCAACTCGCTCAAGAATCTCGAATACTCCGATACGCTTGTATTGAAAACGAGAATCTCGTCGGGAATGCTAACACTCAGGTCTATATTGAAGCCCGAGCATACTTCCACCAAACCAATTCCATGCCCTTGCTCGTAAACAACAGGGTTGAGTTCGTAATCTTTCCTGTTCATAACGAAACCATTCAAGGTCGAAAAAGCCTCCGGAAAAATACAATCGGGGAATTTCGTGACGAACTTAAACGTGTACATATGGGTAGGCTGGAGGTTCTCATTTTTTGTTCTTTTATGGACAGGGACTTTCGTTCCTTTAGCTTTGATCATTTGGTTGGTTCTCATCTCGGACATAGCAGCTTTCAGCGCAGAATCAGAGTAAGTTTGGTAGATCCTCGCGAGTAACATATATAACTCGGAAGATTTTGTTTCACAATCAAAAGAACCATGTATTAAGGCTTTTACAGTATCAACGACAACTTGTTCGGTTGTACTCGGCTCATTATACAAACCACTGCGTGAGTTGTCTTCGAAGACGCTCAAATCCTGGAGATAGTCGACGTATTCTACCTCGCGGAGTAACTTCTTATTCGCAGTCTTCTCATGGTTTTTCTCGTAGTAATCGATGGTATACGCCACTAGGTATATCAAAGCGATATGCAGATGCTCCTGTGGGATGGCATCGCCAGCTTGTATGCGATCTCTCAGCTTCGAGAAATGCTTAACCACGAATTTATCCTCAGTTAAGTTATAAGCGCTTTGGTCTTGATAAGCCACCTGAACCTTCTTGTTCTTCCTCAATATCCGAGCATTATAAGCCCTCGATGTTTGTTTTGGGTAATTCGGGCACAATCTATGCATGATGTCCCGGATGATCACCAATGATATCAATCGCTTCTTAAACATGGGGAATAGGTACTTCAGAGCGCAGTCTATCATCGTAAGTTTATCGTCTTCGACTTCGGAGAATCTAGCCCGCGAATGGCCCAACTTCTTCAGGATTGCCTTATCCATTTCATCGTACCGTGGTACTTTCATCGCTTTAACAGGTGGTCTCCTCTTAATCTTTCTCGTGATGGTAAACCGCTTCGAGTGCGTCGGTTGTGACCTAAATGGTGTTGAGGCTTGTGCTCCCTGGTTCTTTATTGGCTTGTGCTTCTTCTTAGAAACCGACACATCTTTTAGTTTAACGATTTTGATTTTGTCCAGATGCTTCTTCCTTTGGGCGCCGATATTCAGCTTGATCTTATTGTCGTTTAACGGGTTCGTCTTAAAAGAAGCGTGCCATACCCAATTTCTCTTATTTCCCATCCACGTGTTCGTGTCAAATCCGCAAGCCCCCCTGCGGTCACCGGGTATGTATCCAACGTCTAAATCGATAGCTTCTTGCGTCTTCCGTGGCTGCGAGACCTCCACCATAGCAGGCATGGTGTGGATGTGATGTAAGGTTATAGTTTGGCCTAGGATGGAGTATCTATGCCCTAACCTCGTCTTCAGGCAGATCGTCCAAACTTTAGCCCAGTAATTCTCAACGTCTCTCATCGTTTCAAATTTGAAGGTCAGTTTTGGGTAGTCCTTATCGGTTACTTGATGGTAGCCTGGATTACTGGTTGTCGTATCGTATAAAATAGCGTTCCTATTCAGGTAAATCGGTTGCTCGTCTTTTCTGCCTGTGGTGCTGCCAAATTGTAATAAACCAAGGTACGATAAGTTTTGGAGACATTCGTATATAGCAAAGATGTATTTCCTTGCGTAAAAGCACGCGTTGCGGATGTTTTGAGGCAGGTGTTTTAGCAATAAGTTCTTCTTAATCGGATCGTTGAGGATCACCATCAATTCCGGTATGACGAAAATAACATTGAAGATTTTTGTGAATATGGTGATGGGCATCCTCAGTAAGACATCAGAATATAGGCACCAGCCTTCAGCAATGCAGGTTAGTTTGGGTATGAACATCGTCCAACCAACTTCACGCTTGTACAGGTCGACTTGCCCGAAACTGGACAGGGACTTCATATACTTCGGATGGTCTTCTTTATGTACGATCGAAGCGTTGTGCCCGTAGATTAAATAGAATAAAAACTCGTGTAATATCTTGCTCTTCGCGCACTTTGGGATGTGGCCATAATATCGACCGATCAGACGACTTTGCTTGTACTTAGGCTTAAAACTGTGGTCGTCCATCTCTTGCAAAGCTGATGAGATATCGCTGTTTGGATTTGGAGTTGCTTCAAAAAGTTTCGCCTGTTTACCTTTGGAATATATAAAGAAGGCGACTTTCATTTCTTCAATCGACTTGTCTATTACTGAAGCGTAATCCGCTTCAGGTAAAGAAATCATCGTCTTTGTCCGAATCAACTTATCAAAACGCAGGAAGATCTTGGTTGCTCGCAAGTAACCGTCGATTATGAGCTTCTGAATGATTCTATTCAAAGATTTCCTATCGATCTGGCCCACTAATTTATTCTGTAATTCGAACTTTTTCAGCTTGTTCATCATCGTTGGTATATCGCTGATGACTTCTTCCTTGCGGAGCATGTCCAAAATAAAATTAGTCCTGTCTACTGTCCTTGTGGATTGAACCTTGCTGGTATATCTGACGTTAGGATCGACAGACTCTACATACTTCGCAGAAATTGTGTGAACAATCGACGTTTCGATAGAATCTTTATCTGGTGGGATATAGCAGGCGGTAACTTTGTCTTTAAAGTATGAATCGAGCTTGAAATCTGGATAAGTCTTATGGAAAGTATCGACCAAAGTTTCTTCGATTGATTCGACTTCCACCCGTTGAATTTTTTGGACGGGTTCATCGAGTTTAGTTTTCTTCGGCTCGTTACCTTTGTCATCTTCGTTCTTCCGTTTCTGAATCGCCGGGCCAGAAAAGGAGCAGTCCTCAGTTTCGAAGTTTTCGATTAACGTCCCTTTAAAGTCGTTGACTTCTGCGTCCTTTTGAAAGTCGACAAAATCGCCTTCCAAATTCACGACGAGAGATAGGTTGTCTTCAAAATCGTGTTCGTCTTCCAGCGTTAGACTATCAGGGTATTCCAAGTACTTATTGGCCATTTGTTCCTTTAGCAAAGCGACGCACTCGTTGAATCTCTTGATCAGGACTTTGAAGTCTATATTAGTAGTCCCAAACAGATAATCGGTCAATATTTGTGATAACCCCTTTTGTGGTTTTAGAAATTTTATAGTCGGTATGCGTTTTGATTTTTCAACTTCGCTCTGGAACTTTTGATAATCCACTGAAGATAGCATGGTAGTGTCGTTTCTATCATTAATAAACATCGTGAACCCTTCTTCTTTATCGTCTTCTACAACGCTCTTCAAACAATCGAAGACATTATTAACCTTGAAATTACCATGAACTTTTTTCAAGACATTTTCGTTTACTGATACGCCCATCGAATAAAATCCATGCTTGTTCTCTAAAATCTGTTCGTATTTCTTTTCCTCCACGGACAAGTCGTGACCCTCGGGTAATGGTATGTCGAAATGGACGTTAAACTTCTCTAATCTGCACTTCTTCCTGTATGACGTTATAAAGGCATATTCGCCAGCGAATGGGACCTCTTTTTCTTCGAGTTCTTCTTCAGGTTTGTTGGTTCTTAGGTATTTCTTATCGACGCAGAGAGTATCGGCGATGAAATCCAAAGCATCAGTGTCTGATTTTTCGTCATGTTCAGCTGTTTTTGAAGCTTGATGTTTGGTGTATGCTACCGCAAAATACCTAAGAATAGATAAGTGCAAAAATGATGTAATACATGATGTAAATAATATCAGCAATCAATTATTTTAAATGGTAACGTTCTATGTAATTTTATCATTATGTATTTTTACCACAAAAAAGTTCAAACAGTAGCCCAATATCTCCACATTTTGTTCTTTGACTGACATCATCACTAAGGTGAACAGAATTTTATTGTAGAAAAGCAGACAGTAGCGGGCGTGGGGGAAGGGGTAGATTAAAACCAAATATCTACTAGAATCTTTACAAAAGATCGTCTTGAAAAATCAAAAAATTCTAGGATTTTTATAAACATTTAAAAGAAAAACTGTTTCAAGATTTGTTAATGCTGACGTTTCGCGAACCATATTGCTCGCTTCTTCAAAGCTAATTGAATACTGAAGACCTACCAAGAAAATCTCCCTTATATACCTGTATTTACACCTCACTGCGCACATCTGGAGTTACCGCTCCCATGCGCTTTTCCACCTGACCGCGTTAGGATCGATTTCCAGACCCTACTAATGTCAGTACCATCCTCGCGATTGATATTGTTAGGTTGTTTGTAAATTTCGATGGCTTCTCTAATAAGCCTTCGATGATAATTACCAACCCTTGCCAACATCTTCACGTCATCGAAAATCATTGTGTGTCCCGACTCGTGGCAGTGTTGAGCAACAGCGGACTGTTGAATCTTGCGTAGCCGGGTGTCTCTACTGTGCTCCTTGACTCGACATTCGAGACTTCGTCCTGTCTGTCCTACATAGCATGTTCCACACTCACGTGTTATCTTGTATACCCCTTCGTTCTTCAGGAGAGGTGTGATATCCTTTGGGTTAGGCAAAAGATCCTTTACCGTTAGCCCACTCCAAGGGTTTCCGTTCGTCGTCCAAGGTGCTGGAGTCGCACACCTCGGCTCTGTTGAACAGAGTGTTAATAACGCTTCTCTTCTGTTGGAAAGAATCGGTAGAATACTGAAGAAGTCGGGTATCACGGTAAGGTACAGAGCACCACCAAAGGTCTTTTGCCGACCCCAAAGGATATCACACCACTCCTGAAGAACGAAGGGGTATACAAGATAACATGTGAGTGTGGAACATGCTATGTAGGACAGACAGGACGAAGTATCGAATGTCGAGTCAAGGAGCACAGTAGAGACACCCGGCTACGCAAGATTCAACAGTCGGCTGTTGCTCAACTGCCAGGATGCGGGACACACAATTAATTTCGATGATGTGAAAATGTTGGCAAGAGTGGGTAATTATCATCGAAGCCTAATTAGAGAAGCCATCGATATTTACAAACATCCTGACAACATCAATCGCGAGGACGGTACCTACTGACATTAGTAGGGTCTGGAAATCGATCGGGTCCAGCTGTGCGCAGTGATGTGTAAATTTAGGAATATAAGGGAGATTTTCTTGGTAGGTCTTCAGTATTCAGTTAGCACTGAAGAAGCGAGCAACATGGTTCGCGAAACGTCAGCATTAACAAATCTTGACACACGGCATAACCCGGAAGCATTTTTTTTTCTAAATGATTCTGGCCGTGAAAGCCTACGTACTTTGTTACAAAGCCAATATCTGCATTTCGTAGCAGATACACAATTTCAAGTAAAATTTTGCAATTTGTAAACCTTGCAACAAAATTTTGATTATGAGTGAAACGTAAAATCTTTCTTCAAACTGTATATTTTCTATACAAATATATAAATTATTAATAATGTAAGGCAACCTTACAAGTGTCATTTTTTAAAAAATGGAATTGCTCAAAAATGACCCATTTTAGGTAAAGGGTATGTAACATACAATTGACCTCAAATTTAACCGATTTAAAAAATGCTATAAAATCCAGGGTGTTCCATTTGAAATACGAAAGTTGACATCGTTTCCGGGATACCCGGAAGTAACCAAAACCTGAAAATAATTTAGTTAAAAAGATCGTATCCAACAACATAAGCCCACAAATTTTCATTTCATTTAGTTATCCATATACGTCTAATGGCGGCTAGTCGTGAAACACCCTGTATATTACACATTACATAGAACACCCAGAAAAATCAATTTAATTAGTAATTATTGCAACAACTTTGAAACGCAGGGAACCGATTAAGGAAAAGACTTACCTAAACTGATGTTTTCTGCCTATGTCAGCATTCCTGGCGTAGATGAAATTTTTCTTCGTTAAATGCGTGAGGACGCCACGCACAACATAGTAGTCCAACCCCAATCTTAGCTGAACCTGTTTGTGAGTTAAACCTTCGGTGCCACTTTCGTATATAATTTTAAACGTCTGATTATAAACAGACGCATTCACAACACTTTCGCAAAGCGGTTCTTCGTCTGCAAAAATATGGTATCTTAATTTCAAAAAAATATCAAAATTGAATTGAGCAGCTTGCACAGGTGTTAAACAAAATAATTTCATACCTGAAGAATCGTCCTTTTGCTCTTCTTTGACCACCTCCTTCAAGGTAGTGTAAACATTGGCTGTGGAATTGATCAACTGCAAAACCCGCAACATCTTCTCACCATTATCATTCTTGTTGTACCATTCAGACTTTGCAGCATTAGGATATATATCCCTATACGGCACCAGGACGTTCGTATTGAAGAAATGCTTAAAATCAGGCGTCTTGATGATCTTCTTCATGTAAATATTCCATGTATCCACTCCAATCATATGCTTTAATTCAGCATATTCCATGCGATAGTCAGGTTGCTTCCGAAGAATTTCCATTACCCTCTCGATGAGGAATACCTTCTTCGGTTTGTACTGGTAGTAAAATCTCTTTAGATGGAAGAACAGGGCTGTGGTGTTGCCGACTGGCTTGTTTTTCAGGCAAAGGGGTTGTTTGGTGATTAAATCGTTGCTGAGGAGTAACTTTCTGAGATAGAAGAGCGTCTTGCTGTCTGCGAATTGCTGCAGGGAACATTTTCCAGCTGACGATTCGCCGATCTTTCTAGCTCTGCCTATGCGCTCCAAGACGCAATAGTGGTTGTTGACCAACTTCACCAAACTGGTGCAGTCTGCTAAGCCCAAAGCGATGTTCCTCAAGTCTTGGTCAGCTGTTATAACTAGTTTATTTCCTAGTCTGGAATAGAATGACGCGAAAAGAATATTGGTTACTTTATTACACATTTTGTTTAAATTCCAAATATCACTAACACGGGTAAAAATAGGTATATGCCATACTTAACACAAATTAAAAACAATTTAATGGAAAATCAGAAAGTGCTAAATTTATTCTGAATCCGATTGTTATGAACTGCGGTGGCGTCATCTATTCGATAAGTGGTAAACTACCGCATTTCCAACTTAAGGAAAATTACAAACTTTAGGCCTCCTGTGGGAGACCTAAATATTTTTCAATTGAGTTATTTGTTTCGTGGTCCATAGGGACATCTTTTAACCAACTTTAAATTTTTATTTCTGAAAAAACGTTTTTTACTTTATCATACGGAGTATGATGAAGTATTGTAGCTTTTGGTTCAAAAGTATTGAAGCTTTTGGTTCAAAAGGGTCCAAAGGAACTGGACGTTTCCTCTAAGAATTTTTCAAGAATTTTGCTAATGAGCTGCCATTTCTGTAATTTCCTCAAAATAGTTAAATAATAAATTAAAGTAGACGAAGTTCTGAATAATTTATGTCTGCGACATTTTTTGGTAAAATTAATAGTTTAGCTGCAAGAGCAAATTCTATTTGATCGACATCGGTCGCATCTGCATTGATATAATACTATATAGTGAGCCAGGATTTACCAAATATTTTCAGAGTAATGACAGTACCGGTAGTGGCAAATGCTGATGTTTTGACAATATCTCACTATATCTACTGTCAATAGTAAAAAGATCTCATATTATGATACCGTGTACGGTCCTTGCCTCACGGCGTCGGATAGGCAGCGTGTTCACCGTGTCCAAAATGCATGTGTTCTGTTTGTTCTTGGTTTGCGGAAGTATAATCATGTATCGAATGGGCTGGGCAACTTGGGGTGGTTGAACATGGATAACACTAGGGTGTTGCATGCAGCAATATTATATCATAAGTTGCTATCCAAGAGGATCCCACAATACCTCATGCGGAAGATACGCTGTAGAACGGATGTCTATAACCTTAATTTAAGATTCAGGGGTTTGTTTGCTTCACCTGCCCATCGCGCTGACCTGTATAAACGGCCATTCTCTTACCAGGTCAGTCACAGATACAATGGTGTCAGAGAAGATATGAAAAAATTATCGTTGAACAGTTTTGGGGGTAGGTGAAATGTTGTCTGTTTGCTTAACAGGGGGGAGTTTAGGCATCGAGCGCACATCGGAGGCTGTTTTAATTTTTATTTCTTATGGGCATGTGCGATGTTTTGTTGAGTTGGATTTGCTGCAATTACGTGTAATTAGACTCTAGAGTAATTTTCTTGTCTGTTTTTGTTTTGATAAGTTATATTATTGCTACAATTATGTCTTAGTTCTAGTTTGCGTAAAGGGGCGAGTACAAAAGCAAGGCAATTTGGAAACAAGTGTGCTGATCTCCGCCCTAAATATAAATATTATTTTGTTGCATTTAATATTGTTTTATGTTAATAAAGGAATTATTTATTTATTTAATTATTTATTTATCTGTCAAATCCTGGTTAACTAGTTTTATTTTAATGCAGACACGACTGATCTCGATCAAATAGATTGTCATGCAGCTAAACTATTAATTTTATATATTGTATGATAAAGTCATGCGCCTGGCCACATCAGATTCTTTTCCATAATCCGGCATCATATGGTTTATTTCGTAAACCATATGATTGAGTAAGGTTTCTTTCCAACCATTGAATCATGGCTTATATGGCTGAGATCTTTTCCGCTATTTTTCTGCATATCTAACAACTATTTGAAGTTCATTTAGGAAAAAATGATTTTGATCATCTAATATTGAAAAATGAACCAGTCTGCGTGGTTGCGAAAAGCACAATGCGCAGTACAACAGTATCCACTTTCTGCATATAGTTTCTTTGTGGCACAGTTTGTTTCTGTACACATAAGTATAATAAATATGTATATAGCAAAAGAAAAAATATTGATATCTCTTACAATTTGTTTGAAAAACAGAAACTGTCCCAAAGTTGAGCGACTTTTTAGGTCTCTACACGAGAAACATAATTTGGCTTTACTTTTTTAGGTTTGGCTACTCTCTCTGGTCTGCTTACCCAATGGGCAGAATTTCAACCGCCCGGCTTTATCATAGTTTGATGATCATACATACCTTTCAGCTTGCTGCAAGTTCATCTGCCTTACAGTATCCGTGATATCCTTTCTAGTATCAAAAGAAGAGCAAGACCCATATACACCAATTTGCGTAGCTGTTTCTTCTGGTATTGGTGAAAAAGGGTATATGTCCTCAGGAACTACATCCTATGTCAAAATGAATATGTAGCTATAATAGTAGTTAGTCTAACGTAACCTAATCTTAACTTACGGGATCACATATGTGTCCGGAATTATCATCAACGTACAGTTGACGATTAAAAATTACCAACTTTCCTCTGGGTTCGGGTAGTTCGTAAAAGTACAACCTCCCGTTATTGACCATGATCTCCCAAGCTTTCTCTTTGACTTTGTAGCTCAAGTTCTGGCAAATTGTGTTCGATAGTCTCAACCACAACGCTAAAAAATCATTTATTATTTCTCTATTTGTCTCCTACATTACTACGATATATCAGGAATTATTCTAAAGATTTTTACCCCTGCACAAATATCAAATAATTTAGAAATAAAATATCTAAAATATCAGAATACAATGCGAAGAATTACTATTAAATTAAATTAGCTTTTCCACTATCCTGTTAATATTTTTTTTTCTGGCCCTATCTCAAAAAGAAGAAAAATATTTACTACTTAATTTTAGCTACCAACATGGAATTTGTGAATGGAAATTTACTTAGGTGTCTGAAATGGGCCCTTCTGTACATACAGGATGGAACATAGATTTTAATTTTAACATTTGATAATCTTAAAAAGTACAGTATATTGAATTTGATACAATATTTGTAACACCCTTAAGGAGGCGTGGCAGATATAGACTTATATACCGGGCGATTAAATTTCGAGGCTCACCATGGGGATTTCGCTTACTAGTGGAGATATACCCTATATTTAAGTTTGGCAAAGTTTTGTATTTTTGTGTTGATCAATAATCTGAAAAGAAAATTAAGCTATTATTTTTTATTTTGAAGATATCAGAAAAAAACTGAAATATTAAGAATTTATATTTTTCATTCAAAACCAAATGTAGCTAGACATTTGAAACAAAATCAATCAGCAGTGTCATTTTTTAATTTGAAATAACGTCAAGGATGGCGGTGTAACCATGGCCAATTTTTGTGTTCTTATGGGCGCCATGTTGATTTTTGATTATTTTATAAAACAATGGTGTAATCATCAAAAAACCTACAGGTACCCAACGGGAGCATAGTTACAGACCGCCGGACTCGTTGCCAAGCATGGTCAACAAAATGCACTTGGATCAAGAAGCGCGCGCGCAGCGTTGCGTTTGCCATTTATCCAAATATTTGGTTGATTATGGATGTGAAAATTGTTTGCCAACAACGAAAACCGTTATATGATAAGGTTTTCTAATTATTCTCATAGAAGTCGAAGTTTACAAATTTTAGAATGTTTAATCGGAACAATGAGCAATATTGAGTGACAGAAAATCCTAGACACACCAGACCAATCAGGCCACTGCAACGATTTGGAATTAATTTTTGGATGGGAATGTACCAGAACCATTGAATTGGGGCATTTATGTTCCAGGAAAACTAGAATGGGGAACGATATTTAAATCTTCTGCGCACCGAAAGGGCAGACTATTTTCACGATGTTGCGTTGGACCAAAGGAGAATAATGTGGTGGAATGTCCTGCTAGATGCTCTCATTTAAGTCCTCTGGACTATTTTCTATGGGGAACTTTGACCGACAAAATATATCACGATACTCGCAGAAATATCGAAGAACTGCGGTCAATGCTAATCCGGGAAGAACAGTTATAATAGCATTACAACATGTAAAAAAGCGGGCACGGTTTTATGCCTTCATGAAAATGGCGATCTATTTGAACATTTACTTAAAAAATAACATTTTTTAATTTTTTTTTTTTACATTTTTTCTTTTTTTTCTCTTAAAATGTAAGGACAAGTTCGTGAATGGGCAAAATCGATTCACTTGTGAAATATAAGATTTTTTAACCTTCTAGGGCATTGGGTTCATCCGCCATAAATTTGGCTAGAAATATATGTTTGAGTTCCAGACTAATTTTTCTTTTCAAAAACCTGATTGTCTGACTGCCCGCCCTTACCAAAACGATTGTGGAATGATCAACTTTTCATACAGTGTTGTTTATTTACCAATCATTAGATACTTCAATAAATCAATCAATTGGTTATTGCACCAATTTGAGATTCCAACTGCATGATTTAGAATACCCAGTGCACAAATTGTATCCAGCTTCAAATTATAATAATTCCTATGACATATTTTAGTAAGCGTCTTAAAGTAACCAAGAACCAACCTTCCAATGTGATTCCGTCAAGACCTTCCAAAGCAACCTCGTCTGTAACAATGGCGTAGAAGTCGTTATGGGTGTACGAATCAAGCTTCCACGCTTGCGTGGCCACGGCACAAACAGTTTGGTCAGTATTGTCGTTCTCGTCGTCGGATACTGGTTCTTCAGGCTTTTCCAAGAGCTTCTCAAGCTTTTTCTTGGATTTTGCCGGTATGCACAAGGCACTGTCTACCAGTTGATAGCCAATCGGTTGGGATGGTTGTTTCTTCCTTTTCTTCTTGCCCTGCTGAGTTGAGCCATCTATGGAAGAAGGGTCCTTCCTGGGTCTCTTCTTGGACGTTGAAGGCTTCTGTAACTCGGTTTGCTCCATCTGGAAGAAAGGAAAAGCAAATTGTTATGATATTCGATGAAGAAACTCGATGATTCACGGTATGTCTGTAAGTAATTGGAAATAACTAGTCTGCAATGATGCAACATGTCTCAAATTTGTGGAGATTTAGATGTCCCCACAATATCCATATCAACAATACTACATGTGGAGAAAGAAAACTTTGAAGTCCAGAGTTTCAAAAGATGTGAACGGTTATCACTTTATAATCTGACGAAGCAAATTAATTTCAAGTGAATACGGTTATATGATAAAGCCGAAGGTTTGTCGTGCTCCATACACGGAGGAGCGTGGCTTCATACAGATATCAGGTCCAGCAATTATGTTACGCAAATGAAAAACGAGGGAGCAGCTAAGAATATCACACATAAATTGAAGGAGGTCAAACCTCTTTTTTACAAGCCATTCAAACAGTAACGAGCAGCAGAAATTGGAAAAATTGTGAAGAACATAAAGGAGGAAGAAAAAATAATGACGTTAGATGTAATCGTTGACATAATTTTAGAACAACTATTGATATTAATACTGATAACGACGGGGATTTATTTTTAAGTACAGTTGACGAAGGTGATTGATGAGTAATTGTTATTAAATAGGAATTATTTTAATAAAATGTACTAGTAATATATTCCTAGTGTTTATTTTCTTTCGCATCATGAAAATTCTCATTAAATTAAATTGTGGTCGATACTAGCACCTCGCGCCTGAGCAATCCTAAAAAAATCTAAACGGAGTAAAATACTAAATTCTGCCGGCAGACATATTTGCTATGTGAGATATAAATGTATTTAGCGATTTTTATTGATGATAATATTACATACGGAGTATCCCAAAACTCAAGGTTTTATCGTGAAGAGCTGATGGGCCAACTCATGACAGGCCAGAATATCTAATAATAATAATAATAATCCACGCCTTAACATCCCCCAACAGGTTTCGCCACTACGGGGTCATCGGCAGGCCCGAATTATCATTATTATGGCCTGCGTCTGTGGCACGTCTTAAGTTGTTTGGCTTTCAGCATTCGCCGTGGAGTAAAGGAAAACCACTGAAAAACCTTTACTCTGAAAGCAGGGCGTGGGGTGCTTACGCAGCGGTGCCACAATTAAAATTTAATCTAACACAGCTGTATACATTAGGGTGGTCCAAGAAACGGTCTTTTTGTTAGCGTGCAACGACGTCACCCAATCAGTTCCCCTTCCAAAAAAATCCCCAAATTTGAGATGTTTCGGATTTAGAAAAAAAAAATGCGGGAGATTATCAAAAATTGTTCAGAACTCCCCCCAAGAAACAAATCCACAACCACTATTTTTTGTTCACCACCCCCTTCTCTCCCCACAGTACCCTAAATATGAGACAAAAGTTTCCCCAAATTTACAATTTTACAATGTTACGTGTTTTATTATTATTTTTGGCAGAAGTGATTATTATTTTTTTGCAATTTATTAACTAATTTGAAATTGTTTAAACAATTAGTATTTGTTTTAACAAAAGTATACAGTGGAACGAACATATTTTTCCATTTTTTGCAGAAGTTATTAAATTATTGACTTTTTTGTCATTTATGAACTAATTAGCAATTGTTTAAATAAATACCATTTGTTTAAACAATATATATATATATATATATATATATATATATATATATATATATATATATATATAATTTTACGGACATATTTTCTATTTTTATTACTAACTAATTTGCAATTGTTTAAACAAATACAATTTGTTTACAAAAATATACAATGTTACGGACATATTTTTCTTTTTCTTGAAAAATTATTATTAGATTGTTGGCATTGTCTGTCATTAATTAACTAGTTTGCAATTGTTTAAATAAATACACTTCTTTAAACAAACATATATTACGGTACTGACGTATATTTTTGGCAAATTTTATTATTGTATTTGTTTTTTTTTTTCTTGCCAAATTTGTTAACTAATTTTCTATTATTACCTATAATAATAATTAGTGTTGCAACCACAATACTTGTTTGACCGATATCGTAAAACTTCCAAAATTACAATAAGACGAGCAATCCTATAATAATTTTTGTCAACAAATACGTGCTAACATTGTATATTATTGTTTAAACAAATTTATTTGTTATTTGTTTATTTTTTGCTGCCATTTTTTTTAGTATGAACTTCAGTCTATAACAGCACCCTTTCTGATTACATTAAGTATCAAGCATAAAATGTTCGTTTACACCAACATGTTGCTATAATCGGAAGAACAGATTTAGCAAGAAGTAGATATAATTCAGTATCGAGGCAAACATGAACCTTTTCAATTACTATACTTAGTTATTATAGGTACTTAGTTACTATACTAATCTCCACAAAAAATACTATTTACGTACGAAACCTCTCGAGTTTGAGTTGTGACTGCGGTAATATGGTCATTTTTTACATTTCTTCATCGCACAATTATCGCTGTTTTCGATGGTTTCTGCAAGTTGCACGAGCTTTGTCAAAAAGTGCACTTAGATAAAAATCAATTTTTATGATGTGGGTTGATCTATTTGAACTGTATTTGCTAAGAAATGAAAGACGTACCAGTAATATATTAATTTTTTTTATGACAAGAAATTTAATATTAAATATTATAAGAAGTTGCACTGAATATTTCATAATTTTTTAACAATAAATAACGTCATCACTTGAAAACGCGTTTAGAACTGGGTCTTGTAAACATGAATCGTTTTATTTAAAATGAAAACAGCTACTTGCATAGTAAACATCCATGACGTATGAATTCTATAGTTTTATGTTAAAGAGGAAAACAATAATTCGTCAAAAAGTTTAATTGGCATCAATATGAAAAATCAAAAATTTTACTGTATCAAACAATTTCTTTTGCCGTGACGATTCTTGAAACATTTTACATAAATATAAAATTTTTTAACAAATTTAAGATGCAAGAGATATTAGCAAATAGAGTTTTAATTTTGTTTATTATTGATATCTTTATGAACACTTTGACACCTTTTAAACCGTGAATTTTGGTCTTCTACTGGTAGGTAAAATTTTAAAACGTTGATTAAGTTTCGGGGAGAAGATATTGTGCAATAAAGTATATTTTAGGCGCTTTTTACTGACTATTTGCATCCCAGGCGTTTTAACTCGGCAACTTTCGCTTTTTTCATGAATCCCGGGATCCCTGGATTACAAAATCTTTAATCCCGAAATCCCGGGATCAGTATATTGTCCGGGATTGGAAGCCCTAGTCTGTACGTCGCTCCAGAGATACTAAGGAACAGAACACGTCTATCCCGGAAACAACTTTTCCCACAGTATCCTTAAATACATAGTGGCAGCATATTCCGTAATTAAAAAGAACCTTTTTAAAAGTTTGTAACACGAAAAGGAAAACACTTGTGTCAAAATAACAGGCTTGAGATAAAATAACAGCTATAGATCCTAATAAACCCCATTGAGTGACAAATCCACATTGTGGGGGTTTAATTTGAATCAGCCACTGATATACTACCCTAGTCGACAAACAAATCAACTAATCATTTCCGAAAATTGCAATTTAATATTATACATAGGTACACATATATGTGCTATCTATGTTGTACGCGGAAGCAAGCTAGTTAGTTTCCTTCATGCATAAACTCATCAAGGAGAGAAACAGCCAGCGAGAGAGGCAATTTGCATCGTGCCAAAACGGATTCCCATTGCCAACAAACAAACTGCCTTTCCCGGAATTTCAAACAAACCTCTTGCATAACGCAACCAAAGCAGCGCAGCGGTAGCAGCACGCTACCTGAATCGTATCGGCCAACAAACAAATAGCATGTCGTGCCCTCATCACTCCACTAACTGTGCAGATGGCTGTGACGTACAGCTTGCCTTCATTACGTATTCACGTGAATTTCCTAAAACTAGGGGTTCTGGCAGTACCCAAAATAGCACGCGCCAATCGCAAATAGTACTACATCACCCCGTATGTATATTTGTAGTTTCGTGAAGCATAAAGGCCTGTTCATATTCAAATTCTCAAGAGATGAATAGGTATTTTAATTTTAATAATTATTAATTTTAAAATGGTACAACAGATTCCCCATTGCAATTACAGTAATAATGCTGTAATTTTACAAGAATATCTGTATAACAATGACCTGGGTTTCTGTGAAAGGAAACGCAAATCCGTTATAAAAAAAATTCATGTCAGCAATGTAAATTTATTAATTTATTTTTGAGTCTTTTGTTCACTTGTAGCTTGATTCTTCAGTAGGTAACGAGACTATGGTAGATATTTGTATTAAGTTTTTTGCTCGAAAGAAGTTTTCTTGTAGCATTTCTTGTATCAGCTACAACCACAGGAATCAAGTGGAGACTAATGAAGCCAAAATATTAAAAAAAAACCTACCTTGTACGAATATTACCGTGTAAAAGAAAAAAATCTGATGTGGCCAGGCACATGACTTTATCATACAATATATAAAATTAATAGTTTAGCTGCATGAGAATCTATTCTATAGAGATAAATCGTAGGTATTGTCAAAGCATCAGCATTTGACACTACCTACACTACGTCATTAGAATAATAGTTATTTATGTCCCAAATGCCGAAAGTACGGAATAGCGCGACGAGCGGTGATACGGCGCGTCACCGAAGGCGGAGTGTCGCCGTCGCATATGAGCGAGTCGCGCTATCTAGTTTTTGGCAGGAGCGACATCAACGTTTATTGTGTTGCTTTTTAAGAAATACGTATTTAAAAAAAAAATAAATGATTTCTGTATAGTAAATGCTAGGTTGGTACCACTTTGACGAAAGGTGCGTTCCGATTGGTAGGTAATGGTAGCTAATGGCGGTGGTAGAATACGAAATTATAGTATTTCTTACATATCGTGATAATGACACATATTAATTTGCATGTACATAAACATGAGTCACTAGCAATTTTCTATTGGAAATACTATAACGGCGTCTGCTACCACTGCCATTATCACTAATGAAAACGCACCTTAAAAAGGTAATTCAAATTCTGACAGATTTATATTAGCTCATGACACATACCTACCAACATACTATAGTATATTATAATACAAGTTTTATAAGACAAAAATTGGCGTACGAGTAGTTTTGGGCACGACGAGCGTAGCGAGGAGTGCCCAAATGGAACGAGTGCGACAATACGTCTTATAAAACGAGTGTTATATACTATTTTTTCTACTTTGCGACATTAAGTTTACATACATTTCGAAAATTGCGGTTCTCATCTTACAATCTAGAGTAGTTTCATATTCAACAGTTGGTAGTTGTACTAAAATTCACAAATACGTTTGACGCGAGCCAATAGCGATTGAGATGTCACCCAGATGTCAGCCTTATTTGACACTTAACGTCAATATCATCAGTCGTGGAAAACTAAAAGTTACCAAATGTTTGTGACCTAGTGTTTTCATAACGACACCGAAACCGGTTTCGTTATGAGTTCATAACGAACGCAAAGTAGAAAAACATAAAACTACACTCATCGCTATACTTTATTTATAATTTTCTCAATGTATCATTTTTAGAATTAGATATAAAGACTGGTTGATATTTCTTATCAACAAACAATCAAATTGGTGATCTTATTTTATTTGAAATTTGTATTTTATAATTTTGCGCACTACAATAGTGGTTCTCCAACCTCTGATGAGATCAGCTGTTTTCGAATGTGACAACACAAAAAAATATTTGTCAAAATCCTGGCTACTATGTAATTTCATATCAATGCAGATGCGACCGATCTCGATCAAATAGAATTTGCTCTTGAAGGTAAACTATTAATTTTACCAAAAAATGTTATAGGCATAAATTATTCAAAATTTCCTCTACTTTAATTTATTAATTAACTATTTTGTCGAAATTACAGAAATGGCCGCTCATTTCCAAAATCCTTGAAAAAGGCTTAGAATAAACTAAAAAGCTAAACTATTAATTTTGCCAAAAAATGTCATAGGCATAAATTATTCAAAATTTCCTCTGCATTAATTTATTATTTAACTATTTTGACGAAATTACAAAAATGGCGGGTGATTTCTAAAATCCTTGAAAAAGGCGTGGAGTAAACACCCAGTTCCTTTGGACCCTTTTGAACCAAAAGCTTTTCAACTCTAAGTTTGGTCATGAAACTTCTAAATATGAAGTTCCGTGCCGATACCTTTAGTAGTTTCTCCGGAATCGGATTCACAAAAATTGAGTACACACACACACACATACACACACACACACACACACACACACACACACACACACACACACACACACACACACACACACACACACACACACACACACACACACACACACACACACACACACACACACACACACACACACACACACACACACACACACACACACACACACACACACACACACACACACACACACACACACACAGACATTTTTTTGTACCTTGGTCAAAAATGTTCAGGGGACCCAAAAAGACCTATTTCCGCTAAAATCTCATTTTTTTTCGACATGATTACAATACTTTATCTTACTGCGTATGATAAAGTAAAAAGTCGTGCTAAATTGTGGGAAGTTTTGAAATTTGGCAGGAGTGGGTGGAGTGTGCATGTGAGGAGTGTGGAGGCTTGAGGGCCCTTAGTATGACGCTAAGTTTGTGACTTTGAGGGACAGCAGCCCGCGCCGCCATCTTGAAAAATGGCGGCTTAAATCTTTTTTGTTTAGATGGTTTTTAACATAACTTGATTCTTGTATGTTGTAGAGAAAACGCTTCAAAATTAGATATATGCATTTTTTCGTCAGACTAATACTTTCCGAGTTAGAGAGACAAGCAATGAGATGCATTTTTTTAAACGCGGAAAGCCGGCACTTTTACTTTATTGCATAAAAAAATTAGATACACTAATTGGCGGATAATTGTTAAAAAGTAGCAGTAATTACTGGCAATGCAGGTTTCCTATGTTTTAAAAGAAAAGTTCTGTTTGTTCAGTCCTGTAACTAGAAAAGTATTAAACTGAAAAAAAAATCTGATGTGGCCAGGTAAAATCAAACTACAAAATACACTGTTCGCTGATGAGTGATGATTAGCAGACGATTATTGTCAGCGGTTTGGCGCGTAGCATCATCTTCTCCAAAAGAAAAATCTCGCATTGTTTTCGATTAACAAATTTGAAATAGGAAATTTCAACAAGAGATTCAAATGGTTATTGAGATTTGTTGTCCAAAAATGTGCCGTTTCGACGTCCTACAATTAAATTAGGCTCTTTTTTATTTACAATCAGATCAGATTTTTTTCGCCCATGAAAATAATACTTTTGTTTTCTATGGTCGCTATATTGTTTTTACACATTTGGGTTCAGCATTCATCAGTTCAGCAGTAATTTGATATGGCACAAGACATAGTTTAATATAATCAGATTAGTAGTTTTCAATTAGTAAAATTCAAAATATTAAAAATAAATTTAATAAATAAATGATGAAAGAAACAAAATACATATCAAACTCTTTGGACATTTGTTTCTCTACAAGTAAATGTCATTCTGAGTAATAAATTTCATGCTGACTTACAGGGTTTTTTAAATCCTAAAGAAGTTAGAGTCGTTTAAAATACAGTTTTATTATTGGCTCTGATTCGATGTTGATTTCAACGAATTGATTAGGTATTTCCATTCAAACTATACGTCGAACAGAACTTGAAACCTTAGCCGATAATACAAAAAATATCCGGCTCAATTCTGTTATGTATAGGTGACGAATTCTGTGAATATCTGCGCTTTTTTGTTGAACACAAGAAGATTACGACATAGCCATCAACAATCAATAAAATCCGTCACCTAGACCCGACAGAATTTAGCCGGATATTTTTTGAATTATCGGCAAAGGTTTCAAGTTCTGTCCGACGTATAATTTGAATGGAAATACCTAATCATTTCGGCGAAATCAACATCGAATCAGAGCCAATCACGAATGAAGATATAACCTATGAAGAAAAAGTCATACAGCTAGTTACTCCATAGGAAGTTGTCAGAGAAATCAAGACAAACCTGAATCCAAAGAAGGCACCTGGATATGGTCTTATCACAGGAGAAGTTCTTAAGCAATTACCTAAGAAAGGTATTGTTATGCTGACGTATCTAATAAATGCATCGTTCATACTAAAATACGTCCCACATGAAGGAAAGTAGCAGAAGTTATCATGGTACTAAAACTAGGCAAATCACCGAACGAGGCCAAATCATATCGCCCAATATCACTGTTACCAACGATGTCAAAGCTCTGTGAAAAGTTGCTTCTAAAGAAAATCAAACCTATCATTGAGAGAAAGGAACTAATTCCTAATCACCAATTTGGTTTTAGAGAGAAGCATTCGACTATAGATCAAGTTCATAGAATAACAGATATCGTAGAGAAAGCATTAGAAGAAAAACCTATAGTCTCAACAATCTTTCTTGATGTGACACAAGCTTTCGATAAGGTTTGGCACGAAGGATTGATACACAAACTAAAGAGTATGCTACCTTTACAATACGTCGAGCTGCAAACATCCTATGTATCTGATAGACTATTCAGAATAAAACAGATCGATGAATACTCCGATCTAAAACAAGTAAAAGCTGGAGTACCCCAGGGTAGTGTATTGGGACCAATTCTCTATCTACTATATACAAGTGACCTTCCACAGCTGGAAAATGTAACAGTCGCCACATTCGCAGATGACACGGCTTTAATGGCAGTGGGATCAACTATTGGAGAATCTACTAGGAATCTTCAACAAGCTACTAATAAAATGTATAAATGGACCAAAAACCAAGAACGAAGAAGAAGACCAAGCTCAACGAACTGAACTCTGTCCACATTAACTTTACAAACAAAAGAATCGAGGACATACCTCATGTAAAGGTTAACGACGCCATAGTTCCATATGCGAACACTGCAAAGTATTTGGGTATGACTCTGGATACAAAACTAAGGTGGAAAGAACACGTTAAGAAGAAAAGAGTAGAGCTTGGCCTCAAATATAGAGAACTCTACTGGCTTCTGGGAAGAAACTCTCAGTTGTCAGTACAGAACAAACTACAAGTCTACGACCAAATACTAAAACCGATCCAGACTTTCCAAAATAAAGTACTAAGGAATATGGTTAACGCTCCTTGGTACATACGGAATAGTGACCTGCATCGTGATCTTGGTGTCCCACAAGTCATCCAAGAGATAAAAGATTCGCCAGTAAACATTAATCTCGCCTAAGCCACCACGTCAACGTAGAGGCCCTGCAGCTACTGAACAACCAAAATCTAGTGAGAACACTAAAAAGAACTAAGCCCTTCGAACTAGTGATTCAGTAAAATGTGAAAAAGCAGAGCACAGTGAGTGAAGAAGTGTTAGTGCTTCTTGTTTAGGACAAACTAAATATAGGACATCAGTGGATAGCCTATTAGAGACAAGTACCTAGTTTTAAGAATGCAGAATTTATGAGGTATATTTGGTTGCCTACTCATTTCAAATCCCACGTTAACGAAATTTTGTTGTTATACAATTGCGTCTTACGTTACGCACTTACATCGACAACGTTTACGTTACGGCCAAACGGCTTGCGGTACCAATTTCGCAAATTGTACTAGAAACAGGCCTTTAATTCGTTGAAGTGTAACAATAGTACGGGGGCCACACCCACCAATTTGTTATTTCGCGGTTCCTAGCCAACTGGAGACGTAGTGACGGCAATCGTCACGGACATGTCGCTAACGTCAGAATACTGGGAATAGGTAGCCGTGACTTGACGCTAGGCCTGCGCTATTTTCGGCGTTTCTCGGAATCCATTTCTGCGCATTGAGCGCCGCCGTTCTGTTTATCAACATTTTCGACTACTCGATCGAAAATAGAAATACGTTCGAAATTCGGGCCGAAAAAAATAAGTGAATCGTTCTAGGTACCCTGCGGAATTGTTCCGAAAACATGTTTGGAAATGTGTTTAGAAATGGAAGTTTCCAATAATTTCTGAAAGTATTCTGTTTAATTATTTTGTTTCTTGTTTATTGTGGAACTTATACATCGGAAATATGTTGGCACATAACATCGTGAAATGACCGCTTCAGGTCTTCTAAGAAACGATAATAATCAATATATTATTTTTAGACCGGTTGTACGTTTTTGAAGTATTGTCTGGATATCAAAATCGATTTTCTGTCGTCATGAGTGGGGAATCACTTGTGTGAAAACCTCAGAATAGTATATTATTTATTATACAAGTTTTATAAGACGTCAAATTGGCGCATGAGTTGTTAAATTAACGAATGCGCCAAGATGTCTTATAAAATGTGTGTAATATAGGTACTATTTTTTCTACTTTGCGTCATTAATTTCACATAAATTTAAGTTAAATACGGTGTTACAATTTGTTGATTGTAACACCGAAAACAGTGTTACAATGTGTGCATTGTGAATGAAAAGTAGAAAAATATGTTATATTTGTTTAGCATCTGTTACACCAGAGAAAAACAAATTCAAAATAAACACGAATATTTAAGAAAACTTATAGACAAAACTGGACTCGAAGAACAACATCAGTTGCTAATAACAACAAACGTTATAGTTTTTAGTTTTAATTTGATAATGCCATAGCGGGTCAATCCACGAACACAAAGCAGCAAGAATCTTTCTAGTTAGTTTTTCTGAAATCGTGTCATCCGCCCAACAAAACAACGTTTCGAGAAAAATACATTTTAGACGAGCAACGACTTTCCCGAACTATTAAACATAGCAAAACAAGTGAGACGCCATTTTAAATAGGACGACTGTGGATACCTTACGAAAAATTATTGATCTGGGCATTGAAGATATAGATGTTAAAAAAATGATCCAAAGTTCAAGTTATTATGCACTTCAAGGAATCCTCGACTTTAGGCCGTGGAATAGTTAATACAGCGATTTTTTCAGATTTATTTTTGCAGTGGATTCTTTAAATGTTGTGGAATCAAAATACGTAAAAAATACTGATTCTAGTAATTTTATATAGGAATGTAGGGTAGGGCGGCGATTAAACGTCCATTTTTTACATTTATTTTCGAGAGAAAATAGACGAAAGAAACAATTCTATAAATCGAAAGTACTGTTATTTGGCTATATAAAAAATACAGTTCAATAAAAGAAGCTTAAAGAAATTAAGAATTAAAGTAAGTTTTGTCAATTTTGTCGTCTGTCCCTTTTTGCTCCACAGGGACAAAGTACTAGTCAACTATACGCCAGAGTTTTGCTCCAAAAATTCATCAAACGGTGTTGCCGGAAATTTGATTTATTTCGTTACGCGTCACCTGTTAAGAGCACTTGTCATCAATAAATAACTGCACATAGCTTTTTGAAACAACCCAATACAGAAACAAGTGTTACAAATTCCGAAAGCGCATAAAATTTTGCATCCTATAATGGTATTGGGAAGGTACTCACCTTTGACACCTTTGACCTTTGCACCTTTTATTGCATAATTTCCCTAAGTACGTAAAATTATAGGCAATTAAATGTACTATTTACCCTTGAACGTTCTGAGTTTTGCTCCACGGCTAATAAGTATAACCCTTAAATGACGATTATGTCCGTACGCAACCGTCCCTGCCGGCAATCATATATATCGGTTGGTCGTTGCAGGAAAATGTGTATAATTTTCGCAAATATTGTTGCATAAGTTTCTATCATACATCAGATTGTAGGTAATTAAAAGGGCTTCTCACCCTTTGGCGCTCGGAGTTCTGCGCCACGGCGAACAACCCTTAAATGACGATAATGTCCGTACTGCTTCCGTACGGAACCAGGACTAATAGGATGGTATAATATTATTATGTATCAATATAATCAGTTTTATCCTAGGCGTTATACCTGGTTATCTTTAAATACAGAAAATGATTATTATTATTTATTGGAACTCTCTGATACATCTCATTAAATATGTTAAACCTAAAACTTTTGCGGGCATCACCACAGCTCAACCCAATTTTGAAAAACAACGCACATTTATGCTTTGCTACAGTAGTTTGCAAAGCAAAGGAAAACAGTGGAAACCTCGTGCAGCGTTGTGGATAGGTCCGTAAAAACACATAAAGAGATTGTTTATTAATAGACTATATAATACAAAGGAAGGTAAAGATGAAATATTATATATAAGCAGTAAGATAGCAGTAAATTTGGGATCCTTTATGATAAAACCCTTCTCAAAATATTCGCGCTTCTCAAAACCGCAATTTCTTGAATTTCCCAGGGCGAAATTTTGCCGACAACTCATTCACATGTTTACTATAATTTAGACTAACTGCTCCCAATGAACCTACAATCACCGGAACAATGTTCACTTTCATTCCCCGCATACGTCCAACTTCTATTGAGAGATCTACGTGGTCATGTAACCAAGTAAGCAATCAGGAAAATTTTGCAAAATTTGTTTCCAGTTATTGCAAAAAACTGTAGATAAGCTTAGTTAAATTTCCAAATTTTCATAAATGATTATTTAATATAAAATCAAGTCTCACCCTCAACATTCCGGCCATTTTAAAATTTATGCCAACGACATTCACAATCACTTGGTACCAAATTGCACAACACAACAATCGAGAATTGATGCGGACATTAAACATTAGTACGAAAATCTACATCGGACTGTTACTGCCCGGTACTGTACGTTATTTAAATTTTCCAGGGTGGCCAACTGATTGGCTTTGTCGTTTGGTTATCGAATAATGTTTTCGATTTAGTGCACTCGGCTGCACTAGCATCGTGCTGGTGCTGGTTTGAGTGTTCGGCTTTTCGATTCGTTTCGTGCCGAGTGTTCGGCTTATGCACTGCACGCGCTCAGAGCACTCTTCTTGACAGGCTTAATCGATGAATATGTCATTACTTTTTGTGTTGAGGTGATAAATATAGATAAAATATATAAGAATAACACCCGGGAAGCTAAATATAATCATAAATAGTTTCGTAAGAGCCTTTGAAAGTCACGTATTTTAGGTTATGAACTAGTTCAAGAACATCACCAAAACAATGACGTTTACGCATATTCACAGTGCAGTTCATAAAGTGCATAAAATTGTATAAAACGAAAACGCTATAAGGAGATGTTTATGTATTAATTAAATTATCGCAACTGTGCGTCGTGCATACAACTCAAATACCAATTTCTATATGATTTCACAGAACTTTTTTAGTAAACCTCCGCCGCCGCCATACCTTAAAATAGCCCAAATAAGGCGGGTCCACACTGTAAGCCGTGATAATGTGTTGCTTCATTGTATTACAGTGATACATGCCAAAGACGCTATTTTCGAGTTACAACAAAGACGTCAAACAATTGAAACAAACCACGGCTTTCTTTTAAATAAGCACTTCTATTTCGTAGTTTTACTTATTGTTATGTTTGATTTTAAACTTTTTTTGAACGTCAGTCTTATTATCGTAAAACTTCTTCGAAAAGCACTCTGTACAAGACAATCAGTTGTCAGTCGCCAGAAAAATATCCATAAATCCATACTGACCACCGTAACCGAACCATTATTTGAATAATAAATTTACATCATACAAAAGTAATTGTGGTTTTGAGCGTCGAGCGCGTGCTAATAGATAGCGTGCGCGTCGATGGCATCACGGCGAGGTCAGTGATTATCGCGACAGGCCGTGCTTACGAGCACCGCTCCACATTTTTGCCCACTTTCACCTCCAATGGTTGGGGTCCGTTGCCGCCGCCGAGTATATTTAGTTTACTGGGTCACTTCCACGAATTTGCGGCCCAGGGGTCAGATTCTCGGAAGTCCTAGCAGTCGCCCAGTCATTTCCCCCCCACACACACCTCACCAACTGCTTCGGCGATGGTGTCTATGTATATGCCTACCTAAATATGTACGTATAGCTATGGATGCTATACTTAGGTATATTCTGGGAATGAGTTTTAATCAACCAAACCCATGCTCGATTCTTGCTAACCCAATGAAGTATTAACCGTCTATTCTTATTAAAGAATCGTTCCAAGAAAGGAGAAAAACTGGAATAACTTCGATAATTTTCAAACCCATCGTTGTTTGGTCACACGGTTGACGTTCAGATGCATTTCTTTGCGAAATATGTGAAGACAGCTTGAGTATGGAGGGGTTATAAACCTAAGAAGGAGATGAAAATATATAGCATGAATCTGGAAGAGAATAGTGCATACCAGCTTTTCTCAACCTTTTTACAATTGCTAAACCCTTAAAAACATATAACCAGTAACATGTCTGTAAAGAACCGCAGTGCAATGGTTAAAAATTACTTCTACTGTAAAACTACAGTAATTTTCTTGTAAAATTTCAAGAATATTCTGTGATAACATGTGAGTGTGGAACATGCTATGTAGGACAGACAGGACGAAGTATCGAATGTCTAGTCAAGGAGCACGGTAGAGACACCCGGCTACGCAAGTTCAACAGTCCGCTGTTGGTCAACACCGCCACGAGTCGGGAGACACAATCAATTTCGATGACGTGAAGATGTTGGCACGGGTTGGTAATTATCATCGAAGGCTTATTAAGGAAGCCATCAAAATTTCAACATCAAATTTTTAACATCTGGAAATTGATCCTAACGCGGTCAGGTGGAAAAGCACATCTGAGCGGTAGCTCCAGATGTGCGCAGTGAGGTGTAAATATAGGTATATAAGGAAGATTTTCTTGGTAGGTCTTCAGTATTCAATTAGCTTTGAAGAACCGAGCAACGTGGTTCGCGAAACGTCAGCATTAACAAATCTTGACACTCGGCATAACCCGGAAGTACTTTATTTTCTAAAGTTCCACATAGACCTAGGGTACGAATGTAATATTCTTTAAGAAATTAAACCCGTTTAAAATAAGGTTGTGTTATAATTCCAAACGGTCGTAATCTTTTAAGGAATTCAAATAATATATAAATATATGGAACATTTTACTCTTGAATGACTTTTAAGTTCTGAGAAAAAAATTGTGAAGATAAACGTGGAAGTTATTTGGACACGTAATTTTATCATATTTAACGTAAGATGTCTATATATTCTCTTAAAGTTTGATAAATAAGAAAAAGCTTACTCATACATAAACACTGTTGAAAGCTGCACTAATACAAGGTAATTTATAACTTGCGAATTAAGGCAAAAAATAATATAAAAAACACCAAGTAAAAACCCGAAATATTTTTTACTTTATCATACGCAGTATGGTAAAGTATTGTAATCATGCCGAAAAAAAAAATTGAGATTTTAGCGGAAATAGGTCTTTTTGGGTCCCCTGAACATTTTTGACCAAGGTAGAAAAAAATGTCTGTGTGTGTGTGTGTGTATGTGTGTGTGTGTGTGTGTGTGTGTGCGTATGTGTGTACTCGATTTTTGTGGAGACGATTTCGGAGAAACTACTAAAGGTATCGGGACGAAAGTTCATATTTGGAAGTTTTATGACCAAACTTAGAGCTGAAAAGCTTTTGGTTCAAAAGGGTCCAAAGGAACTGGTAGTTTATTCTAAGCCTTTTTCAAGGATTTTAGAAATGAGCCGCCATTTCTGTAATTTCGTCAAAATAGTTAAATAATAAATTAAAGCAGAGGAAATTTTGAATAATTTATGCCTATGATATTTTTTGGTAAAATTAATAGTTTAGCTGCAAGAGCAAATTCTATTTGATCGAGATCGGTCGCATCTGCATTGATATGCTACATAGTAGCCAGGATTTTGACAAATATTTTTTTGTGCTGTCACCACAGAAATGTCTATGGCTGTCACCACGCTGTCACACTCGGAGAACCATCGACTATAAATCTGTCAGAATTTGAATTAGCTTTTTAAACTTGACATTTCGTAGAAGTGGTATCAACCTAACATTTTCTATACCGAAATATAACCATTTTTGATTTTTTTTTTAGATACGTATTTCTCAAAAAACAATACAAAAAACGTTGATGTCACTCCTGCCGAAAACTACATAGCGCGACTCGGTCACATGCGACGACGACGCTCCGCCAGCGGTGACGCGCCGCATCACCGCTCGTTGTGCTATTCCTTACTTTCGGCACTTGTGAGATAAACAACTATTATTCTGATGACAGTAGGTAGTATCAAATGCTGATGCTTTGACAATACCTTCGATTGATACTATTGACTATCAAAATATCTGTCAAATGCTGGCTAACTAGTTTAATTTTAATGCAGACACGATTTATCTCAGTCAAATAGATTCTCATGCAGCTAAACTATTAATTTTACATATTGTATGATAAAGTCATGTGCCTGGCCACATCAGATTTTTTTAAGTTGTCAAACTTTTATTAGTAGGTACTTACTTCTATTTAATTTAATTATTTCTTTTTAAATTAAATACCGTCAGTAAAGTTTGAATTGTGTGTCTATTATGAGCAGTAGATTCAAATTAAGGTTCATTTTGTCACATATTTGGAAAGGGGAAAATAGATGAAAACAAATAATATTAGATTTTGACTATTAACTCTACCAGGAGTTGTTGCTTTCTAAAAATTATTGCTACTATTATTTTAAATATACCTAATATAAATAATAAAATAATTTTTATTTAGTTTTTGTTTCCACTATCAACCTATATCGGAAAACACAGGAAAACCTGATAAAAGGTGCCTAGCTGCCGGCTAATAATTGATTATTAGCTTAATTATTAACTTTGGTTATTATTTATAAAAGTTTCACGTTTTGTGAAAAAATGCCATAAAGATGATCAAACAAAACAATGTTTGATACATCATTACATTTATACATGGTGTTCAAAATTTGCAACTCAAGTGTTACATTTTACTAATCTTAGAGCTGAACGAAGTTTTGTTCAAAAGGGTCCAAAGGAACTTGTAGGTTTACTCTTATCATTTTTTAACGATTTTGCAAATGAGCCGCCATTTCTGATATGTCGTCAAAATAGTTAAATAATATCTAGATTGTAGACTTCCGCGGTCCGAGTCAATAATATATTGATTTCCGGGTGGAAACCGCGTTGAGGACTTTGAAGCAGTCGACGTTTCGCGCTCTGTTGCAAGAGGCATCTTCAGGACTAAGTTATCAAACCATCTTCTTAGCACTTGCTGATGGTTTGACAATACCTACTGTCAATAGTATCAAAATATCTGTCAAATCCTGGCTAACTAGTTTTATTTTAATGCAGACATGATTTATCTCAATCAAATAGATACTCATGCAGCTAAACTATTATATTTATATATTGTATGATGAAGTCATGTGCCTGGCCACATCAGATTATTTTGACTATTTTAGATTAACCTATTGTGTTTTAGCTATGACTAAGGTGAAAAATATAACCGAAACGTCAGCTACAAAGTAAAAGATGAACTTTATTGCAAACCAGCTCCCCAAGCCGTTAAACAAATTTATCGTGAATATAACTTTGAGCGAAAACAAAGATTTAATTATAAAAAAAAATCGTTCACATCGACTTATTCAAGAAGGTACTCAAAAAGTAGTAAAGAAGATGAAAAATAGCGGAGTCAGCGAACGATTTGTCGTACAGATCGCTATTGGTTGATTGGTTGGTGACTACTAGTTGGTAGCAACTAATCCCTTACGACTGGTTTTCTCTAAGGACGAACGATCTAAATAATACATTACAATTTCAGAACGGAAATATGTCGAACACATATTAACGATTCAAACCTTAAAAAGAATGCGAACTGACTTATTGCTAAACAATCGCGGTGTCAAATTTCAAGATTTGATACGAATTTTCGATAGAACCATTGAACCACGATTAGCTCCACTTTCCAACCAACTCATTAACACTGTAAACACAATAGACATAATCGCACAATAAAACAACAATCACGTCAGCAGAAAAAAAAAAATGGATTACAGTAGCACCGACTTGCTACTGGTTTTTGCTTTTTTTTATCAATGGTGTAGCGACCTTGGCGATCCAATTCGCCGCACGATAGTATTTTGCTGTATGCTAATTATGCGATATTACATGTGTTGTTGATTAGAGTATTCCGGGAAATGGCACAAACCCATGTTTAATGCATGGCTCGTGACATTGAGACTCGATCCTAATTAATGGAATCGATAGTGTTTGGAGAGGCAGATCGAGATACCGGGCGATTCGCAGCAGAAGTAGATCGGATTGATAGGATTGTCGCAATACGAGTGGGTACGTCAAAGAACGGTCCATTTCCGTAAATATCGGATGATTGAAAATGATAGATGGTTCAAATTTATTGAAAATTTTAATATTTCAATGTTTGTTTTATCGTTGATTTCTTAACTAATCGTTTGATATGACGTTAACATGATTTGACAAGGAATCACGACCTCGTTTGATAATGTGCTACTGTTACTTAGCTAGAAGCACAATAATAACAATAAAAACATTTTAAAGTTTGCAAGTTTGTTAACCAACTAAGAGATTTTTGTATAAACAGATTGCCATGAATATTTTTTAAGTTGTTCATCGATAGCACTTGTTTGTTATCTCAGTTATCTGTCATCTCCTTTAATATGAATCCTTCCTTTATCGGATACATACAGTTTTGGTGACATGAGTTCAATTTCTAATTTGAATAGTTGAAAAAGGGCGTGGAATACTTGACGCTTTAATTCGAGGTTGTACAAACTTGGTACCAAATAGGGAATCCAATTTCGCACCAAAACCTCCCGCAAATCCGCGGGACTATAGCCATCAATCCCGCGGGATCCGCAAAATTGCGGGATAGCAATCAATAATAATATTCTTTGTGCTCAACCTACTAAATATGCTAATAAAAGTTTTTATGTAAATAAAAACAGCGTATAGTAGCAGGCAGATATTTTTAGCATATAGATACAATACAAAATACAACAGTCGGAATAGTTTAAAAGTTACATTTTACATTGATTTTGGAAGTATTTTCGGAGAAAAGATATAATATATTATGTCTCAACTTTTACATTTGCTGGTTATACATACGTTGAACGGCGTTGAACGACGATAGATACAGGTCCGAAGTAAGCAATTGTGAATTGTTTTTAGATTGTTGTTATCATAGGAAATTTACATAGTGTTTTATTGATTTTTTGGTAGTTTTAAGTGTATGTAGAGTAATATAGTAAGGTATAGTTTAGTGTTATTTCGCTTTTAATCACAAACACCTATTAAAATAATATTTACGAAGATATATTAAACAAAATATCAATTTTTAATATTTTATACTAATGCTTTCTCCCTGTATATGTTAAAACTGAAAGTCAAGCAAATTTTTCGTTCACCGTATTACTGCTGAAAAATCAACCCACATGTGAATAAAAAAATCATCATAATCAGTTCTTCCCAGAACTGTGCTATTTTTTATTACAGTTCTTGTTGTATGTCCTTCAAAAACAGAGATAATGAAGTGATTCAAAAAGCAGAATATCAGATTATTATTTTTATCCAGTTATTGCCAGTCGTTATAGCTGCAAAACTCAATATAGAGCTGCAGCGTTCACGAAATCGAAAGTGAAACTGAAAGTCGAAATTTCATCCGTACTGCTTCTAAAGAATTAGAATACCAGTGAGTGAAAGAATCATCAAAGTCGAATAAATAGTTCGGAAGAAAATCAACTTTCAATTTTGTAAAGAAATTATTTCCCCTAATTCATTTGGCCAGAGTAGTTCATAATTTCCCCAAAAAAATCTGATGTGGCCAGGCACATGACTATCATACATTATACATATAAAATTAATAGTTGCATGAGATTCTATTTGATCGAGATCGATCGTGTCTCTATTAAAATAAAACGAGTTTAGCCAGGATTTAACAGATATTGACAGTAGGTGTTGTCAAAAAAACAGCGTTTGACACTACCTACTGTCATTAGAATAAAACATCTGCTAAATTATTAATTTTACAAAAAATGTCATAGACATAAATTATACAAATCTCCTCTCCGCATGCGCAGTTTGATTCCGGGTACCACATCGATAGAAAAAATATATATCTCCGTCTCAATTTGTTGGAACCGAGACTATACATTGGCGATATAGGACAAGCACCGTATAATCCCTAATACGTTTATGCATAATACAATTGAATAAAAACTTAGTCTTCAGTCAACGATAATACTGACAGTAGGTATTGTCAAAAAATCAGGTATTCCTACAGAACCGCATACCGCAAGACTGACACGGGAAACAAATTCTGAACTTGGCTGGAAAACGCCCTCCATATTATTCTGACATTTTGCCAAGTGATTACCACCATTTTGTTGTCTCTTAACAACTGGATGAGGCATAGACATTACACAGTTCAAAACTTGAGTTGATGTAATAAGCGCCGTCCGTTAATTTTTAGTTCAACAAAAACGACATACAAAAGTTGGTGTCACGTTGGCAAAAGGTCATTGAGTGTGATGGCAATTATTTCGATGAATAATTATGTTTTCTATGTTTCTTAATAAATATTTATATTTTACCACAAATTTTCTTTTTCAGATTGAGGTGTTGAGATAGCAATGCTTGGATGAGTAGGAGAATTTCTTTATTACGTTTAAAAATTGAACTCAAACTTGGTTAAGGTTTCCGTCTCAAATCAAATAGCGCGCTATTTTCCAAAGCTTCGATATAAAAAAATCACAAAATGCTGACGCAACTATAACCATGTCTATTTTTATTTCTTATTTATTATATTTGACGAATTGTATAACATAAAAAATAAATGTACATATTGCTTTCTATTTGTATAAATTTATACAAATTTAATGGCGCTCTTTCATTTTTGTAGTAGTTCTAGTAGATCCTCAATTACTCTTCGAACCACCTTACATAAGAATATTTTTGACAAAAGGATAATTACAAATTTTAACATATGAAACATATTGAACATATGGTAGTGCTGGGGATTATGGAAATGGAGACATGAAAGTGGTTAGTCGTTTTCAATTGATTCTTTTATGTTGAATACGGAAAAGTTACTTTTATTTTGGCCATTATCTATCAAGTGGAATACTCAATAGATCTAAAAAGACCCATAGATTTAAATTTGATTTTTACTTTATCATACGCAGTATGATGAAGTATTGTAGTCGTGCCAAAAAAAAAATTGAGATTTTAGCGGAAATAGGTCTTTATGGGTCCCCCGAACATTTTTTACCAAGGTACAAAAAATGTCTGTGTGTGTGTATGTCTGTGTGTAAACGATTTTTGTGGCGACGATTCCGGAGAAACTACTAAGCGTATCGGGACGAAAGTTCATATTTAGAAGTTTCATGACCTAACAGAGCTGAAAAGCTTTTGGTTCAAAAGGATCCAAAGGAACTGGTAGTTTATTCTAAGCCTTTTTTAAAGATTTTGCAAAGGAGCCGCCATTTCTGTAATTTCGTCAAAATAGTTAAATAATAAATTAAAGCAGAGGAAATTTTGAATAATTTATGCCAATGACATTTTTTGGTAAAATTAATAGTTTCGCTGCAAGAGCAAATTCTATTTGATCGAGATCGGTCGCATCTGCATTGATATGAAACTACATAGTAGCCAGGATTTTAACAAATATTTTTTGTGCTGTCACACTCGAAAGCAGCTGATTACATCAGAGGATTTTCTATGATCAGAGGTTGGAGAACCGCTATTACAAAATACAAATTTCAATAAAATAAGATCACCAATTTGATTGTTTGTTGATAAGAAGTATCGACCAGTCTTTATATCTAATTCTAAAAACGATAAATTGAGAAAATTGTAAATAAAGTACGTATGTTGGTACTTATGTGACATCTACAGTGTCATGAACAAATATGAATCTGTCAGAATTTGAATTAGCTTTTTAGACTTGATGTTTTGTAGAAGTGGTATCAACCTAACATTTCCTATACAGAAATATAAATATTTTTTATTTACTTTTTTAAAATATATATTTCTCAAAAAGCAACACAATAAACGTTGATGTCACTCCTGCCAAAAACTAGATAGCGCAACTCGCTCTCGTGCGACGGGGACGCTCCGCCTTCGGTGACGCGCCGCATCACCGCTCGTCGCGCTATTCCGTACTTTTGGCACTTGTGACATAAATAACTATTATTCTAATTACCTAGTGTAGGTAGTGTCAAATGCTGATGCTTTGACAATACCTACGATTTATCTCAATAAAATAGATTCTCATGCAGTTAAACTATTAATTTTATATATTGTATGGTAAAGTCATGTGCCTGGCCACATCAGGATTTTGCTTCCGTTTTTAAGACCCCAATTTTCGTTGTTCTAACCTACAAGCCTCTCTATTATTCTTCTATTGTCGCAAAACGGTTATACAACGGTCTTGCTATTTCACATTTCTTGCGTTGCGCACAGCAATCTTTTTAGTGGTCTTTTTTGACATCGCCATCATTATCACCTAACTCTGCCTCAAATATCCACTACCAATGCCTGTATCGCTGCGTTTACTGCGGCAAGTCGCGGGCCTTACCGCAAACTATCATCTTCATTGATTGGTGGGGCGGTTTTCAAGAATTTCCGATCGGAATGGTATGGCGGTTTGGCGTTCCGAGTAGCCGCGATAACCAAATATTACCGGGAACCATCTAAAAATAGCGTTTTTTCAGCACGCCATGGTTCGTGCGCCACGCGATCAGCCTAGCCAAGAAATGGCCTGGATTGTGCGCCTGGATTTCCGCGAAGGCTTTCGAGCTATGGACAACTATAAAAGAAGAACAATGAACCTCCCACGACTCACGACCATGTTCGCCTGTAACACTAAAAGTTTACAGATATTTGGTATTATAATACATAATATGTAACACGCATGATATTAGCTATTCATTCAGTCCTCTTTAAAGGTCAAACTATTTCTTTCCTCCTTTCCTTCATTCCTTTTTTCCTTCTTTTCTTCTTTCGTTCTTTCCTTCCTTTCTTCTTTTCTTCTTTTCTTCTTTTCCTCTTTCCTTCTTTTCTTCTTTTCTTCTTTTCTTCTTTTCTTCTTTTCTTCTTTTCTTCTTATCTTCTTTTCTTCTTTTCATCTTTTGTTCTTTTTTCTTTTCTTCTTTTCTTCTTTTCATCTTTTGTTCTTTTCTTCTTTTCTTCTTTTTTTCTTTCTTCTTTTCTTCCTTTCTTCTCTTCTTCTTTCCTTTTTTCCATCTTTCCTTCGATCCTTCCTGCTTTCCTTCTTTTGATTGTTTCCTTCTTTCGACTGTTTCTTCTTTCGATTGATTCCTTCTTTTGATGGTTTACTTCTTTCGATTCTTTCCTTCTTGCGAGTGTTCCCTTCTTTCGATTGTTTCGTTCTTTCCATTGTTTCCTTTCCTCGATTGTTTCCGTCTTTCGATTGTTTCCTTCTTTCGAGTGTTTCCGTCTTTCCATTATTTCCTTCTGTCCTTATTTCCTTCTTCCCTACTTTCCTTCTATCGTTCTTTAGTTCTTACCTTCTTTCTTTCTTTGTTTCTTTCTTATTTTCTTTCTTTCTTTTGTGCTTTCTTTCTTTATTTTTTCTTTCTTTCTGTCACATCAGCCCGGATGTATTTCTGTCTATCCGTAATTTCTTCTTTTCTTTCTATATCTCATTTATCTATGATATTTTAAATCAGGATGACATTCGGAAACAAAAAGTAATCGATCATCAAGAGACAGTGTGCTTATTTGACAATTTTCGACTATTTTTCGATTGTGTTCTTCTTTCGATTGTTCCCTTCTTTTGATTGTTCCGTTCTTTCCATTATTTTCCTCTTTCAATTGCTTCCTTCTTGCGACTGTTTCCTTTACTCGATTGTTTCCATCTTTTGATTGTTTCTTCTTTTGATTGTTTTCTTCTTTCCATTGTTTCCTTTTGTGCTTCTTTCGTTCTTCCCTACTTTCCTTCTATCGTTCTTTAGTTCTTTCTTTCTTTCTTTCTTCGTTTCTTCCTGTCTTTGTTTCTTTTGTGCTTTCTTTCCTTATTTTTTACTTTATCATACGCAGTATGTAAAGTATTGTAATCGTGCCGAAATTCTTTTTTGTGATTTTAGCGGAAATAGGTTTTTTTGGGTCCCCTGAACATTTTTGACCAAGGTACAAAAAAATGTCTGTGTGTGTGTGTATATGTGTGTGTGTACCCGTTTTTTGTGGAGACGGTTCCGGGGAAACTACTAAAGGTATCGGGACGAAAGTTCATATTTAGAACTTTCATGACTAAACTTAGAGCTGAAAAGCTTTTGGTTCAAAAGGGTCCAAAGGAACGGGCTATTTACTTCTAGCATTTTTCAACGATTTTGCAATTGAGCCGCTATTTCTATAATTTCGTCAAAATAGTTAAATAATAAATTAAAGCAGAGGAAATTTTGAATAATTTATGCCTATGACATTTTTTGGTAAAATTAATAGTTTAGCTGCAAGAGCAAATTCTATTTGATCGAGATCGGTCGCATCTGCATTGATATGAAACTACATAGTAGCCAGGATTTTGACAAATATATTTTTTGTGCTGTCACTACAGAAATGTCTATGGCTGTCACACTCGAAAACAGCTGATTCCATCAGAGGTTGGGGAGCCGCTATGGAACGTTGCCGCTCTAGTGCGGGAAGTACAAAATTCAAATAAAATAAGATCACAAATTTGATTATGAGGTTTCTGTAACGGGTAAAGGTAGTCCCAATTGTATTTTAGGAAAACCAAGATCTTTTATTCCTAAAATACAATTGGGACTACCTTTACCCGTTACAGAAACCTCATTATCACTGAATGCCCAGTCAAATATTACTCTAACAAATTTGATTGTTTGTTGATAGACAAGGGTTGATAGAAATATCAACCCGTTGTTATATCTAATTGTAAAAACGATAAATTTAGAAAATTGTAAATAAAGTATAGCGATGAGTGTAGTTATATTTTAGTATGTTGGTACGGATGTGACATCTACTGTGTCATGAACGAATATAAATCTGTCAGAATTTAAATTAGCTTTTTAAACTTGACGTTTCGTAGAAGTGGTATCAACCTAACATTTCCTATACAGAAATATATCCATTTTTGATTTTTTTAAATACGTTTTTCACAAAAGCAACACAAAAAACGTTGATGTCACTCCTGCCGAAAACTACATAGCGCGACTCGCTGACATGCGACGGCGACGCTCCGCCATCGGTGACGCGCGGTCACGCGCCGCATCACCGCTCGTCGCGCTATTCCGTACTTTCGGCACTTGTGAGATAAATAACTATTATTCTGATACAGTAAGTAGTGTTAAATGCTGATGCTTTGACAATACCTAGTATTGATGCTATTGACTATCAAAATATCTGTCAAATCCTGGCTGACTAGTTTAATTTTAATGCAGACACGATTTATCTCCATCAAATAGATTCTCATGCAGCTAAACTTTATAATTAATTATTATATTTATATATATATATTATATTTATTATATTTATAATTAATAAATTTTATATTTTGTATGATAAAGTTATGTGCCTGGCCACATCAGATTTTTTTCTTTCTTTCTATCACATCAGCCAGGATATCTTTCTGTCCATCCGTCATTATTTTTTTCTATATCTCATGTATCTATTATATTTTCAATTAGGAAGACATTCTGAACACAAAACCTTATCGATCATCAAGAGACAGACAGTGTGCTTATTTGACAATTTTCGACAATTTTTTGATTGTTTTCTTCTTTCGATTGTTTCGTTCTTTCCATTATTTCCTTCTTTCGATTGTTTCCTTCTTTCGATTGCTTCCTTCTTGCAACTGTTTCCCTTTCTCGATTGTTTCATTCGTTCGATGTTTCTGCTTTTGATTATTTCCTTCCTTCGATTGTATCCTTCTTTCCATTGTTTCCTTCTATTCTTCTTTCCTTCTTCCCTACTTTTCTTCTATCGTTCTTTAGTTCTTTCTTTCTTCGTTTCTTTATTTCCTTTCGTTCTTTGTTTCTTTTCTGCTTTATTTCTGTCATAGCGGCCCGGAAGTCTTTCTGTCTATCCGTCATTCTTTCCTTTTCTATATCTCATTTATCTATGATATTTTCAATCAGGATGACATTCTGAACACAAAAACATATCGAACATGAAGAGACAGTGTGGTTATTCGACAATTATCGATTATTATCACAAATTCATAACCACCTAGATTATTAAACAACAAAAGTTTAAAAAAAAACATTTTTCTGTCTGCAAACACTTTTCAAAATTTAATATTGTCGAGCATCATAAATAAAAAAATACCTATGGCGTGGGTCACCCGGTATAACAACTAAGTTGCAAAAATAGCATTCGTGCAATTTACTTTTCCAAATCAATCGTTTTCTGTAAAAACAATATCGAAAGAGATTCAACATAAAAATATGCAAATCATGTTTTCGTTTCATATGAATTGACTAGATTTTTAAAGCGTGTCTTGTGACAAATCAGTAAGTTTGCAACATACCTATAAATAAAGTTAACTTTTGACTACATGAAAGCAAAACAAAACCTGAATGTGGAAACTTACTGTGTCTGAATTCGTATTCAGCGCAGAGAAATGAAAAACGCATATTCAATATCCATTCACTTAATGATTGTCCATCAGTGTCAACGATTTGTTTTTAACTCAATTTTTTTCTCAAAAATATTTTGCATGAAGGGTTATAATATTTTAACATAATTTTGGAAAGAAACCTTTTCTACATATCAAAGAAAAAACTATACCTTTGCATTTACAAAACCAATGTTGGTTGTTATAGCAACAAAAGCAAAACAGTAATATACAAAACAAAAATTCCACACCATGCAACAGAATAGTTTTGATGAAAGACACCAATTAAAAGAGTTATTATTCCATACTTTATTTACAATCTGTATACATTCACTAAAGTGCACCCAACTATTTGATAAAAAGAACTAATTGCGTAAAACATAGTTTTTATGGTTTTACAAACGAAGAAGTACTTAGGTATGCAGAAAAACAAAATGAAATTAGGAATTGTAGTTAAAATGCGACAAGATTTATAAAACTATTTTATTATGTAACCCATTCCAAATTTTATACCAGTGAATACAATAAAAAAATCTTATGATACGGAGTTGTCGATTGTATCCGTTACTGAACTGCCACACTATTTATTTTTGTTTATCCTCATTTCCAATCTTTTGTTATCTCTTATTGCCAGCAATTTGTCAATCATTATCTCCTCGAAGGGCAATTTATGTTAACATAATTATGAGTAATTACAACAATTTAAAATAATTAGTTTGAAGCAATGTTCATCGGAGTTATTTCCTAGAAAAATCACAGACTTAATGACGCACAGTATTTGAGCAGGCCTGTCAAACGTAGCTAGATTTTTAAGATTTTAGCTAAATAAAAATTCACATTAAAACAAATGTATGTGCGAAAATATTTCTTCATTCGAAGTTCAGGAGTTTTGATTAAATGCGTATAACTAACAAATAATGCATTTTCTGAAAAAAAAATTCTATCATAAACTTCTTAAAATTAACCTTGATTGATCTTTAAAATGAAAGGTTTGCAAATTTACGTTATAAAATAAACACCTGTATATTAAAAATATATATGAACGAGAGGTTATTTAAACCCAAAAAACTTTATTATTTTGCATTTGGAGAATTATTTAGGTGTTCCGGTAATTTTGACTATTGTTGGTTAACTAAAACTAACTACGTTGGCATGTATAATTAAAAAATAACGCATTTTCGAAAAATTGATTGATATAAAAAATTCTTAGAATTTATTTGAAAAATTAAAAATTTAATAGTATATAGAGTGTTCTATTTAAAAAAGAAAATTTATATTTAAAGGATAACTTGTTTAAACCGAAAAAACTTTCGTTTGAACAAGTTTTTTACGGTTGGATAATTTAGGTGTTCTGGTAATTTTTGGTAATCCTGTATAAACGTTATATAAACGCCGATCTACAGTCAGAAAATATTTTCATTTTCATCAACTTGTATTTGGGTATTATCCACTGTTTCTGGGATATTGTGAAATTAATATCAAAAACGTGCGTTATTCAAAAAATATTTCAGATATACAGGGTCTCCCACGACGAGCTGCCATTAGAAGTATATGGAGAACCAAATGAAATGACTGATTAAAAATTTGTGGACTATATTGTCATTTTTTAATGAAAACAATTAATATCTCAAAAATGACACATGGTAGGTATAGGGAATATAACATAAAATTGATCTAAAATTTAATGAAGATTTAAAAAATGCGATAAAATACAGGGTGTTCCATTTGAAATATAAAAGATGACATCATTTCCGGTGTAACCGGAAGTAACGAAAACTCAAAATATTTTAGTTGAGACGATCGTGTCCAACAATATAAGTCCACAAATTTTCAATCTGTCATTTCATTTGGTTCTCCATATACTTCTAATGGCAGCTCGTCGTGGGAGACCTGTATATGTACAAAGATAAAGAAAAAAAAAGAACTCATTTAGAATAGTAAAAGTACTTTTCGACAGATTAATTTGCGATTTTAATATGACTTATACCGAATAACTAGAGATTAGTTAAATAACTTAAATTACGCATCCAATTTGACATTTGTAAGTTATGCACAATAATTCATAAATTAATATTACAAATCCAGATGGTTTGACTAAATTTTACATCTCACAAATGTAATAGTACTTACATTCATGCAATTTTGAATTACACAAACGTATAATTTGTGATATTGATTATCTTGAGTCATCATCATTTATGTACCACTCTAAAATTGATTAAGTAATATTTACAAAGACATTAAATTGTTGATGTTGGCCCAACACTTTGGAAAACCCGATCGCCTTATTTAACTGTGTTGTGTACAGAAATGTTAGGATTTCTACAGAACACCACATTCCTACCAAAGCACTCATTGGTTTTATTATCTGTAGTAATTGGAACAACCCATAAATAGTACTGACTAGAAAGGCGTTATTTTGAGTAAGGTTGAGATGCTGATAACATATCTAATTATTTTACACCAAAAATTCTAGACAATCTCAGTTCTATATTTATTTCAATTAGATAAATGTTTAGAATGTATTATTTTGAAGAAAATTGTAAATGTTAGGCCTCTTAATGGTAGACCATTGTTTTTTGTAATTGTTTAACTATCTAATGTCCTTAAAGACAAGATTATCTCAAATTTTTGATAACTCATTTGATTTAAAAACCTCAATTTTGCCAGTCAACTTTTTGAATTCTGATGAAATAAATATTGTCTACATCTTATTTGTATGTTTAATTAGCTTTCATCAATCTTTTAAATAATTCGCGTAGTAATTATTAACTGTTTTCCTTACCATAATTTCTTCAACTATGCGTTTTTTTTGTACCAAATAGATTCACTAAATAAGTAAATACATTTTTACCCAGAAATAAATATATTGTTGCCTCTAATGAAGTAACTTATTTATTTTAACTAGATATGAATATACGGACATCTACATGATGATGGCATTTGATAGGTGTCACGATAGGTTAGGTTTGGTAGCGTTGGTTACTTCCTTTCCTTGATATGACAAGTTTCCCTAACAGATGTCATAGGCCTCAATAGCTCAGTTGGTAGAGTATTGTGCTAGCGACACAAAGGTCCCTGATTCAAATCCAGGTTGTGGCTGTAATTTTCAATTTATTAAAAATTTTCATATTGCCTGTATATGACCGTTTATTATTTATTTTAATTATACAAAATATCGCCCCAGTGTAAGATTGTCTATTAAGACCTAAATGCAAAATTTTTGGTGGAGGTATGACGAAAGACTAATAAATATTTTACGTTCCAAGGAGATTGGAGACAAATGTGCTAATTAGCTGGCTTTGAATAATACAACAAATGCCAAGTTGAGAAGTACGGTTTACAAACAGCAAATCTTTTTCTTAGATTCCATTGCAGATTAAAAACAAAACAAGATGAAAATATCAAAAATATTCATGGAATACTGTATGTGTATTATTACAGTTTTGTTAAGTTATTTTTGCTAATTTTAACAAATAGGTACGCCTGGCTTTTCAACCAAATGATCGACAGGTATAAATGGAACGTGAAGTTTATAGCAGGGGTTGTCAACCGGTGGTACTGCTACCACTAGTACGCGAAGGACTTCCAGGTGGTACACGAAAGGTACCAAACTTTATGGGTAAAATCATATTTATTTTGATGATGTTTACTCCAAAATTATAACGTCAAAATTAAATAATATTCCATTATTAAATGATGCCGTACACAGACGTATTCCTAAAATGGCAGATTGTGTAAAAGAAAGAGTAGTTAAAAAGGCAAAACGTAAATATTTTACGCTATAGTTAGATGAAAGTACCGCCATAAGTTATTTTCATCAATTATTAGTTTTTAACTGATTTGAGGTTGAAGAGGAAATTGCAGAGGAATATTTATTTTAGGAACATTTGCACGAAAGAAGATCTGGTGATAAATTTTAAGAATTGCATGTTTAACAATTCCATTCCATGGAAGAAATTTATTGGTGTCTGTACTGATGGAGCTCGGGCTTTAACAGACAAGAATCGCGGCCCTCATAAAAAAATTAAAGCAGTAGCTCCAGAAGCTCAATTCACTCACTGCAAAATCCATCGGGATTCTCTAGTAGCCAAATCTATACCAGACAGACTAAAAACAGTTGTGGATCAAGCAGTAAAAAGATAATATTGTCTCTTCGTACTTAATTCATAAGTTCAAGTTTTCCATGCAGAAAGTACTTTCGACTTCAAATATTGTTTCTTTGATGAATTGTAGATAGTCCGGTTAGCATATTTAGCTGATATTTTTGGAAAGTTGAATAATATAAATTTAGTTTTGCAGGTGGTGCCTTTTTGCACCACCAATTTACGTCAGATATGGTTGTCAGCAGTATTAATTTAAAGGACAAACATAGGACAAAATTAATTATTGAGGCAAATTTGAGCTTGAAACTAACGTTCACTGAGCATGAAATTTAAAAAAAAAGGTTTTAGCAAAACAGTCGCAGTCAATATTTTAATTATTTTATATTACTTCAATGTAAGTGATGTTTTTACTTTGCCTTTGTTTACCAAATGAAGTTTTGTTATACCGGGTGATTCAAATTCGAGCGTCACCATGGGGATCTCGCTTATTAGTGGAGATAGCGCATATGTTTAAATCTGGCAAAGTTTCGTGTTTTTGTGCTAATCAATTATCTGAAAAGAAATTTAAGCTATCATTTTTCATTTTGAAGATATCCACAATAAACTGAAATTTAAAGATATCGTTTTTAATTTTTTATTCAAAACCAAATGTAGCTAAACATTTGAAACAAAAGCATTCTACAGGTACTTTTTAACAAGGAATGCAGTGTCATTTTTTAATTTGAAATAACATCAAAGATGGCGGCGTAACCATGGCCAACTTTTGTTTTCCTTATGGGCGCCATATTGAATTTTGGCATTTTCCGATGCTCGTGTTTTTTCTCATTTCCGCAATGTATAACTTGTAACCATTCTTTTTTTAAATAATGGTGTAATAATCAAAAAACCTTCAGGTACCCAACTGGAGCTTGGTTAAAGACCGCCGGAGTCGTTGCCAAGCAACGCCAGCAAAATGCACTTGGATCAAGCGACGCCCTCAGCATTAGGGTTGCCATTTAACCAAATAAACCTTAATTGTGGTTGATTGTGGATGTAAAATGCCGTTTACCAATAACGAAAAGCGTGATATAAAAAGGGTTTATTATTGTTCTCTTAGAAATGTCGCATCCTGACATTGGACGGAAATTTAGCGGACCATGGATCGTTTAGTAAACCCTGCAATTCTTATAATCCTCATGGAAATGTTGAAACTAATCAAAGAGTTATTTTAGAAATGGTAAACGTTAAATTACATTGATTTTGAATGCTTCAACTACTGGTTTTTACATAAATGACGATTCTTGGATTTCTAAGCGGGAATTAGCCCTTAATTTGTAATTGCCGCAAACACGTGTTTGCAGACCACGAACGAAGATATTGAAACCGTACAAACCCCACACAAGTCAAACTTTGCAATTGTACGAAATTATTTAAATCAACAATTTCCAAATCGCTGGATTGGTAATGGTGGAGTAGCGGATCGCCTGGTTTAAGTCCTCTGGACTATTTTCTTTGGGGAACTGTGAACGACAAAATTTATCACGATACTAGCAGAAATATCGACGATCTGCGGGATCGAATAACAAATGCGGTTAATGCTATTCCGGGAAGAACAGTTAGAAGAGCATAACATGTGGAAAAGCGGGCACGCTGTTATGCCTTCAAGAAAATAGCGGCCAATTTGAACATTTACTTAAAAAACAATCCTTATGTTGTATAAACTTGCTTCTTTTACAATCTGAATGTTTTAAATCCAAACCACTCTTGGTCAGTCCGGCGCCGGCGGTCTGTAACCAAGCTGCAGTTGGTTACTTGATAAGCAAGACAAACAACAAGAAAAAGAAGAACGTGTTTTTTTTTATTATTAAATCATTGTTTTAAAAAATAATGCCAACATGTTATACATTTCGAAAATGAGAAAAGACACGACTATTGGAAAATGTCAAAATTCAATTAAACTCTTAATTATATCACGCTTTTCGTTATTGGTAAACGGCATTTTACATCCACAATCAACCACAATTAAGGTTAATTTGGTTAAATGGCAAACCTAACGCTGAGGGCGCCGCTTGATCCAAGTGCATTTTGTTGGTGTTGCTTGGCAACTACTCCGGCGGTCTGTAACCAAGCTCCAGTTGGGTACCTGAAGGTTTTTTGATTATTACACCATTATTTTAAAAAAGAATGGTAACATGTTATACATTGCGGAAATGAGAACAAACACGAGCATCGGAAAATGCCAAAATTCAATATGGCGCCCATAAGAAAAACAAAAGTTGGGCATGGTTACGCCGCCATCTTTAATGTTATTTCAAATTAAAAAATGACAGTGCATTCCTTGTTAATAAGTACCTCCAGAATGTCTAGCTACATTTGGTTTTGAATAAAAAATTAAAAACGATATGTTAAAATTTCAGTTTTTTGTAGATATCTTCAAAATGAAAAATGATAGCTTAAATTTCTTTTCAGATAAGTGATTAGCACAAAAATACGAAACTTTGCAAAATTTGAAACATAGGCTCTATCTCCAGTAATAAGCGAGATCCCCATGGTGAGGATCGAAATTGAATCACCCGGTATAATTGTTTATTGTTAGACTATTCACCAATATTAACTTTTTATAATTATTAATATTAACTTATTATTACAACTTATAGTGGTATTTAAGTGCCTATGATGAGTAATTTAAAGCGATGAGTCATTCGCACTTGTCGTGAGACAGAGTAAACCAGCAATTTCTCAAAATTATCCACTCCTCATTCTATTTTCCAGAAACGACCAACCACCTTAAAGCTAATAACCGATACGACTCATAACAACATTCGTCTAATAATAGCCGTCATTCTTCTAGGATCATTTTCCAAATGGTGTATAGAGGCCGCCTCTGGGAATCGTGCATTAGCAACGAGATGGCCCGATAATTCGTCGAAATATGTTACGATATATACCGGGAGGGACGGGTTGGGTCGTCGTCGCCGCCGACGGCAATTGTTCTTGGAATTTCTCGGAAGCGACCGAAGCCATTAAACGCAACACTCTTCGACAATCGAATGCAAGAACCGAGCCGAGCCTCTCTACCAGGAAGAAGCGGTTAGAACCGGCCATTATATTATATTAGGGCCTAATTGAACAAGGATATCATAATTTTCTATGAACGGGCACTTACGGTAATTCGACTGGCCCAATGATCGCAGCAAGCGGTGAGAATTGAAGCGTCATGACGATCGGTATGTGAGTAGTGTAATTGGGGGACTTGCAGACCACCAGTGTGGGTTGTTTGCAGCAATATAAAGGTTGGAGATGTTTCAAAAGAGCTAAATGCGATTTTATTTATCTAAGAAAAGATAACAGAAACAGATCGAATAGAATCACCAGATGTTAGTAAACAAACGTCGTTTTAAAAGATAGAACAACAGGAACTTTCTGAGGTTTTTGCATGATTCAGAAGACTGTATGTAGCCTCAGGCAGTTTCTTCACTATGATGAAGTTTCTCAGAGGAGAACAAATATCCAGACTATGCAATGACTTTTTCTTGGAGCTGGAGAATTATATCGATATGTTGGCTGGAGCACCAGTTTCAAATCAGTCAATTTATGTTATGCATGTACAAATGTTCTGGCAAATACTTATTAGCACTCATTTTGTTCTAGCTTCTAAGTGTTTGTGTAAGAGTTATTTATGATGGATTTAGATGTTTAAAAATGTGTTAAACAAGCCATATTTCCTTAAGTGTTTTCCAAACATTAGTTATTTTGTTGTATCCGGTGTTGAAGTTAAGCAGAATTCTTACTGGAGGTTACGACCCTGTGTGTAACCAAATTTTGACAAAAAGAAAATTTTTCATCATTTTTTGTTTGAGCATGTACTTCCAGTAGAATTAGACTTCAGCTTCTAAAAATCTAATATGGCCAGCCACATGACTTCCGAGAACTTATCAAAACAAAAACAAACAATAAATTACTCTAGAGTCTAATTACATGTAATTGCCGCAAATCCAACTCAACAAAACATCGCACATGCTCATAAAAATAAAAATTAAAACAGCCTCCGATGTGCGCTCAATGCCTAAAGTCCCCCCTGTTGAGCAAACAGACAACGCTTCACCTTTCCCCCAAAACTGTTTAACGATAATTTTTTCATATCTTCCCTGAGACCATTGTATATGTGACTGACCTGGTAAGAGAATGAGCGTTTATACAGCTAAGTGCGATGGGCAGGTGGAGCAAACAAATCCCTGAATCTTAAATTAAGGTTATGGACATCCGTTCTACAGCGTATCTTCCGCATGAGGTATTGTGGGATCCTCGTGGTAAACAACTTATGATATAATATTGCTGCATGCAACACTCTAGTGTTATCCAGTTATCCATGATCAAGCACCCCAAGTCGCTCAGCCCCTTCGATACATGATCATACCTTCTCAAACCAAAAACAAACAGAACACATACATTTTGGACACGCTGAAGACGCTGTCTATCCGACGCCGTCGGCAAGGACCGTATATGGTATCACAATATGAGATCTTTTGATACTATTGACAGTAGATATTGTGAGATATTGTCAAAATATCAGCATTTGACACAATATAATATATTGTTGACATAATATATTTGGCAAATCCTGGCTCACTATATAGTATTATATCAATGCAGATGCGACCGATCTCGACCAAATAGAATTTGCCCTTGCTGCTAAAAAAAAGTATTAATTTTACCAAAAAATTTCGTGACATAGATTATTCAGAATTTTCTCTACTTTAATTTAGTATGTAACTATTTTGACGAAATTACAGAAATGGCGGCTCATTTGCAAAATCCTTGAAGAATGCTTAGAGGAAACATCCAGTTCCCTTGGACCCTTTGAACCAAAAAGAAATTTTTTGTACCTTGGTCAAAAACGATCATGGGACCCAAAAAGACCTATTTCCGCTAAAATCTCATTTTCTTCGGCACGTTTTCAATACTTTGGGAATTACCTAAACACAGCTTACATTACCTGACTTTTCCTCTTGTTCTTCTAATGTACAACACAATAGGGCTTGTGGAATTTGTGGCTTAATTAAAGGCCAGAAGTTTAATTTTGATTATTTCCAAATGATCCTTTTATAAAATTTTGAAGAAATCAAATAATAGCTTAAACTGTTTTTAGTTAATTCCAAAAGTTTGAAAGTGGGACTAAAATGGGTTCATGTCTTACAAAAAGAAAATGTCTACAAACAAAATATTTACTGAAAATGATATACCAACCAAGTGAATAGAATACAGTATTATTTATTTTAATACTGTTATTAATATTAAATCATATAAGTGGTATATTAGTCTCTAAATATTTGTTCAGTTTCAATACAATTTGATGTTATATGTAGTTGACTTCCCCTAAAAATTAAGTTTGAGGACATTTATTTTTTTAGGACATGAAGCATTTCCGTCCCACTATCAACCTTTGGGAATTAACTGAAAACAGTGTAGGCTATTGTAAGTTTTTTTTTCAAAATTTTAACACATAAGTATTGTGAAATAATCTAAATTAAACTTTTAATTTTTAATTTAGAAAACAAAATTCCCCATAAGACCTATTGTGTTGTATATCACGAGAAAGCTCGTGGAAAAAGCTATACATGGCACCGTCAATCGGCCTTTCAACATATCATGTCCGTTCAATTTTTAAAAATTTTCATTCCCATATTTCCAAAACGGGATAACATAATGTCATAAAATTTGGCATTTTTCTGTAAATACATAAACACAAAAATATATTAAACACAATTAAATATAATATACATATGTATGTATATATTACATATTAAAAAACATATAAATTATGTAAATTGAAAATTAATGTTTTAGATTGATTTATTTACGCTGAATCCGAATCCGGGCCGAAATGTTTCCTATAAGGTTTTGGAAACTCAATCAAACTACCAAAAAGACGTAATTTTGACATGTTTGGGAGATTTCTAGCTGCTCAAGCCGATGCCGAAGAATCTTCAAATCTCAAAGTACCAGAACTTTTTACTTTTATGTGCTTTTAGAACCGTTTTTTAGATTCTTTTATAGAAGAAAACATGAAAAAATGGAGTAAAAAATAAAATTGATTAAATAGATAGTAGTATTATATACAAGTGCAGTATTTGTATAGTGTACAATGTAGGTGTACATACTTGAATAACATTGACGCACTTATATAAACAAAAACAGACCAAACCTCGTTTCAAAAAATTACTGTAATCGCACAAAAGCAATTTGCCGGAATTGGTTGAATAGTAAACGATAAAGTTATCGATAAAAAATCGACGGTATGCCGTCAAACATTATTCCGTGAATTTTACAATTGCAACAACGAATGCAAGCAATGTGCCTTCCGAACGAATTCTACGGAATTCGGGCTTATCGACAATTCCTGAAAGTATTTCTGACGAAATGTCGATAACTGATTGCTGTTTTTACAAAGTGTTTGGAAGTTTGGAAAGAACTGAGATGATAAACGTGAAGAAATTAAATAGTAGCAGTGAGAATGAAAAAAAAAATACAATTTTAGAGAAAAACCGAATAAAGATAAATATAATAAATGTAAAGAAAAGAAAGTGAGAAATTATAGTGGGAATTAATTACATATTTACATATTGCGCATCCATAATAACGATGATGTAAGTGCAAATTTTGAAGTCGATGACGGTTTATTTGCACCATTGTTCAGCGAATTCAACGTGTACATCATAAATTCTGTTGCTATGACACGAATTCTTAACCTAGAATATGTTTATTGGAGGCGGTTACGATTACGGATACGATTACTTTCGTTTCGTAGAATTTCAAAATAAGAAAGAACCAAAGAAAAGACAGAATGAGCAAGGAAAGAAACAATTAAATAACAAAAAGAAAAGACAAAATAATGACATATGAACCGGAAGAAATACTTTTATTGATTGACTTTTTAAGAATGTAATAGTATAGTAATTAATAAAATTATAAACCCCTAACCACAACAAGTATTTTAGAAACCTAAATACGTATTTCAGCAACTATGTTGCCATCTTCAGTAGAACCTAAAAAAAGAAAAAGAGAGATTAGCACTTCATAGTATCTTTACAGGATATTCTCCAAGCAAATCACTAGTGGAAGTGATGGAAGTGACTTCCACTAGTGATTTGCTTGGAGAATATCCTGTAAAGATACTATGAAGTGCTAATCTCTCTTTTTCTTTTTTTAGGTTCTACTGAAGATGGCAACATAGTTGCTGAAATACGTATTTAGGTTTCTAAAATACTTGTTGTGGTTAGGGGTTTATAATTTTATTATTAAGTTCGCCACAGTCTCCAAAATATTGTTAGTATAGTAATTGAGTATCATTTACAAATGTGTATTTTTAATTAAAAAGTAAACTAATCTAAAATACGCTAAAACAGCTGTAACAAATTAGCCTTGATAGTCACGACTCTCTCAATTTGTTCCTTGCATAAAATGAACAAAATTGAACGAGTAAAAATTGTTTATGATCTGCTTCTTTTCCGCAGAATCTGAAGGATAAAATTCTTATTTCCCCACAACTAGACACAATTCGGTATGTTTGCTTTTAGTTTTCACGGTAAACGCATACCGGCCAGTAATCATTTTGCTTAGATTATTGTATTTGTTTGCCCCAGATTACGGCACTAATTGCTTAAAACAGTAACAAAAATGGTTGTAGTACTGTAATTCGTGTGTAAAACTGTGAGTAAACAATCGGGGAGGTACCTGGAAAAGCTCGGATTAAAATTAAGCTTTCAGTTGTTTGTTGATATCTTCTGAACTGAAAAAACGGATAGATTAATTTTTTGTACTTTATTTTATCTACCTATCATAGTTTGGCGGCTTATAGTAACACCTGGTCGGTTTATAGTGACAGTACGGTGATTTATTTATGATAACTTACACGAAATCATCCACGTAAATTTATCAATAATTTATAACAAATGCAATCGTCCATAAAACCTCGAATGAATGGGTACATTTAACTCGCATAATTACACAAGTGAATTTTATCATATTCTATTAATAGCTATATTAAGATTCAGCAAGATCATTGACCAGTATAAAAAATGAGAATTTTCCCCCGCTTTCCATTCTCTTCCAAAAAAAATTAATAATCATGCATTTCCAATGAATGAAGGATAGAAGGAAAGAATGTATAAGAAAAAAGGGAAGATGAAGAAACGGTATAAGAAAAAAAGGAAAGATGAAAAGAAGGTAAGAAGCAAAGAAGGAATGAAGCAAAAGAGGAAAGAAGGAGAAAGGCAGGAAGGATAGAAGGAAAGAAGGAAAGCAGGAAAGTAGGAAAGTAGGAAATCAGGGAAGAAGGAAATAAGGAAAGAAGGAAAGAAGGAAAGAAGGAAAGAAGGAAAGAAGGAAAGAAGGAAAGAAGGAAAGAAAGAAAGAAGGAAAGAAGGAAAGAAGGAAAGATGGATAGAAGGAAAGAAGGAAAGAAGGAATGAAGAAAAGAAGGAAAGAATGGGAAGAAGGAAAGAAGGAAAGATGGAAAGAAGGAATGAAGGAAAGAAGGACAGAAGGAAAGAAGGAAAAAAGGAAAGAAGGAAAGAAGGAAAGAAGGAAAGAAGGAAAGAAGGAAAGAAGGAAAGAAGGAAAGAAGGAAAGAAGGAAAGAAGGAAAGAAGGAAAGAAGGAAAGAAGGAAAGAAGGAAAGAAGGAAAGAAGGAAAGAAGGAAAGAAGGAAAGAAGGACAGAAGGAAAGAAGGAAAGAAGGAAAGAAGGAAAGAAGGAAAGAAGGAAAGAAGGAAAGAAGGAAAGAAGGAAAGAAGAAAAGAAAGAAAGAATGGGAAGAAGGAAAGAAGGAAAGAAGGAATGAAAAAAATTGAGATTTTAGCGGAAATAGGTCTTTTTGGGTCCCCTGATCATTTTTGACCAAGGTACAAAAAAATTTCTGTGTGTGTGTGTATGTATGTGTGTGTCTGTGTGTATGTGTGTACCAGATCTTTGTGGCGACGATTCCGGAGAAACTACTAAAGGTATTGGGACGGACTTTCATATTTAGAAGTTTCATAACCAAACGTAGAGCTGAAAAGCTTTCTGTTGAAAAGGGTCCAAAGGAACTAGAGATTAAGTCGTAGCATTTTTTACAGATTTTGCAAATAGGCCGCAATTTCCAGAATTTTGTCGAAATAGTTAAATAATAAATTAAAGTAGAGGAAATTCTGAATACTTTATGACTATGACATTTTTTGGTACAATCACTAGTTTAGCTGCATGAGCAAATTCTATTTCATCGAGATCGGTCGTACTGCATTAAAACTAGTCGCCAGGATATGTCAGATATTTTGATTCTAATGACAGTAGGTAGTGTCAAAGGCTAATGTTTGCCGATTGCATAGTTCTACTAGTTTTATTTTAATGCAAACATAGCCGATCTCCATCAAATAGAATCTCATACGGCTAAACTATTAATTTTATACATAGTATGATAAAGTCATGTGCCTGGCCACATCAGATTTTTTATTTTTTGTACCCTTCCCTAACCTATCTTCACATAAATCATTTTCAACGATGTTAGAAACCTACTAATCTGCCATATAAAAATTAAATTTTAAGGAAGGAATATTTCGGCTTTAGACATGTAAACTTCAAATAGTTCTCTCAAGTTTTTGTTTGCTGCATAGTAATGTTTGAGCCTTTCTTTGACCCTAACTAAACAATTCCCAGATATCAAATGTAAACAATGGTATAAAGTGCCAAAGGAAGGCTCGTTTTGAGATTTGGCATTTATTTTATTAAGTTATTTCCGTAAAACAATAAGGCAAACTGGCCGATTTTTTTTAATTCTCTCATTTCGGCCTATTTAGAGAAAATTCTAACACTTCCCGTTATTTTTAGGCGAGTATCAAAAAGTGCAAAAAACTTTTTTGAACTTTATCATACGCAGTAAGATAAAGTATTGTAATCATGCCGAAAAAAAAAATTGAGATTTTAGCGGAAATAGGTCTTTTTGGGTCCCCTGAACATTTTTGACCAAGGTACAAAAAAATGTCTGTGTGTGTGTGTGTATGTCTGTGTGTAAACGGTTTTTGTGACGACGATTCCGGAGAAACTACTAAACGTATCGGAACGAAAGTTCATATTTAGAAGTTTTGTTACCAAACTTAGAGCTGAAAAGCTTTTGGTTGAAAGGGGTCCAAAGGAACTGGTAGTTTATTCTAAGCCTTTTTGAAAGATTTTTCAAATGAGCCGCCATTTCTGTAATTTTGACAAAATAGTTAATTAATAAATTAAAGTAGAAGAAATTTTGTATAATTTATGCCTATCACATTTTTTTGGTATAATTAATAGTTTAGCTTCAAGAGCAAATTCTATTTGATCGAGATCGGTCGCATCTGCATTGATATGAAATTACATAGTAGCCAGGATTTTGACAAATATTTTTTTTGTGTTGTCACATTCGAAAACAGCTGATCTCATCAGAGGTTGGAGAACCACTATGGAACGTTGCCGCTGTAGTGCGGCAAATTATAAAATACAAATTTCAAATAAAATAAGATCACCAATTTGATTGTTTGTTGATAAGAAATATCAACCCGTCTTTATATCTAATTATAAAAACGATAAATTGCGAAAATTATAAATAAAGTATAGCGATGAGTGTAGTTTTATTTTAGTATGTTGGTAGGGATGTGTCATGAACAAATATAAATCTGTCAGAATTTGAATTACCTTTTTAAGGTGCGTTTTCATTAGTGATAATGGCAGTGGTAGCAGACGCCGTTATAGTATTTCCAATAGAAAATTGCTAGTGACTCATGTTTATGTACATGCAAACTAATATGTGTCATTATCACGATATGTAAGAAATACTATAATTTCGTATTGTACCACAGCCATTAGCTACCATTACCTACCAATCGGAACGCACCTTTAAACTTGACGTTTCGTCAAAGTGGTACCAGCCTAGCATTTACTATACAGAAATCATTTATTTATTTTTTTTAAATACGTATTTCTTAAAAAGCAACACAATAAACGTTGATGTCGCTCCTGCCAAAAACTAGATAGCGCGACTCGCTCACATGCGACGGCGACACTCCGCCTTCGGTGACGCGCCGCATCACCGCTCGTCGCGCTATTCCGTACTTTCGGCATTTGTGATATAAATAACTATTATTCTAATGATGTAGTGTAGGTAGTGTCAAATGCTGATGCTTTGACAATACCTACGATTTATCTTAATAGAATAGATTCTCATGCAGCTAAACTATTAATTTTATATATTGTATGATAAAGTCATGTGCCTGGCCACATCAGATTTTTACTTTTTGACATGTTGTTATTGAAGAAGCTAACATTATGGAGACTTTTAGCTACAAGCCCTAGCAATCTGGGAAACAATATGTGCGTGTCATTAGGACACTAAAAGTCCGAAAACGACGTGTTTTCTTTTCTGAACAGCACATAAAAACTTAGTGAGGAGAAGAAGTTTTGAAATGAACATCTGCATAATAACTCTCCAGATCCAGTACTACTATAATCCAGGACACACACTACACACTGCGGAAAATCCATGATATCATCACCCTACATAAATCACAATTTACAAAACATTGCACCATCGGAGTACCGAGAATCACTCTCGTTGGTGAGATGACTTCGGCTAACACACACACGGCCACACCCACGTGTACCGTTACGCGGTGCTCCGACCAGGGAAGGCAACAACAGCAGAAGGAACACCGACCATTTGGACCGAATGTCATCCGTATTTCACCGTGACACCGAATCGTGAAAAAATTGTGGCGAACGTAATAACGTGCCATCTGCTTTCTTCCACCAGCCTACGACTTCCGAGAACTTTTTCACATTACCATACGCGTATGTCATTTGTTTACGGTGCGAAGTTCACTGAAACCATATAATCCTCCACGCGAGGAGTCACCTGCGTCGCGCTGGATATCGAATATATACTCTCTTAAATACGTGGGAGTGAAGCATTTAATTGTCGTATGCTTATCTGGTAGGAGATGCAGTAACACAAAAGATTGGTGTTTGTGGTTCTTTTGTATTATTATGAAATACAAGTTATTTATCATTAAGTAAAGTGTCTTGATGAGAAAAAATACCTAATAATAAGTACAGTCCAGAAGACCAGAAAATAAAGACAGCAAAAGAAACAAAGAATCGATGTAAATGTATAAAAAGTAAAAACAATGTACAGTATTGTGTCCATGAAATTATTCACATTAGATTTATTTGTTCTGTTCAACTTTTGATAAGGAACTCATGTCCGGAAATGCACCGACTGAAAGCTGCAGAGAGTCAAAGAGAGCAGAAATTGTACCAAGTTATACCATCTTTGATCAGATCAACCTTATTTGATTCTTAAAAAGCTAACCCATGATGCTTCACACGAGTAAACTTCCTTAGCAAAAGTTGGTCTACACAATTTATTATTTTATAAAAAATTCAAGGACGGCATTTTTTGTTTTGTTTTTAGTTACCGCAAATTTGCTTACCAAATCTCTTACTACAATTACCTTCATAAAGAAAATAATCCATAAACGTTAGAGTGTAAAAATAAGAACATTACATAAATTTCCAAATACTTAAAAAGACAGGTTTTAAACAAATAATACTTTTAAATGTGTTACATCATGCAATCATTTTATTTGTACGTTTTGATCGGCTACCACTGTTATTGTATTACTATATTTTATGAAAAACATTTTATTTCAAAAATAAAGCCAATATTTAAATTATTTTTGATTTTTTAATTGGACTATGCACACAAACCTCAAACACCAGAATACAGCTATATTTAAATTATTAAAAATATGCTATTCAAAATTCGCCAATTTCAAACCCATTTAAAACACATTTAAAACAAACTGTTTAAAACATGTTTAATACAAAATATTTGTTATAAAACATAAAACATTTTAAAACACAAGAACCATTTCCCTTGAATTAATTGCATTTAATATACACAACACATTACATGATAAAAATATGAACTACTTAAATTAAAAACTAACGAACTCATATGAACTTTCATAGTAAATGTAAAGTCCTTTTAATTACCTACAATTTGATATATGATAGCAAGTTATGCAACAATATTTGTAAACGTTACCGTACGGACATTATCGCCATTTAGGGGTTGTTCGCCGTCGAGCAAAACTACGAGCGGCGAAGGGTGAGAAGCCCTTTTAATTACCTAGAATTTGATATGTGATAGAAAGTTATGCAACAATATTTGCAAAAGTTATAAATATTTTTCTGCAGCAGTCGCTTGATCTGTGATTCCCCGTCGTACTGGTTCCGTACGGACATTAACGCCATTTAAGGGTTGTTCGCCGTCGAGCAAAACTACGAGCGGCGAAGGGTGAGAAGCCCTTTAAATTACCTACAATTTGATATATGATAGAAAGTTATGCAACGATATTTGCAAAAGTTATAAATATTTTCCTGCAACAACCAACCGATATATGAGTGCCGGAGGAGATGGTTGCGTACAGACATGATCGTCATTTAAGGTTTGTTCGCCATCGACCAAAACTCCGAGCCTTCAAGGGTAAATAGTATATTTCATTGCCTATAATTTGACGTACTTAGGGAAGTTATGCAATAATGTTAGCGTGAGTTATGTTCATTAATAGCACTACTTAGTCGAACGGCGCGCCAATTCCTTGTATTATACTCGTATGGGGGTAAGTGATCTTAGGGGTAACACCTTCCCAAAACCATTATTATAAAATTTTGCATCCAACATTTTATGCGCTTTCAGAATTTGTATCACTTGTTTCTCTATGGGGTTGTTGCAAAACGTTATGGACAATTTTTTATTGAGATGATAACTGCTCTTATAAGGTGACGCGTAACGATATAAATCAAATTTCCGACAACACCGTTTGATGAATTTTTGGAGCAAAACTCTGGCGTATAGTACTTGACATATGATCATTTAATATATGTCTCATAACAAAATTGGAAAAAAAAGTTATGGCTATCTTTTATGGCTAACTTCTTCGCGGTTCATTCTCAGTAGAAACATTCATATTGAATTCATTTAATTTTAATTAAATTTATTATTTTTATTAATTTAAAAACTTTTATTTTTTACTTTATCATACGCAGTATGTAAAGTATTGTAATCGTGCCGAAAAAAAATGGGATTTTAGCGGAAATAGGTCTTTTTGGGTCCCCTGAACATTTTTGACCAAGGTACTAAAAATGTCTGTGTGTGTGTGTGTGTGTGTGTGTGTGTGTGTGTGTGTGTGTGTGTGTGTGTGTGTGTGTGTGTGTGTGCGTGTGCGTGTGCGTGTGCGTGTGCGTGTGCGTGTGCGTGTGCGTGTGCGTGTGCGTGTGCGCGTGCGCGTGTGCGTGTGCGCGTGCGCGTGCGCGTGCGCGTGCGCGTGCGCGTGTGCGTGTGTGTGTGCGTGTGCGTGTGTGTGTGCGTGTGTGTGTGTGTGTGTGTGTGTGGGTGTGGGTGTGGGTGTGGGTGTGTGTGTGTGTGTGTGTGTGAGGATTTTAGAAATCAGCCGCCATTTCTGTAATTTCGTCAAAATTGTTAAATAATAAATTAAAGCAGAGGAAATTTTTAATAATTTATGCCTATGACATTTTTTGGTAAAATTAATAGTTTAGCTTTTTAGGTTATTCTAAGCCTTTTTCAAGGATTTTGGAAATGAGCCGCCATTTCTGTAATTTCGACAAAATAGTTAATTATTAAATTAAAGTAGAGGAAATTTTGAATAATTTATGCCTACAACATTTTTTGGTAAAATTAATAGTTTACCTTCAAGAGCAAATTCTATTTGATCGAGATCGGTCGCATCTGCATTGATATGAAATTACATAGTAGCCAGGATTTTGACAAACATTTTTGTGTGTTGTCACATTCGAAAACAGCTGATCTCATCAGAGGTTGGAGAACCACTATGGAACGTGCCGCTGTAGTGCGCAAAATTATAAAATACAAATTTCAAATAAAATAAGATGACCAATTTGATTGTTTGTTGATAAGAAATATCAACCCGTCTTTATATCTAATTCTAAAAATGATACATTGAGAAAATTATAAATAAAGTATAGCGATGAGTGTAGTTTTATTTTAGTATGTTGGTCATGTGTCATGAACAAATATAAATCTGTCAGAATTTGAATTACCTTTTTAAGGTGCGTTTTCATTAGTGATAATGGCAGTGGTAGCAGACGCCGTTATAGTATTTCCAATAGAAAATTGCTAGTGACTCATGTTTATGTACATGCAAACTAATATGTGTCATTATCACGATATTAAGAAATAGTATAATTTCATATTCTACCACCGCCATTAGCTACCATTACCGTCCAATCGGAACGCACCTTTCGTCAAAGTGGTACCAACCTAGCATTTACTATACAGAAATCATTTATTTTTTTTAAATACATACGTATTTCTTAAAACGCAACACAATAAACGTTGATGTCGCTCCTGCCAAAAACTAGATAGCGCGACTCGCTCATATGCGACAGCGACACTCCGCCTTCGGTGACGCGCCGTATCACCGCTCGTCGCGCTATTCCGTACTTTCGGCATTTGTGACATAAATAACTATTATTCTAATGACGTAGTGTAGGTAGTGTCAAATGCTGATGCTTTGACAATACCTACGATTTATGTCTATAGAATAGATTCTCATGCAGCTAAACTATTAATTTTATATATTGTATGATAAAGTCATGTGCCTGGCCACATCAGATTTTTTTTTCATGTATTCAAGTGTTATTACTTTACTAAAAACTAAAATTAATTAATTAATTACTAAAATAATAATATTAATATTAAAATAAGAAACAAATGATCATACAAATTACACTTTTCAGTTGAAAGAAGAACAAAAACCAAAAAAAAAAAAAGAATTTTATAAACAAAATAATATTAATGTTAAACAAGAATAGAAACCTACATGCAAATGTTAAAGTAAAAGCGATTTTGTGTAATAATTTTAAAACATGCAGTTTGCATTTGTAAGAAAAGGAATGAAGACAAGAAGGACAAAAAGAAGGACAAAGAAGAATATATAGAATAAGAAAATAATCAATAGTTTGTACGTTTTGTTTAAATAAGAGAGATGCAAACCACATAGTATAACTTCTCTACTATACTTCTGTAACTCAAACGGTCCAAGAATTCGGACACTTGCATCATACATTATTATAATCCGGCCAAACTGAGAATTTAACAATTAAAATGGATGTCTATATCTCTACCATGGGGAATCATGATAATTTCATATTACATATTACAATATTATCGTATGGTTCAAAATATTTTCATTCTAATTTTTTTAAACCAGATGAGACTAGAAAACAAAAACAAAATAACATCGGATATTTATGACGTCCGTGAACATGTTGGAAAACTATCTCTCCGGTTTAGCGAACTTGTACTGTAATAATGTCAACAATTTTAAAATGGTCATTTTATTTTAGTTGCTTTTGTGGTAGTATTGTTTAATGTATTTTTTAAGTAAATAAACGTTTTATGGGATTATTTATATACAATAATTTCAAAACAAAATAACACGGTAATGTACAACAGACTGCATAGCAGTTATAATTATAGCTGTAAACAAATAATAAGTCATTTTTGCTTATAATACCGATAATACTACGTACATAATTAGGATAGCAATTATTCCTTATGATGTTATCATAATGATATGCAATGAAGGGGTATTTTTTATAATTTGGAAATCTATACTCTATAATTTGTGTCATACATTTGAGAAATGTTAAATACCGCAACACTGCACAGGTTTTGCTACAATACAAATAAATAATGCAACAAGTCACATGAGATGAAATAAATTTTAAGATTAACGTAATGGGACTTTGTGTTTCGTGTTTTGAAATAACTGACTGATAGTGATAAGAAATTACCAACTTCAAAAGTCTTAAACTATTTTTATTATACACCAAAGCCGTTCATAGACACAATTACATCTTGAATCTCGTAATAAAATAAAATACAATAACAACGGAAAATTTCTCCTTAATGTTTCACTTTCCTCTATGCTAGTTTCTTAATAATAATAGTGAGAAAAGTACAATAGCGCACATTTCAAAACAATAATGGTGAAATTCCACATTCATTTGTTCTATTGTACTACTTCTTAGTATGTCTCTAGTTACTAGACTGACAAACAAACATTCATTGGAAAAGTAGAAGCACTTTAGATTAATAGCATAACAATGTAGTCAGTAACTCACACAAAAACAAACTACCAGAACAGATGGAAACTAATTAACTTCAAACAATCCAAGTAAACAAATAGTTAAGGCATTGAAACATTTTATACAAGGTGTAAACGAATGAAGTCTGACAAACTTCTATGGCGTTAAATAAATAAGTTTCACGATAAACATATCTGGTTTTAAAAGAGCTATGCTTTTACACATCTCAAAATTTCCAAGTGTAAGGTCAAAAAATTATACATAATTATAAACTATAAAAGTTTCAACATTTAGTTTTAAAAGTCTCTGTCTTGTAGTATAATATGTTCGCCATGTTTGCAAAATAACTGAAGTTATCATGATACGAAAACTAGACCAACCACCAAATCATACCGCCTCATATCACTGTTACCAATGATATCAAAGCTCCTTACAACGCTGTTTCTAAAGAGAATGAAACCTATTAATTGAGAGGAAAAAAAGCTTATCCTAAATTACTAATTAGGTTTTAGAAAAAAATCATCTCACCGCTAAAGATATCCATAGAATAACGGATATGATAGATTTATTTAGTCAATGTGTATTTCAAGTGCGGATTGCGGATAGCAATATTGTTATGCATTTTTCAAGGATTTTGCAAATGAGCCGCCATTTCTGTAATTTCGTCAAAATAGTTAAATAATAAATTAAAGTAGAGGAAATTCTGTATAATTTATGTCTATGACATTTTTTGGTAAAATTAATAATTTAGCTGTAGGAGCAAATTCTATTTGATCGAGATCGTGTCTGCATTAATATAGGATTTGCCAGATATTTTTACTTTATCATACGCAGTATGTAAAGTATTATAATCGTGCCGAAAAAAAATTTTGAGATTTTAGCGGAAATAGGTCTTTATGGGTCCCCTGAACATTTTTGACCAAGGTACAAAAAAATGTCTGTGTGTGTGTGTGTATGTGTGTGTCTGTGTACCCAATTTTTGTTAATTCATTTCCGGAGAAACTACTAAAGGTATCGGCACGGAACTTCATATTTAGAAGTTTCATGACCAAACTTAGAGTTGAAAAGCTTTTGGTTCAAAAGGGTCCAAAGGAACTGGGTGTTTACTCCAAGCCTTTTTCAAGGATTTTAGAAATCAGCCGCCATTTCTGTAATTTCGTCAAAATAGTTAAATAATAAATTAAAGCAGAGGAAATTTTGAATAATTTATGCCTATGACATTTTTTGGTAAAATTAATAGTTTAGCTTTTTAGATTATTCTAAGCCTTTTTCAAGGATTTTGGAAATGAGCCGCCATTTCTGTAATTTCGACAAAATAGTTAATTAATAAATTAAAGTAGAGGAAATTTTGAATAATTTATGCCTATAACATTTTTTGGTAAAATTAATAGTTTACCTTCAAGAGCAAATTCTATTTGATCGAGATCGGTCGCATCTGCATTGATATGAAATTACATAGTAGCCAGGATTTTGACAAATATTTTTTTGTGGTGTCACATTCGAAACCAGCTGATCTCATCCAATCTCATCAGAGGTTGGAGAACCACTATGGAACGTGCCGCTGTAGTGCGCAAAATTATAAAATACAAATTTCAAATAAAATAAGATCACCAATTTGATTGTTTGTTGATAAGAAATATCAACCCGTCTTTATATCTAATTCTAAAAATGATACATTGAGAAAATTATAAATAAAGTATAGCGATGAGTGTAGTTTCATTTTAGTATGTTGGTAGGGATGTGTCATGAACAAATATAAATCTGTCAGAATTTGAATTACCTTTTTAAGGTGCGTTTTCATTAGTGATAATGGCAGTGGTAGCAGACGCCGTTATAGTATTTCCAATAGAAAATTGCTAGTGACTCATGTTTATGTACATGCAAACTAATATGTGTCATTATCACGATATGTAAGAAATACTATAATTTCGTATTCTACCACCGCCATTAGCTACCATTACCTACCAATCGGAACGCACCTTTCGTCAAAGTGGTACCAACCTAGCATTTACTATACAGAAATCATTTATTTTTTTTTTAAATACGTATTTCTTAAAAAGCAACACAATAAACGTTGATGTCGCGCCTGCCAAAAACTAGATAGCGCGACTAGCTCATATGCGACGGCTACACTCCGCCTTCGGTGACGCGCCGTATCACCGCTCTTCGCGCTATTTGTGACATAAATAACTATTATTCTAATGACGTAGTGTAGGTAGTGTCAAATGCTGATGCTTTGACAATACCTACGATTTATCTCTATAGAATAGATTCTCATGCAGCTAAACTATTAATTTTATATATTGTATGATAAAGTCATGTGCCTGGCCACATCAGATTTTTACTTTATCATACGCAGTATTATAAAGTATTGTAATCATGCTGAAAAAAAAAATTGAGATTTTAGCGGAAATAGGTCTTTTTGGGTCCCCTGAACATTTTTGACCAAGGTACAAAAAAATGTCTGTGTGTGTGTCTGTGTGTGTGTGTGTGTGTGTGTGCGTGTGTGTGTGTGTAAACGATTTTTGTGGAGACGATTCCGGAGAAACTACTGAAGGTATCGGGACGAAAGTTCATATTTAGAAGTTTCATGACCTAACTTAGAGCTGAAAAGCTTTTGGTTCACAAGGGTCCAAAAGAACTGGTAGTTTATTCTAAGCCTTTTTCAAGGATTTTGCAAATGAGCCGCCATTTCTGTAATTTCGTCAAAATAGTTAAATAATAAATTAAAGTAGAGGAAATTTTGAATAATTTATGTTTATGACATTTTTTGGTAAAATTCATAGTTTACCTGCAAGAGCAAATTCTATTTGATCGAGATCGGTCGCATCTGCATTAATATGAAACTATACATAGCAGCCAGGATTTTGACAAATATTTTTTTGTGTTGTCACATTCGAAAACAGGTGATCTCATCAGAGGTTGGAGAACCGCTATGGAACGTTGCCGCTCTAGTGCGGCAAATTATAAAATACGAATTTCAAATAAAATAAGATCACAATTTGATTGTTTGTTGATAAGAAATATCAACTCGTCTTTATATCTAATTCTAAAAACGATAAATTGAGAAAATTATAATTAAAGTATAGCGATGAGTGTAGTTTTATTTTAGCCAGTTGGTAGGGATGTGTCATAAGCAAATATAAATCTGTCAGAATTTGAATTAGCTTTTTAAGGTACGTTTTCATTAGTGATAATGGCAGTGGTAGCAGACGCCATTATAGTATTTCCAATAGAAAATTGCTAGTGACTGATGTTTATGTACATGCAAACTAATATGTGTCATTATCACGACATGTAAGAAATACTATAATTTCGTATTCTACCACCGCTATTAGCTACCATTACCTACCAATCGGAACGCACCTTTATCCTTGACGTTTCGCCAAAGTGGTACCAACCTAGCATTTACTATAAAGAAATTTTTTATTTATTTTTTTAAAATATGTATTTTTTAAAAAGCAACACAATAAACGTTGATGTCGCTCCTGCCAAAAACTAGATAGCGCGACTCACTCACATGCGACGGCGACACTCCGCCTTCGGAGACGCGCCGCATCACCGGTCGTCGCGCTATTCCGTACTTTCGGCATTTGTGACATAAATAACTATTATTCTAATGACGTAGTGTAGGTAGTGTCAAATGCTGATGCTTTGACAATACCTACGATTTATCTCAATAGAATAGATTCTCATGCAGCTAAACTATTAATTTTATATATTGTATGATAAAGTCATGTGCCTGGCCACATCAGATTATTATTCTAATGACTGTAGGTAGTGTTAAAGGCTGATTTTTTTACTTTACCTACTGTCAATATCTGTCAAATCCTGGCTAATTCGTTTTATTTTAATGCAAACACGATCGATCTCGATAGAATCTCATGCAGCTAAACTATTAATTTTATATGTGGTATGATAAAGTCATGTGCCTGGCCACATCAGATTTTTTTTAAATGGTACAACCTATATTTCGGCACAATTTTGAATTCCTCGCTAAATTTTACACCAATCAATTATAACATTACCTACACTAAACTTTACACTTTTTGATTTATTGGCATTTTTAAGGAAAAACAGTAGTCTAAGAAAAACTGTATATCTCAATAACTGTTTTTAATTTTATTTCGCACGCTAAGATTATGATTAAGTAAGAACCGTTCTATTATGATCATTACCTACCATATCCAAACTGTGTACAGGATGGCCATAATCTGCAGCAAAATTAAGCGCATTAAACAGTTCTTCCTAAGAAAGTATTTTTTTAATGGAACCCCTGAATCTAATTTGTTTTTTGAATTCTACGCGTCGTTGTGCACAAAAAAGTACTATACACACTACTGCTAAAATAAACCATTGCTGTGATAACTAGTCTTCTTAATAAAAAAATCGATTTTTCTATCAATAAGTGCGTCTACACCTACATTAACAATTAAAACAGTTAAGTATTTACTTAAAGTACTCTTTTCTCGCATTATTTCATCTTTTTTAATAAAATACACCATTTTATCACATCTGCAATTTAATATAATAATTTGAAATAAAATTACTTATACGTTGTAGGCTGTGAGTGACTGTTCTAAAGAAGTTATTAAGGTATCTGTCAACTCTACTTGCCAATAAAGCATTTCTGTTGCATTCGCCAAAAACCCACACCATGTCAATTAGTTCCTCCTGGGAAAAGTTTGCCATATTTCCCAAAATTATGCAAAACTAAATTAACAACCTAACAATATCACCACCACTGACAGATACCTTAATAACTTGTTTAACATAGTTTTTCATAGTCTACAGGGTATAAGTAAAAGATTAGGTTACTAGTTTTTAGGTACTAGTTTATGTATACACGCCTAATGATTTTAAAATGTGCTCCTCAGCATTCTGTATATATGAGTGAAATCTGTTTTAAAATATCTTCATTAACAGAGGTACAATCTTCCGAGATCGCACTGTTGAGACAGCCTGTATATAAAATTAATAGTTTAGCTGCATGAGATTCTATTTGATCGAGATCGATCGGGTTTTCATTAAAATAAAATTAGTTAGCCAGGAGTTGACAGATATATCGATTTTATTGACAGTAGGTATTGTGAAAACATCAACGTTTGACACTGATTCAAACTATTGGTTAGTCTTTTAGATTAGTTTCAATATGTTGTGCGTAAAACGCACATATCAAATTATTAAAATTATAATTTTGCGATTTCTTTTTTTTTCGTAAACGAAATCTCTAAGTAGGCTAAAATAAATGTCTAAACATTGAACTGAGGGGAGCAAAGTTAACGTGTGCCCTGTGAAAAACAAACGTTTCAAGGTACAAGTTTTCATTTCAGCATACGTATAGAATGCTAACACATCGCCTTATTTTACTAATGGGTACAAAAAGATTTAAAAATGTCATTTCTGATATTTTGTTGATTATTTCTTAAGACAATTGGCCGTTAATCATAATTTTATCACAAAATCAATGTTGATCTTAATAATCATTCATTCGTCTTGTGAATAAAATCACGATATTGTAATCTATTATTTAGTTTCTACTACAACCTACTGAATTTGTGTGCCAAGAAATAAAGTAAACAATTACTGACGCACAGTTTTCTAGTCGTTCGGTGTGGTTTACAATTGGAGCTCATTGACCATGACACGGAGCACATCATTCCTCTCGTGAATGATGGTCGTTTTTAGTCGGAATGCTCACTTTGCTCAGCGTACCTACATCGTTCATTCAGATCGCAATGTGTAACTTGCGCAACACAATTTACGCAAAATTGGTCCATTAAGACCCGCTTCAGGGCGTCATTGCTCGTTAGCCTGGCTGAAAGTATTCCCAGAAATGTTTACACGCTTTCAGAGTACGCCTATTTTTCGACACGGTCCGTCGAAAAATAGCACAGATCTAGCGCAACATCTAGTTTCGCAGAATCCAACAGTTCGCTGCTGGTTACTGCAATTTTATAAAGCACAAGGATTCGTTTGTATTCTATAAATATAGAGTTCTTGTGAATGAAAATAACGAATTACTTTTAAAAATCCACAGCTAGGTGGTAGGTAACAGCCTGTGGGTGGTCAAAACGCTACTTTATGTGTATAAGAAATATTCTACATGATCAAGTTCACCTATCAATGTCGATTTTGATGCCAATCGTTAAGGAGGGATTCGGAAGACATTTTTTTGTTTAGTATGTAAATAGTTTTTCGGAACATTAAAATAGCTTTCTTACCGAAAGTTTAGTGAATTTTTGTATTGTATTAGTTTGGAAATCGTTAGGGAGGTTGTCTTATTTTAAGAATGTACAATTTTAAATGAATACTTTCCAGCGGAGCCTGACGTCTAATGTCATGCCGAGATATTTGGCTGTGTTTGCGTACGGTACTATTTGATTATTAATAGTAACTTGGATGTGTTGTATCTTCTTGTTGGTAAACTCAACATGTACTGACTTGAGCTCGTTCAGTTTGATTCTTTCTTTCTTTGTCCAGACCTGAAAATGACCAAGAGCTTTTTGGAGTTTTCTCGTCGTTTCTTCATTGCTGTTCCCAACAGTTAGGATAGCCGTGTCGTCTGCAAAAGTTGCGACAGTATTATTTTCTAATGCTGGGAGGTCACTGGTGTAGAGTAGGTAAAGGACCGGCCCTAAAACACTACCTTGCGGCACTCCTGCTTTTATTTCCTTAACAACAGAGTATGCATCACCTTGTTTGACTCTAAAGTATCTCTCAGTTAGGTAAGATTTTAATAGTTGTGTAAACTGTTTCGGGAGGATACTTCCTAATTTATCGTTCAGTCCTTCATGCAAGACTTTATCAAAAGCCTGTGCCACATCTAGGAAGACTGCTGAACAAACCTTTTATTCCTCTAACGCATTTTCTATGATGTTGGTTATTCGGTGTATCTGGTCAATAGTAGAGTGCTTGTATCGAAATCCGAACTGATGGTGTGGAACAAGCCTTTTTCTCTCAGTTATTGGTTTCAATCTATTGAGTAGGAATTTTTCGAAGATTTTTGGCTTGATGGGCAGCAAAGCGATAGGTCTATAAGACGTTGTTTCGTGTGGAGGTTTCCCAGGCTTCAGTATCATGATCACCTCTGCTACCTTCCACAGTTTTGGGAACATACATTAGTCTGAAGGCAGCATTGATAAGATTTATAAGCTTAACTATGGCCTTCCTTGGAAGTTCTTTAGGTACCTCTCCAGTTATCAAGTCATAACCTGGGGCTTTTTCCGGTTAATGTCATTTTTGATTAAGTTCTGAACTTCTGTTGTGGTAAGGTTGTTGTGGTGTGGTAAGCATTGTGTGCGTGCCATCTTGGTAATTCTCTTGAATATGGACTTCTTAATGTTCTCCATGATGAGGTTGAAATGTGTTTTCTAAATGTTCAGAAAATCTTTGGGCTTTTTGTTCATTATTACTGGCCCAGCTTCCATCAGCTTTTCTGACCGGTGGAATCTGAATTATCGGCCTTTTCAGCTTTCTGGTGCCTTCCAGAGCGAATAGTGTGATTCGCTGGTGTTGGATAGTTACCTCAGGTAGGCGTTGATAGATTCATTTTTAAGTTCTTTAATATCTCTTCTGAGTTGTTGAGTGAGGTTGTTTAATCTCGTCTTGTCACGTAGTGTTACTATATGTGCCAAAAAATCACCGTTAAAAAAAAATCTGATGTGGCCAGGCACATGATTTTATCATACTATGTATAATAATAATAGTTTAGCTGCATGAAATTTGATCGAGATCGGTCGTATCTGCATTACAATAAAACTGTTAGCCAGGATTTGACAGATATGTTGATACTATTGACACTAGGTACTGACAAAACATCAACGTTTGACACTACCTACTGTCATTAGAATAAAAATATCTGTCAAATCCTGGCTAACATGCTTCACATTAATGCATACACGCCCGATCTCGATGAAATAGAATTTGCTCATGCAGCTAAACTATTAATTTTACCAAAAAATGTCATATACATAAATTATTACAAATTTCCTCTACTTTAATTTATTATTTAACTATTTTGACGAAATTTCAGAAATGGCGGCTCATTTGCAAAATCCTTGAAAAATGATTAGAGTAAACGTCCAGTTCCTTTAGACTTTTTTTGGACCAATTTTTACAAATTAAAATTTTGATAGTTACTGGATTATTTTAAGAATAACTGATAATTCCCGAGATACTCTGAAAAATTGAATTGTTACCAACTTTCATACTTTGGAAATAAACTAACTTATAAAATAAAATCATATTTATGCTGTATATTAAAAGAAAAACATTAAAATTGCCAAATAATGGCGTCTATTTAAGTTCTTCTTCTCCCAAAAAGAACAGTATTCTAAAACGAGATGACATATCATAGTAACATTTTGTAACTTTACTTAGCTACATGAAGAACACCACATTTCATATAAATCAGAGGTGATGAGGTAAAAACTGTGTTGATTTGCAATTTGCTCAATAAAATAAAGAAAAGCAAACGTTTTGCTCTTTAGAACATTTATTATGTACCAGTACTGCAACTAGAAGCTATCAAAACCTGCCTCTAAAATTCTAGTGAAGCATTCAGTAATATCTGAATAAGGATAGTTAGTAAAACATCAGAATTTATCAGCAATTATGCTCGACAAAACCCGGAAATTAATTGTATTGGCCGTGAATATGTTTCTGGCCGTGAAGCCTTTGTTCTAATTAAATTTCTTCTGATTAATTATGTAAGCTATTGGTGAAATGTAATGTACTGAAACTCTATTCTGTTTGGTCCTAGGAACTATTATCTAATCAATAAGTGATAATCGTATGCTATTAATGGCTCCCAACTATAAATGGTGGGCAATTCAAGAAAATGTTCGTTCTTCCTCGAAATGATTTTAAGTCACACGTTTGTTCCCAGAAAATGTGATCATGTGTACAGTCTATATCCATTTCAGTTCTGGGTACCTATAAGGAAAAGCATTAAAAATTTATTGACCAACTCAAACAAATTATTCCTAAGCGAATTCGAAGAAACAGTACGTTATTATAACCACTTCACCAATTTCAAATTTATACGGTTTATTACACTAATATCGTCCAAGGAAAAGCTATTTAACCGTAGGTCTACTGAAGCTTTCCACCTATGACACGATTCGATAACAAAATCACTATGAGAATTGTGCAAATAAGTTACTTGTACACATATTTTCTTGCAAATTTGCTTTTAAAATATTTACCATAACTTTAAAAATAGCGGAACATTTTGATGAGTCACTAAAACCATTTGTATACCTGCGCAAAATAGAGGAGAAGATTTTTGCGTATTAATAAGTAATCATTAAAACTAATAATAATTTGTATTAAATTTGTGGATACCACTATTTTGTTAATAACATAATACAAATAACTCAATACTTTTCAGTGTAGGTAAGATTTTAAATTGCTATAATTTCAATTTGTTAAAAATACAGTAATTTAAAGTAAATGATTATCCAGGCCGTGAATAAACACCGCAATTTATGTAGTATGATGAAGTATTGTAACCGTGCCGAAAAAAAAATTAAGATTTTAGCGGAAATAGGTCTTCATGGGTCCCCTGAACATTTTTGACCAAGGTACAAAAAAATATCTGTGTGTGTGTAAACGATTTTTGTGGCGACGATTCCGGAGAAACTACTAAAGGTATCTGGACGAAAGTTCATATTTAGAAGTTTTATGACCAAGCTTGGAGCTGAAAAGCTTTTGGTTCAAAAGGATCCAAAGGAACTGGCTATTTACTCTTAGCATTTTTCAACGATTTTGCAAATGAGCCGTCATTTCTGTAATTTCGTCAAAATAGATAAATAATAAATTAAAGTAGAGGAAATTTTGTATAATTTATGTCTATAACACTTTACACAGTATTTAGAACGTCAGCGCTTGCGAAACGTCAATTCATCACGCAAATGCATGGAGAATGTGATGAGGAGGAGAAAGACGCGCGCACGTAAGCTATGTGAAACAATATTGAAACAGCTTGGTGTTTCCATGATGTTTACAAAGTCAATGTGTATTTCAAGTGCGGATTGCGGATAGCAATATTGTTATGCATTTTCCAAGGATTTTGCAAATGAGCCGCAAATTCTGTAATTTCGTCAAAATAGTTAAGTAATAAATTAAAGTAGAGGAAATTTTGTATAATTTATGACTGACATTTTTTGGTAATATTAATAGTTTAGCTGTAGGAGCAAATTCTATTTGATCGAGATCGTGTCTGCATTAATATAGGATTTGCCAGGTATTTTTATTCTAATGACAGTAGGTAGTGTTAAAGGCTGATATTTTGACAATACCACTGTCAATATCTGTCAAATCCTGGCTAATTCGTTTTATTTTAATGCAAACACGATCGATCTCGATAGAATCTCATGCAGCTAAACTATTAATTTTATATATTGTATGATAAAGTCATGTGCCTGGCCACATCAGATTTTTTTTTCGTATAATGTTGATTTGAAGGCAGAAATTGCGAATTTAGTTTAGATTTTTCGGAAACCAGAACCAAAAAGGCAAAAAGTTGCTAAAAATACGTTTTGCACGACACAACATACAAAACAAGATACAATTTCATGTAGTAAGTAAGGTTAGAATTATTTGATCAAAATATTTGTCCACGTTACATCACCTTATTTGAGGTTAATTGGAGCTATTCATGACATACGTCCTAAGTTCTAACAACTATAAATACCTGTACATTCAATAGAACAAAATCATAAAATGCAATAATTATAAAAATTAATCGGTTTCTGTAAACAATTAATTAAACGAAAGCGTGCATAGAAAAAGGTGGCATCGTATCACATATAATAAGTAAATAGGTAAGAAAATAGAAATATAACTCAACTAAAAAACAAATGCTCTATTCAATTGTATATATTTATTCAGAAATATATATTTACTTGAAATATACGATTCCACTAAAAGGTTTTTCATTACTTCAAATAAAACATGTTTCTTCATACAAGAATAATATTTTATCAATTTATATAGTAGATTTAAGATTTGCGTTTCCTTCTTTAAATAGTTCATTTATTCAACTGAATTAAGTTGTAATAAATTTATTATTAATTAATTTATTGTTTATCTAAAATACTGTATTCATACATATCGATAAGTAATATCGTCTTTTTCACAACAGAAAAACGAAAATTTCATTTAAACTGTTGCGCAAACGCCACAGGTGGAAACGCACCTTAAGCCACTCGGTTATAACCTCACAGTCAATCGCTTCTAAGAACTCCGTCAAGAAGGAAGTGACATGAAATTGGTACTTCCGGCGTCGTCGTACTTGGGTAACAAATATCACCTAAAAGATTAACGAGTTCTCGTCGGTAAAATTAAAAGTACGTCATTAAATACCGACGACTCGGGGACTCGAAAATTGCCACCATACCAAGAACTCCAAATTAGGTTACAATTGGATACATCAAAAATTAAACTGAACCCAATCTACGTTTGTTCGCGGCATTGGAAACAGAAAATTACAGTATTTACCAACCTATAGTTATCTATTTATAAATATTTTATTGAACTGTGATCCATTATTTTTAAAATCCATATACTAGTATGTAGATTTGTTTTGAATTTTGTTTTAATAACTTGAAAAGGAACGTTTACGTTCTTTATATAACGGACTTCTGTAATATTTTATTGTAAGCAGCTTGAAATCCCGCAAAAAGAAATTATTTGGTAACACATTTAATTTGCTTATTTGGCTTATGTGCTTATTTTCTATGTATTGTACACTGTGGGCCAAGAAAACGGTACAAATTTTCAATTGCTAATATTTCCAAAGGTATTAAGTAAATTCAAGTTTTTCTTGCGAACTTGAGTTATCTTTAAAGATGGTGGAGGCCATTCTTTATTTTGAAATTGTTGAATTATTTTTCTTATCTGCTTTTCATATTGTACTACAAATATTCGGCTGTAGATTTTACGCAAATTCTTATGTTTCTGCAAAAACTAAAACTAAAATTTTGTTTCTGCAGTGATTTGGAAATAAAATCAACATCGTTTTTTTATTGAACTAAAATTATGGCAGTGTGCTGTCACTTGTCTGACGCTCAGGTTTTTGCTATTCGTCTTTCACGAAAAAATTACATCTTCAAATACAAAATTACTATAAAAAAAAGGAAGAACACAATGTATTCAGGCTGGCTTCAAGCTGATGTTGGAACTGCTCTTTATTTAAACATGACATAAAAATTTAAAAGAAGACTTGGTTTGACGTAATTGGACATACTCAAATACGTTGATTCCAGCTCCGATTCAATCTCAGCAAAAACAAACAAAAGAACAAGTGCGATACATCTTAACTGAAACTGACGGAAAGACCACCTAAAATGATAAATTCAAACCTGCCGCCCATAACAACACCAATGGTTTCTCCACGATCTTTAAAGATAACTCAAGTACACAGTTAGATTTCCCTTGCCGTTGCAATGTTTTTGTTACAAACGTCATATTCCACTGGTTTTTACTAAAAACAATAAAAAACATTGTTTAAATATATCACTCTGTAGAAGAAAAATATCACCCTGTATACGATGCTATAAGATCTCTGTTCACCTTTTTTTTACCAAAACCAGGCAAATTGCATTACCCATTGATTTTAATACACCTTTCTTTTCTTATTAAATTGACCCGATATTATCAGAAATGTTGCAGAGCCAAACATAAAGCAACATAACTTTGGATTGAAATATTTGAATTGACTAAATATTATTGGAAATACGAATGATTAAAAATTTTTACCGTTTTTTTGCCCACAGTGTATACACAGAAGGTTCCAGTTTTTGAGGATAGTGTTTAATAGTACTGGCTATTGCAAAAATAATACAATCGTCTACGTATTTTTATAAAATACCTATTTGTTAATGTAGAATTCAATAAAGAACGTTTTGATTCAATTCACTTGAAAATCAAACTTACTCATTTATCTGAAAGCTGCGATATTATCTGCGTTATTAAATATTTCACATTCCATATCCAAATAAAAACAAATCAATCGACCTATTGAAATTTATGTTCGCATTAATTCCTGGAAATCATAGGAGTCTTGAAGTAAATATTATTTAAACCAGGAATTATTGAAAATGTACAAGACTAAAAGCACGATTAAAACGTTCGTAATGAATTTTGTTTTAATGCAACCGAATACAAGTTTTTGTTTGTTATCTATGCTCCTAAGACAATTTTTTTAACACGACGAAAAAGTACAAATAATAAAGTTGTGAAAAATTACGGTCACTTGTCATATGGGTGATAAGTGATAACACATTGTTTCATAAATTGCATTTTCCATTGCATCATGCGATTTTCAGTATTGTACCATATAAAATTACTAAAAAGAGCTAAATCCCAATATCTATCATATAAAAAAAGGATCACAAAATGTCCTATTTTGTTTGTGTATGTATCTCTGAAACAATTGGGTATTTTTAATATTTTTTTAAAATATTTTCATTCGAAAGCTGAGTCTTTTTTTCTATACAATGAGCAAAGATGAAAGTGGGACAAAAGTGGGTTTGGGAGAAAATTAATAACTAAGCAAACGGAGCACCCGCGCTTCATAGGCCAGCGCCAGCGTCCAGTCCGTGGCGCGTAGGTCACCCATTTGTCTACTTCAGTAACATTTAATAATAATAATCATATAATAATAATAATCCACGGCTCAACATCCCCCAACAGCTTTCGCCACTACTGGGGCATCGGCAGGCCCGAATTATCATTATTATGGCCCGCGTCTGTAGCACGTCTTAAGTTGTTTGGCTTTCAGCATTCGCTGAGGAGTAAAGGAAAACCACAGAAAAACCTTCACTCTGAAAGCAGGGCGAGGTAGGTCTGTTTCAAGTCGACTTTTTTCTGGATTTTTTTATATCGTATGTGTGTTGTTTTTGATTCTGCTTGTTTCTTTTTCTGTCTTAAATGGATGGAGCAAGTAAAAGGGGAATTCGATTTTCATATTTGTTGGAATAAATGGATAAATAGTTTTAGAAAACTTGGTCACACATCATTTGATTTACGTGGTATATCACTTAAACTACAAGAACAGTTTCCATCTATATCAAAGTCTTCGAAAATTTCTTCTAAATGTAGAAAAGAACTTTATACATTAAAGACAGATAATTTGAATGCAGAGTCAAATTCTTCTGTTCTTGATACAGCTCTGTCCAATTATATCATTCCTTCTGAAATGGACATTTGTGAGAATGAGACGGAAATCGAAGAATCTGATCATAAAGAGAGATAATGATTTTGCATCGAATATGTTTCCTCTAAAAACAGCTTGCGTTGACGGGAATCATAGGTCGGGAGTCGAAGTTCTAGAAGCAATTATTGACGATGGCGTTTTTAGCGCGGGTGCTGCGTTTACTTAGTTATTAATTTTCGAAGATTTAGGGCGAAACGGAAACTGTTCTTGTCATTTAAGTGATATACCACGTAAATCAGATGATGTGTGGCCAAGTTTTCTAAAAGGATTTATGCATTTATTCCTCCAAATATAACAATCGAAGTCCCCTTTTACTTGCTCCATTTCAGCTGAAAAAGAAACAAGAATGAACAAAAACAACACAAATACGAGATAAAAATACAAAAAAACATAAAATACCAGAAAAAGCAATTCGTCTTGAAACACACCTACCTTGAAGTACATGTTATAAGATGTTACTGAAGTAGGGATACAAATGGGTGACCTACGCGCCACTGCCTGGGCGCGCGCTGGCGTATGTAACGCGGGTGCTCCGTTTGCTTAATTATTAATTTTCTCCCAAACCCACTTTTGTCCCACTTTCATCTTTACTCATTGTATAGGAAAAAGTCTCAGCTTTCGAATGGAACTATTTTAAAAAATATTAAAAATACCCAAATGGGACAAAAATCGAAATACAAAATTACTTGTTAAAAAAACGTGTTAGATTTTTGTTTTTTAATTTTTATTTGTGAACATTAAAAAGTTCATGAAAAACGCTTTAAAATGCACTAAATAAAAAATAAAATATATAAAGATTTATTGGAGTTACACTAATCTAAAAATGACCGTGTCACTCAAAACGTCCACACTTTAACCCCTAGTAATTTCCTCAATATTGTTTTTCATGAGCTAATATTTTACGTATTTGTTACTGTTATTAAGTACAATAATTCTCCAAAGTTTCAACTATATCCGAAAACTTTACATTTTTGCATCAATTGGGACACTTCAGAAAGAATGTGTGAAATTATGAGTGAAATTAGTTTTAAAATATCTTTATTAACAGACGTACAATCGTCCGAGATCGCACTGTAGCTATGCAATAGCTCGGATTAAATCATCGTTTATCCGTCCCAAGACTCTGTGGTTAATAAAAGATTACAGGACACCTGTATTTATATTTGTTAAATAACAATAATATTATACTGTAAGCAATGCGAAAATTTACAATTTAATATTGACAATTGAAAATATTATACATATAAAAATATGTCTAAAATTACAACATACTAAGAAGCAAAATGTAAAATAAATACTTCGAAACTTATACGGAATATTTTCTTGTTTGCAATGTTCTCTATTATGATGACATGTTTCCTGGAAATATAGCATAACCAATTCTTCAAACGGTTGGTACATTAGCGTGACAGGCGAATTTTCTAAAAATACACTAACGCGAAATATTTTGAAAATCAATAAAACACCTTATAAATCTATTTTTCCTTAGTGGTGCCGCAAATAGAATTTCCCGAAGTGCTTGAACCGAATTTTCCGTAATAGGCACGTGCCTACCATGTAATTGGGAACGGATCCAATCATGCCGACGGCAGCGACGCCAGTGGTGATTCTCAGAATCTTACCCTGCTGTATAAATCTAGTCACGCAGTTGCCAGCCAAAGCGCTACCTTACGGCGAACTTTACAAGTTATTTTCGTATTCCAACTCGCGCACGTTTTCCGGAAGTGCCCAGAGTAGGTAGCTAAGGTAGCCATGGAGGGAATGAAAGATGTACGTCAGGACTGACGTTCTTATGACGTCACACCCTTCCTGAATTATTAGAAAAACTGATCCAAACCAACTTTCATTTTCAAAATAATTTTTAGTTTGCAGTTTAGAGTTATACAGGGTCTCCCACGACGAGCTGCCATTAGAAGTATATGGAGAACCAAATGAAATGAGAGAAAATTTGTGGACTTATATTGTTGGACACGATCAATTAAAATATTTTGAATTTTTGTTTACTTCCGGTTACTCCGGAAATGATGTCAACTTTTATAGTTCAAATGGAACAGCCTGTATTTTATCGCATTTTTTAAATCTTCATTAAGTTTTAGATCAATTTAATTTTACATTCCCTATACTTAACATGTGTCATTTTTAAGATATTCATTTATTTCATTAAAAAATAACAGCTGCACGGTTACTCTCTATTACTTATAAATTACCGTCTGTTGGGCAAGACATTGATTTGCTAACACTCCTCATCGCTCTTTCTCCATCGGACAAAGACATTCGCTTTTCGAGTGATGCTCAAGGAAATATTAAGAAGAGGGCGTATAGTTCCCATGACTTACAAATTTCGTAAGTTTTAAAGGGTTGCAAAGATAACATTTTATTTGCCCATGCGTTTAGTGGCTGCGACACAACGTCTGCCTTTTTTTGGGAAAGGAAAATCGCAGACTATAAACTTAATAAAATCAAGAAAGGATTTACAAGAAGTGGTTGAAATATTCAATAATCCTTCATCGGCGAAAGATGACATAGCAAGAGCTGGTAAGAAATTTACTCTTGCCTTATGCAAGGCACCCCGAAAAGAGACATCTTTGAATCATTACCGGTTCATTTCATTTAATAAATTAGTTGGCCAATCAAGTCACGCAGTAATTTTGCCTAGACTACTACCTACATCTGCTGCATTAGCACAACATTCATATCGGGTTTTTCGACAAATTCAGACGTGGCGAGGAAAAACTTTAACGACAACTGAATGGGGCTGGAGAAAAAGTAAAAACATTCTAATGCCAGTGGTTATGACTGAAGCGCCAGCTCCAAGTTCAATTCTTCAGCTTATATCGTGCGGCTGAAAAAATGATGTGGAAAGCGATGTACCTGTGAAAAAGTTGGTTTGCGCTGCTCCACAATGTGCTCTAGTTGTCATGGGCAACGTTGTTTCAATTCGATCGAGGAGGACGACTTTGCAGAGGAAAATTAATAAATAGATATATTTTATTAGTGGAATAGGCCTACAGGGGAAACCACGTACTAAAAACGCGCCCAGAGCTCTACCTCAAAGGTGGTGTGGAAACGGGCTCAAAGTACAGAATGCATAAATATAATAAAATCATCATATGAACACTAACACTTGATCATAAGGATCTTATTTTATATGCACCTTGTAGAGAAAAAACTGCTCTTTAATTTTGATTCTATACATTTTTTTGCTTAGACTAACATTTTTAAAGACAATCGCCGCAGAAAACGGCGCTGGGCTCATTATTCACTTCGCGCTGAAAACTATGCCTATGTTCCAAGGTCATTTACGAGCGTTTGGTGGGAGATACGCAAAAAAACAGTAAGGGACATTTTTATGGAGAATTTAATGAAGAATATAAAAAGTCCTGTAACATTTTTTCATAAAAATTGCGGTTTACGAGCAGAACGCAGAAAAAGACCGCGAGGTCACGATTGGGGGTAGTTTTTGAGCAAATGGGGATGAAGCTCGCACCGGAGAGGTGGGAACTCTTCGGATCTGTATTTTGGTTCCTACTGAGAGTTCATAACCAAAATTTCAAAAATTTTTTCTTCTAAACAAGCTATTTTTCCTACAATATCAGGAGAAAGTACTGATGATATCGAAATTATGCCAAGTACCAGTGCTTCAAGTGTAGAAGGACCACAGAAAAAGAAATGTGTCGATACTTCTGAACAGTGGCGGACTGGCCAGGTGGTGCCAGGTTGCCCGATGGCAAGTGGGCCCCCCCTTCAGTGGGCCCCCCTGAAGACAACATGTTGAAAATATTATTAATATATTTATGTATACTGCAACAGGCACGGGAGCGCCGCACGAAAAAATATCAGGCAATAAGAGGGCCCCCCACCTTTATGCAATAAATTCATGTCTGCATATTCACAGATATACACAGAGCAAAAACAAACCCTTCGCACACTATTGGTGCCGGTGCGGTGGCATCTCGCGCGTCGCGCCGTTCCTGCCAGGAAAGAATTTTTTACTATTTCACATTGATTGACAAGGTTCTGCCGTTCTGGCAAAAATATTATTCGTCCGTAATTGCAATACCAATACGTCACAAAGTATAGAATTGTTATCGTACCATGTGGTAGTCTTTTTACCGAGAAAAATAAAAAAAGTCGAATGCTATGATGAACAATTAAGTTTAAAGCTTAAAGCGAATAATTGATATACAGGAAAACATTGTGTAAAATGAATAAAATTTTACTTGGGTACCAAAATAAATCGCTTATACAGAATGTGCAATCAAAATAAAATAATTTTTTTTTTTTATAAATTAACATATGTAAGTTAAAACAAAATAATCTAAAAAAACATGAAAATACAAAAAAATATTAGAAATAAAGTTGCGCAGTTTTGTGTTTATCAATGATATCAAAAGTGATAGCGAAAGTTGATATGACTTTCGAAGATATAAGGTCGATGTACAGAGTGCTATAATAGTTATAGATAATCATTCGCCCTACAGCCAGAAAATATTTTCATGCTTACCTACAAGCTGTCCCACAACAACGTACCAACAAACTTCTGTTTATTTATAGGAACAGTAGGTATATTGTTGCAATTTTTAATGAAGATTTTTAACCTAACTGTTTTGACATCAACTTGTATTAGGCTATTATGAACTGTTTCTGAGATATTATGAAATGATTGGCATTTTCCGAAAATCATTCTAAGGCAGGGCCGCGTTTACCAGTAGGCAACATAGGCCTAAAATGTGCCTAGGGCCCGGCGAAAGGGGGACCCGTAAGCGGCCCCATTTGACCTAAATACTGTAGGGACTAGGGCCCACTAATTGTATAATAAATAAATCGACTTAGAATTAGAATTCGAAGTTATATATAATTTTCGAAAATTATATAACAATAATAGTTTATACCAATAATAATACAATTTATTACAACCCAAATTCAATTGCATATCGTCCATGTCGATACTTCGGGGCAGTGTTCAGAAATAGGTCCAGGAAGTCGGCGGACCTCTATGCATGATTTCGGTAGTTTTTTTTTTGTGGATTATTTTTACAATGTCTTTAGTAGACGAACCTCCGTAACATCACATTTTTGAAAAACTAAGTTTAATATTTAAAAAAATAAGTTTAGCATAACTTCCCGAAAAAAATAATTGCACTTGATAGAATTCCGTTAATTTGTGCATGGTAAATTTTTTAAGAGGACACGGAGCATTTTTGTCGCTCATTTAACAGTAATGAAATAACTCTTCATTTAGTTAGTGATTGCCGTCTCCTTTGCATTGAAGTTCCAAAATTCAAGATTACATTTCAGGCTACCTAAAGAATGCAGTGCCAAAAAAGAGGTTGCTGCTATTTGATACAATTTTTGAGATTTTTGGCAAAAATCTAAAAAAAACTATCGTAATGATGTGTTTTTCCTTGCGAGACACAAAAATGCTCGAACAATGTCGAGTATTCCCAAAACCGCACCGCAATGTACCAAACGCTTTACTTTTAATGTGACAAACAGCAGGCTTTTATATATTTTGGGGAATTCAGATGATGTCAATGAAAATAATTCTTAAAACTTTCGTAAAGAAAATAAAATAATATGTAAAACCCATTTTTGGGAACTGGCGACTTTTCATACATTTGTAGACAAACGTACATTCAACAATATTCATGTATGCACAAAATTAATAACGAAAATTCAAAATCCTGTTTATTGTTGTATGTGGAAATTGCTTTGATCAGCAAAAAATGCGTTTGCCCGAATTTAACTCTTGCATCTCTTCAAATAAAAGAGCAAAAAATAAATTTCTTCCTCAATATGTCTCCAGAGTAACAAATCAAACTCGACTAAATCAGGCGATCTAGTTTTTCAAAGCGTTGGACCACCATGAACAATTTAATGCCTTTGATAAATATTATTTAAAGAATTTTAGATTTATGCATAAATTACTAATTCTGTAACTTTGACGAAAATAAATATCACAAATTATACGTTTGTATAAATTAAAATTGCAGTATGCTATTACTAAAAGCTGCATGAAAAGAAGAAATATATAATTGAGAGATTGTTGAATTTCATCGAACACTCTGGATATTTAATATTAATTTATGAATATTGTGCATAAGTTACAAATGTCACATTAGATGCTTAATAACCTTTTAGCTGTTGCCGATAGACCACCGAGTTAGACATTTTAGGCAAACTGATTTATCGATCTTATATACCGAGTGAATTTCGAGGCTTCCCATGGAGATCTCGCTTATTAGTGGAGATAGAGCCTATATTTAAATTTGGCAATGATTCGTATTTTTCAGCTGATCAATTATCTGTAGAGAAATTTAAGCTATCATTTTGAAGATAGCCGCAAAAAACTGAAATGTTAAGATATCGTTTTTTATTCAAAACCAAATGTAGCCAGACATTTGAAACACAAACATTCCTTTTAGCGACTTTTTAACAAAGAATGCAGTGTTTTTAATTTGAAATAACATCAAAAATGGCGGCGTAACCATGACCAACTTTCGTTTTTTTATGGGCGCCATGTTGAGTTTTGGCATTATCCGATAGTCGTGTGTTTTCTCATTTCCGCAATGTATAACATGTTGGCATTATTTTTTTAAACAATTGTTTAATCATAAAAAAACTTTCTTCTTTTTCGTGTTGTTTGTCGTGGTTACCAGGTACCCAACCGGAGCTTGATTACAGACCGCCGGACTGAACAAGAGTGCTTTGGATTAAAAACATTCAGATTGTAAAAGAAGCTAGTTTATACAACAAAAAGCTTATTTTTTAAGTAAATGTTCGAATGGTCACCATTTTCTTAAAGGGATAAAACCGCACCCGTTTTTGTACATGTCCTCACTGGTCTGTTGTGCCTAGGATTTTCTGTCGCTCAATAATGCTCCTTGTTTCGATTAAACATTTTAAATTTATAAATTTCGACCCATCTGACCAAATGATGTGATTTAAGAAATTTTGTCCATGGTGTATTTTATTTAGTAGCCAGATGCAAAATTCCGCACGTCTGATGTTATTCTCACGATGCAAAGTATGACTTGTGTAGGGTTTGTACGGTTTCAATTTCTTTGTTCGTAATGATCTCCAAACACGTGTTTGCGGCAACTCCAAATTAGAGGCTACTTCCCGCGTAAAAATCCGAAGATCTTCATTTATCTAAAAACCAGTAGTTGAAGCATTGCAAATTATGGTAATCTAACGTTTATCATTTTCAACATTTCCATGAGGATTATAAGGATTGCGGGGCTTACTAAACGATCCATGCTCCGCTACATTTCTGTCCGATGTTAGCAATATTGTACGATGGGGCATTTCTGTGAGAACAATAATAAACCCTTAACATTTCACGCCTTTCGTTATTGGTAAACGGCATTTTTTCTATTAAAATTTGTTTACACCAAAAACACTTATTTTTAATATTTATTCGAACATTCTAAAAAAGACCAAATAGTCCATAATGATACTTTTTCCTCCAAATGACTTTTGAACCGTTTAAAAAAAAAATTAATAAAGAGCTTCATATGAATTATTTTGTTCATTTACTTATTCAATTTGTTGATTTGGTTTTAAATATTTTTCATTCAATTGATTTTCTTTCTATCGTTGTAACGTGTAGTGGGTGTGTTCAAACGGCTGAAACTTTTCAAGAAATTTATTCAGAATGAGATTTGCTTTCTAAAAGTAATTGTGCGGGGAAAAAAGTGGATACCTGTATATGTATGTACCGTCAGCATGAACAAAAAAAAGTGGGCCCCCCTAGGTTCCTGGCAACCAATATTTTTGGACCCAGTCCGCCACTGCTTCTGAATATACATTACAAACAAAAAAGAGAAAAGGCAACTTTATTAGGCATTATGATAAGGAGTATTTAAGGTTAGGTTTTATTGTACCCCTGGAAACGATCTATCGCCACTGCCTTTGTGTGTAGTATGTTCAGAAATTCTATCAAATAAAGCTATGAAGCCTTCAAAACTAGCTCGTCATTTGCATTCAAAGCATAAACATTTTACTGATAAGCCACTGGACTTTTTTGAAAGATTACATGATCAGATGAAAATTCAGAAAAGTCAAATGTCAAATGATAACTACTATAGTAGCAAGTCCCTGGTTGAAGCGTCTTATTTCTTAGCTCTTCGTATAGCTATATAAAAAAAAACGTTCACTATTGCTGAGGAGTTAGTAAAGCTTTGCGTCTTAGATGTCGTTCAAGAAAATTTGGGTTCTCAAGCTGCTACATAATATTAGGCTACCACTATCAGATACCACAACTCAGATAAGAATTAATGACATGGCCACCAATATCGAAATGCAAGTTATAGTGTGTATAAGTATCCACTTTTTAGGTTGCAAAAAGTTTAAGCATGCACAAGTGTAAAAATCAATTTTATTCAGAAGTTACATAATTTACACAAGTCTTTAAAATTACGTACTTAAAAAGCATTAACAAAAAATCTTAAAATCATCAAAAACGTTGAGTCGGGTTTTTCAGCCAATTCATAACCGATCGACTTGAAATTGAGACAATCTTCTCCGATACATATAGGTACGCCTAGCTTTTTACGAAAATTTAAAACCTCTTTTTGGTTATTGCTATTTGGTTACAAAATTGTCGAATAAAGAGTGTTCAATTTGTGTTCAATAACATGCCAAACTACAAAAAAATCCTACGTACTGGACTGGGTTTTGTATCAGAGAATACACAACATCTGTCGAGATTTTTAATCAATCAGATATGAATTCGTTAAGATATCCGACCGTTTTTGAAATGCAAATGATTACAGAGCAAAAGACTTGTGTCAAACAGAATTTCTGCAGAATATTTGATTGTTGAATACAATGTCCAGGGGTGGTATTACCCCTTAATCGTCAGCCAGTCCGCGAAATATTTCTCCTACTGCCTACTGCCTACTGCTGTTCAAATTGTTTTACATTTTGAATTTCTCTAGAGAACTTTACGTGGCAGAAGTGGCGAGACTCCAGATTCGTGTTTAGGGCAAGCAAATCTACCAAAAACACCTATACACATTCGATTCACAAAATCAACCGGGTAGACTGCCATTATTTTTTTTACGAGATAGGTACGTAACTTTTTACACAACAAAATATGATTAGTCCTTATATCATCAGCATTTTTCAGAACCATGCGGCCATGTATGGGCCAAAACTATAAACAATGACTAATGTTAACGTTAGGTGTTATACCAGTAATTACTTGGATTTCTTGAATACTAAAGTCATACGTTTCAAAGATAGATACAAATAACAGAAAAAACAAAGAAATTGACAAAAAAATACTAAAATTCAAAATAATGTGTCTATAAGTATCTATTGGCAAAAGAAAACGAGACGAAAATGGGACACACCAAAGCGATACACATATTTCATTAACCTTCCAAGTTCTAAGAACTTGGATACAATAAGCCGAGTCGTTCCGAAAAATGCCAGTCGTGTGAATCAGTGCTGCCTGCAACTTACAACGAAACATTCTATATATAAACATCCACTCCATATTTATGTACCGTGACTAACGTGTTGTCAGAAAAACGAAGTATCAGCCGCTTTTTCTAGTAACGGATCCCCTCTAAGAAAGCCAAACCTTGGAAAAGTTTTCCCATTTTGTAATTGCTCCAATATGTACGACGACCTAATACCAAAAATAATTAACAATTATTATTAGAATAATTTTCTTTTGTGCTTTCTCCTTTTTTATTAACAAATATTCTCTCCAAGCATTAGATAATAATGTTACAGAACAAGTTTCTTTTTACTTTATTTGGGTGTTCCAGACCAGAATAATGACTTTTTAATGGAGATGTCATGAGTTCATCTGTTATCTCAAAAGGTGGTGTATTAATGCCGAAATCGGAACTCTCTGCTGCTAGTGTAATAATTAGGGATTATTGATGTCCGTAATTCCGACACTCGTGTCGTAATTTGGACAAAATGCGTACAATTATTATGTGACTTAAATAAATTTATCTCTACGAGCAACCAACTACAGTCTATTTTATAAAATATATATAACAGAACGTTGTCCTTAGGTGGGGTGAACTCGGACGCTGTGGTGCGGCAATATAACAAAAAGAGTGGCGTTAATTACGTTACACATTACACGAATTTCAGGCAAGGACATTTAGAAATTGCGGAAAATGGCGGTATACTTTACTTACCCACCAGTTAAGGATAGAAGTGTTGGTGAGACTCAAATTTGTAAAGACCTTAAGACGGTGAAGGATCTAAGGCGTGGTTATATCACTATGACTCCCCATCAGTTGTAGATTCATACCACACACTCCCCTCCCTTCCAACCCCCTAGAGTTGACCGCAGCCCCGGGACTCCTATACCTTATGACTCCCCATCGTTTGCGGATTGAGTTTGAGTGAGTTGAAGGCTGTCAAGACGGAGTAGAATACGGATGATGTTCCGAATGGAGTTGATAGATTATGCCGCGGTCTCAAGATGTATTCGCCGGAGCATTTCTGTCCAATCAACTTACGCCAACTGGCACCATTATTTTGATGCGAGCCGTGTGGAAAGTGTTCTTAAGAAAACTGAGAATAGTTACTAGGGCTTCCAATCCCGTACAATATACTGATCACGGGATTTCGGGATTTAAGATTTTGTAATCCAGGATCCTGGGATTGATCCCGGAATTCAGGAGAAAAGCGAAAATTGCCGCATAAAAACGCCTGGGATGACAGATCCAGTCAGTAATAAACAAAATATACACTCTATTAGATAATAACTTGCTCTTACACCGTAAACTTGTTCAAAAATTTCGCATTATTGTAAAATGTTTCAAGAATAGTCACGGCAAAAGAAATTGTTGTGTCGAGCCAACTTTTCAATTTTCCATGTTGATGCCAATAAAACATTTTGACGTATTTTAGTTTTCTTCTTTAAGATAAAATTGGGTAACTTTAGAATTCATATGTCATGGATGTTTATTCATGTGAAGACGTTATTTATTCTTCAAAATTGATAAAATATTCAGTGGATCTTCTTAGAATATTACATATTCAATTTCTTGTCATGAAAAAAAAAAATTAGATACCTGTACGTTTTTCGGTTTTCCCAAATACAGTTCAAATAGCCCAACCATACATTATAGATTTTTTTTATCTAAGTACCCTTTCTGACAAAACTTTTTCACTAAAAAAAGCAATACTTGTGCGATGAAGAAATGTGAAAAGTCACCATATTACCTCTGTCACAGCAGCTCATCAGAAACACGAGATGCTTCGTACCGAAATATTATATTTTTTAGTTTATGGTAAAATCCTTAAACTGGAAGAAACTGTTTCACTGTATTTCATTACCTATTTACTATTTTTATATTCTGTAATATATTTATTTCCGGGTGGAAACCGCGTTGAGGACTTTGAAGCAGTCGACCAAGTCTTCTTAGCACCGGTTTGATAACTTAGTCCTGAAGATGCCTCGTGCAACAAAGCGCGAAACGTCGACTGCTTCAAAGTCCTCAACGCGGTTTCCACCAGGAAATCAATATATCATTGACTCAGACCGCGGAAGTCTACAATCTAGATATTTATATTCTGTAGTACATACATACATCACTGAATCCAGGTACAGAAATCCGCCACAAATTGCTTTATTTTTACGTTTATATCTTTTTCCTGTTGTTCAGGGTGAAGTAACTAAAAAGAGTTAAGCAAGTTGAAAAGGTTCATGTCTGTCTCCATTTCGAATTATATCTAGTACATACTTGCAAAATCTGTTCTTCCTATTATAGCAACATGGTGTAAACGAACATTTTATGCTTGATACTTAATTTAATCAGAAATGGTGCTGTTATAGACTGATTTTCACACTTAAAAAACAGCAGCTCAATTGATTTATTGTAGGTCAGTGCCCACACTTCGTTAATTAACAAAAAATAAGAAAATAATTTAAAGGTAACTTTTTAGGATCCCGGGATTTCAATTTATGATCCCGGGATCCCAAAAAAACTCCTTATTTGTCGGGATCCCGGGATCCCAACATCCCAGGACTGAAAGCCCTAATAGTTACGCCTTGCACTTCTGGAATAAAATGAACCACGACAAAATAGTGAAACCGACATGAGACTGAAAAATGTTGCCCGGAGATAATGACAGCGTCCAGATGGTTTTAGATTTTATTTTCGACTAATAAATATGAGTATAACTGTTGTTCTTGTGATTAATTTAACTTTACCTTAAGTTTTCCCTTAAAATTAAAACGAGATGCGTAATTGGTGAAAAATATCAAGAGGAATTTGTAAAATATATTACAATGAAAAAATAACTACAGGAGCACACGAAACTATAAAGATAAACGATGTCTCAACAAATTTTAATTTAGGTCTATTGTACCTATAGTTAGGCCCATCTGGGGACACAATACATTTTTCGTATTCCTTCACAAACCTTCACAAGATTAGAAGTGATTAAAAATTTCATTTTCAATATACGGGGGTACATAGTTTGACCACAAATCAATATCTTAGATTGAAGTTATGTACAAACTCAACTAGAGCACGAATTCATAAAGTAATCCATGTTCAAAGGCGAATATTTAGTTAAATTGGATAATTATCCAATTCTAATTAGAAAACCACTTAATCGTTTGTATTGTGCTTATTTTTTATTAAGTGCCGGTTTTGACGCAAGCTCAAGTTATCCTCAGAGTAAATTTAAGAAATCTGATGTGGCCAGGCACATGACTTTATCATACAATATATTAATAGTTTAGCTGCATGAGAATCTATTTGATTGAGATCAGTCGTGTCTGCATTAAAATAAAACTAGTTAGCCAGGATTTGACAGATAAATAAATAATAAAATAATTCCTTTATTAACATAAAACAATATTAAATGACACAAAATATTAACACTTAGGGCGGAGTTCAGCACACTTGTTACCAAATTGCCTTGCTCTTCCACTCAACTCCTTACGCAAACTAGAACTAAGACATAATTGTACCAATAATATAACAATAATTCCGAGAACTTATCAAAATAAAAACAAACAAAAAAATACTCTAGAGTCTAATTACACGTAATTGCCGCAAATCCAACTGAACAGCACATCGCACATGCCCATAAGAAATTAAAATTAAAACAGCCTCCGATGTGCGGTCAATGCCTAAAGTCCCCCCTGTTGAGCAAACAGACCTTTCACCTTTCACATTTCCCCAAAACTGTTTAACGATAATTTTTTCATATCTTCCCCGAGACCATTGTATATGTGACTGACCTGGTAAGAGAATGGCCGTTTATACAGCTCAGTGCGATGCTCAGCTGGAGCAAACAAACCTCTGAATCTTAAATTAAGGTTATGTACATCCGTTCTACAGCGTATCTTCCGCTTGAGGTATTGTGGGATCCTCGTGATCCACGCTGAACACGCTGCCTATCCGACGCCGTCAGGCAAGGACCGTACACGGTATCACAATATGAGATCTTTTTACTATTCACAGTAGATATAGTGAGATATTGTCAAAACATCAGCATTTGACACTACCGGTACTGTCATTAGACTGAAAATATTTGGCAAATCCTGGCTCACTATATAGTATTATATCAATGCAGATGCGACCGATCTCGATCAAATTTGCGCTTGCAGCTAAACTATTAATTTTACCGAAAAATGTCGTAGACATAAATTATTCAGAATTTCCTATACTTTAATCTATTATTTAACTATTTGGATGAAATTACAGAAATGCATTTGCAAGATCCTTGAAAAATGCTTAGAGGAAACATCCAGTTCCTTTGGACCCTTTTGAACCAAAAGCTTTTCAGCTCTAAGTTTGGTCATGAAACTTCTAAATATGATTTCGTCAAGATGCCTTTAGTAGTTTCTCCTGAATGGTCGCCACAAAAATCGGATACACACACACACATACACACACACATAGAGGGGACCGAAAATGACCTATTTCCGCTAAAATCTCAATTTCTTTTTCTGTACGATAACAATAGTCTATCATACTGCGTATGATAAGTAATAACAACATTAAAAATTATTCGATAGTTACAAAAATATAAACTATAAACAGATATCTAATTATGTATTAGTAAACGGAAATATAAATCACTACTATGTGCCAAAACAAAGTTGCAGGAAATCACAATCAATAAAAAGTATGTCACTTTCATACAAAGTAAAATATCTCAAAAACAAACAGATTTTTGACTGGTAATAGTCAACATTAGTGTTTTATTAGTGTTGCGTATGTAATGGTACAAATAAATACAAAAATTAAAATTAAAAAAATTTAAACTGTATCCCATATAAATGAGCGAAAGTTATCTTCTTTCTGATTTTCGTTGTGTTCGAAGTTTATTATTATGAGACAAATATATGTAGAATTTGAACACAAACTCTAGTTGCAAATGTAAATTTCTACTGTAGTATTCCACGGAAATATTACAGAATTTCTCAAAAAAATATGTTTACAAAGAATCCTCACGTATGTTCTAATCCGCTCAAGTGTTCTGATTTATTTTTTTCATAGAATTACTACACATATTTACAACACGGACTGTGTGTAAATAACAAATATTTGATTCGGTTATCTTTTTTAAACCGCTTTACACACTATGTTTGTCCGGTCAGTTGTTTTCTGTCATACAGGATGGGACATTAAAAGATTGTGGATAAACAAAACCAATACTACGAACATACATCATATAAAAATATCTACAAAACATTCTGGGTATTAAAATTACGAACATCCGGCTAGTTTTTTTTTGTCTGATAAGCGGATTTTTCAAGTCCCGCAAATAAATCGCTAATTAAAAATTTACGACACGCAAAAAATTCTAATTGTCATTTTTTTATGTACCCACAACGTTTATGTTTAATGTGTAGATTAGTGCTAAGTGTCCGGGTTTGCGTGTCAAATCCTTGGAAAAGTTTGTTAGATATGATTCCCGGAATTTCAGAAACGTGACTGATAATTTTTTAAATGTCCACAAATTGCCGTATACACTTACGATGTTCACAATGAGTACAGATTGTTTTATTATTTGTGCCTTCTGACGAGATTGGAGATACAATGGACCAATGTGAAACTTTTTAGTAAGGAATATCGTTATTATACAGGGCGGGTCACTAGAGACGCAGTGGTCATACTGCATTTATGTTAAGAGATAGAAAAACATATTTTATAGAAAACTTGTTTGACCCATCATTTTCTACAATACTAAATTAGTTGCATTTATACATGATGTTGCATTTAGGTGTAAAGAAAATAGTAATTACATTTTTGCAGATAATGTGCTTATAATGTTGTCAGATAATAACTAAAACCAAGCTAAATGTTGATGCCATGAAAAATTAGATGCACTATAGCATGCAGTAATTTTAACATTTATTATAACATGATATACCATGATTTTTTCTTGTGATTTTTTAATAGGACACCCAGTATATTCGTTGCTAACTACGATATCCTTGAAGTTTTTTTTTAAATTTATATTCAGTATATCCGATATCTATCTCACAAGTTTTTGTGATATTTGCAATTTAAATTATAGTAGGGGAGACCGGTGCACATTGGGACGGTTTTTGACATCCGCATATAGTTGCCTTATGTTTCACAATAACTGGTTGGTAACGGCAATACTACTTAATATGTATATATGTCGCAGGCAAATGGTTATTTCTGGCAAAAGGCTAGGCAAAAACTATTTGCCATGGCAAATAGATATTGAGTCTGCTTTTATATGTTTAAAGCTATTTGGCTGGGCAAATGTATTTGCCCAAGCAGTTGTTAGGCAACTAGCAGTTTGTTTAGAAATCGATCGGTTACGTTTTGCTACACTAAAATACATTCTGTACGGGTAGAGAAGTCCATAGAGTCATCAATTAATGGGGGTCTCCCGTCTTTCCTCTCTGTTGGTTATGCTCATTTGTATAACAAAAAGTCTTTGACGACAGGCATTGCCATACAGATTGCAGCAATATTTTTTTTATTTTTCTGTGCCGAGTTGATTCATACGCAGAAAAAATAATGACGTAAGCAAACGGTTTTAGCGAACAGAGTGTAACCGTAATCGCGAGTGACAGTGCGCATAGCATAGCAGCATACTGTTGGAGTTTCAAATTATGTTAGGTTATGTGGTTGTTGACAGCGTTATTAAACTCATCTCCGTTTCTTATCACAACAATAGGCACTTGGTTCAGCTACTGTGTTTGGAACACCATAGTAACCTCCGCAGCATATCGGTGAACCATTATGAAGACATGCAAACTTTTTAACACATATATTCACTGAGTTGTATATTTGTTTCGCATGATTTCCGTATATAAAATAGGAGTTAGTTCATATCATCATCTGCATAGATGCGTAAAATCGTCCAGTCGGCAAGATGTCATAAATTAAGTGTTTTCCAGTCTAGTATAACTTTTTCCTGGTAAAACGGAAACTAAACATTCCTAACCTAAAAGTCCTGTTTTAGTATCACCACACTCATGAGTATTGACGCTTGTCACAACAAATCAGGCGTAAGTTCATTAGAATAATAATAATATTAATAATAGTTCATTATAATCATGATGATTAGAATACAATATTACTCAAAAGTAATCAACGACGTATTGACGTATTTGAGAATTAACATGCACGGATTTCACATAAACTCACATAATTTTAAAACAAAACCGATTGAAACTAATTGCCTGACAACGGTCTTGGCAAATACATTTGCCTAGGCAAATAGCTTTAAAAATATAAAGGTGTAAAGCTTTTGCCTAGGCAAAAGCCTTTTGCCTAAAATAACCATTTGCCTACGACATATACATTTATACAGGTATGTATGTATGGTAGGGTGCGGTTTTTTCCGCGCAGCTCCTAGGCCACAGTTGGCCCTTTGAGCTTTCCCCTCACTACTGTACAGTAATATCGACAACCAGAGATGTTCAACTGGTTGCCGGGGCCCACGGTTTTTCGTCTCTTCCGAAAGACGGCGGACGAATTTTCGGCTGGTCCTGGGTGTGAACCCCGGACCTCCTAGTCAGTAGGCCAACGCTCTACCACTAGAGCCATTCGCCCCGCATTTATACAGGTATCTACACTGGAAATTTTAAGTTGAATAAAGTATTGGAACATTGGAAACATTGGAACATTGGAATTACAGAAACAAGCCCTAAAATCTTTGCGGACGAGGATACTAGAAGAACTGCATACTGCACATACTGGCGTTGTCAAAATGAAATCGTTAGCACGCAGCTACGTATGGTGTAGATCAATCGACATTGACATAGAGAACTTGGCAAGGAAGTGTACGCGATGTTCTTTAAACAGGAACAACCCAAAACCTGTAGCACACCCTTGGGATTATCCAAGGACACCTTGGCAGAGAATCCACATTGATTATGCAGATCCGTTTCAGGAATACTACTTCTTGATCATTGTGGATGCCTACTCCAAGTACCTAGAGGTAATTCCAACAAACTCTATGACTGCCAAAATAACTATAAGAATATTGAGAGAAACTTTTGCACGTTTTGGGCTTCCAGTTACGTTAGTCAGTGATAATGGACCAAGTTTTAGATCAGAGGAATTCAAAAATTTTACCGAAGCCAATGGAATACCCCACAAATTTATTGCTCCATATCATCCTGCGACGAACGGCATGGCTGAAAGGTACGTTCAGACCTTGAAACAGAGCCTGCGAGCAATGGCTATGGAATCTGGAGACATGCATCTGAAACTCTGTCGCTTTCTTATGCAGTACAGGAAGATACCACATTCAACAACACATCAGAGCCCGGCTGAATTGTTATTGAAGGGACCATTCCGTACAAGAATTGACGTTAGTTAGAAGGAATTTGCGGTCACAAATGAACAAGCAACAAGAGATTCCAGTAACTAGAGAATTTTCAATGAAGACTTTTTGGGTGTTTTTACTTAATCACACGCAGTATGCTAAAATATTGTAACCATGCCGAAAAAAAATTGAGATTTTAGCGGAAATAGGTCTTTATGGGTCCCCTGAACATTTTTGACCAAGGTACAAAAAAATGTCTGTGTGTGTGTGTGTGTGTGTGTGTGTGTGTGTGTGTGTGTGTGTGTGTGTGTGTGTGTGTGTGTGTGTGTGTGTGTGTGTGTGTGTGTGTGTGTGTGTGTGGGTGTGTGTGTGTGTGTGTGTGTGTGTGTGTGTGTGTGTGTGTGTGTGTGTGTGTGTGTGTGTGTGTGTGTGTGTGTGTGTGTGTGTGTGTGTGTGTGTGTGTGTGTGTGTGTGTGTGTGTGTGTGTGTGTGTGTGTGTGTGTGTGTGTGTGTGTGTGTGTGTGTGTGTGTGTGTGTGTGTGTGTGTGTGTGTGTGTGTGTGTGTGTGTGTGTGTGTGTGTGTGTGTGTGTGTGTGTGTGTGTGTGTGTGTGTGTGTGTGTGTGTGTGTGTGTGTGTGTGTGTGTGTGTGTGTGTGTGTGTGTGTGTGTGTGTGTGTGTGTGTGTGTGTGTGTGTGTGTGTGTGTGTGTGTGTGTGTGTGTGTGTGTGTGTGTGTGTGTGTGTGTGTGTGTGTGTGTGTGTGTGTGTGTGTGTGTGTGTGTGTGTGTGTGTGTGTGTGTGTGTGTGTGTGTGTGTGCGTGTGTAAACGATTTTTGTGACGACGATTCCGGAGAAACTACTAAAGGTATCGGGACGGAAGTTTATATTTAGAAGTTTTATGACCAAACTTAGAGCTGAAAAGCTTTTGGTTCAAAAGGGTCGAAAGGAACTGGTAGTTTATTCTAAGCCTTTTTCAATGATTTTGCAAATGAGCCGCCATTTCTCTAATTTCGTCAAAATAGTTAAATAATAAATTAAAGTAGAGGAAATTCTGAATAATTTATGCCTATGACATGTTTTGGTAAAATTAATAGTTTAGCTGCAAGAGAAAATTCTATTTGGTCGAGATCAAATGAGCCGCCATTTCTGTAATTTCGTCAAAATAGTTAAATAATAAATTAAAGAAGAGGAAATTTTGAATAATTTATGCTTATGACATTTTTTGGTAAAATTCATAGTTTAGCTGCAAGAGCAAATTCTAGTTGATCGAGATCGGTCGCATCTGCATTGATATGAAACTACATACCTAGTAGCCAGGATTTTGACAAATATTTTTTTTTTGTAGTGTCACACTCGAATACCGCTGATTTCATCAGAGGTTGGAGAACCGCTATGGAACGTTGCCGCTCTAGTGCGGCAAATTACAAAATACAAATTTCAAAGAAAATAAGATCAAAAAGAAAATAAGAAAATAAGTTTGTTGATAGGAAATATCAACGCGTCTTTATATCTAATTCTAGAAATGATAAATTCAAAAAATTGTAAATAAAGTATAGAGATGAATGTAGTTTTATTTTAGTATGTTGGTACGGATGTGACATCTACAGTGTCATGAACAAATATAAATCTGTCAGAATTTGAATTAGCTTTTTAAGGTGCGTTTTCATTAGTGCTAATGGCAGTGGTAGCAGACGCCATTTTAGTATTTCTAATAGAAAATTGCTAGTGTACATGCAAACTAATATGTGTCACTATCACGATATGTAAGAAATACTATAATTTCGTATTCTACCACCGCCATTACCTACCATTACCACCAATCGGAACACACCTTTCAACTTGACGTTTCGTCAAAGTGGTACCAACCTAACATTTCGTATACAGAAATATAACCATTTTTTATTTATTCTTTTTTAAATACGTATTTCTCAAAAAGCAACACAATAAACGTTGATGTCACTCCTGCCAAAAACTAGATAGCGCGACTCGCTCACATGCGAGGCGACACTCCGCCTTCGGTGACGCGCCGCATCACCGCTCATCGCGCTATTCCGTACTTTCGGCACTTGTGACATAAATAACTATTATTCTAATGACGTAGTGTAGGTAGTGTCAAATGCTGATGCTTTGACAATACCTACGATTTATCTCAATAAAATAGATTCTCATGCAGCTAAACTATTAATTTTATATATTGTATGATAAAGTCATGTGCCTGGCCACATCAGATTTTTTTGTTAATCCGGGTATAGATTTCTTTTTCTTTCTGTGTTTCATTCATTTGTAATATTATCGTTGATTTAATATTAATGTTTATTTAGAACTAGCAAATACCTATACTTATTTTCTTGATGCAAAGTTGATTTTTCGCCCTTTTTTCTTTGTGTATTTATAAATTTCGTGTTTTTTTAAGGTGATATTTGTTCAGTTTTAGTATGTTATGCGCCGTTGATTTACTGCAGGGTGTGAAAAGCATTTGTCGGACCGAAGTCGTTCTATGCACGATTACCGTTTGCAACACTGGTAAACTTGCTTCCTTATTTTCGGCAGCATATTTTCTTGTGGTGTTTCTTAAAGAAATTCTCAACGGACCCAGTCTGCTTGAATTTTCTGATTATCCTAGAAATGGTTGAACGGCCAATTTGGTTGTCCGGATGTCTTCATTGAAAATATCAGTATCATCGAGATAATCACTTGCTGTAGATGGACTACTATTATAAACATGTCCAAAGTCATTAATATTAATTGAATAGAAGGTAAGTCACGCTGCTGTATTAAGTATTGTAAGATCATATCATTATCTACAGGGTGAAAAATCAACTTTGAATCAAGAAAATGAGTAATTTTGCGCTAGTTCTTAATAAACGTTAGTTATCATACCAAAATAATAAAAAATGTATTTACATTTCTAAAAAAGAGATTAAAAAGAACCTTTTAGTATCACTGGCATTTACTAATATTTATCATAAAAGAAAAAAAATTAAAAAAACAAACAAAAAAAGTGGTGGACTCAAACAAGCTACATGCCGCACCGAACCACAATCGGCGGGCACACAAAAAGTGATAAACTAACGACAATGAAGCGCTCTGCGCTACCTCAGATGTAAAAAAATACTACGTTTTCAATAACTTAGTGTTTTTATCTCTACTTCCCTTGCTATTCTACTATAAAGGATTTTCACTATAGCAGCCCAATAAGCAGATGTTTATGTACTTTTAAAAAAAATTATATAATCTTGTGATTTTCGTGAAATTCCAAAATTTCAAGTGTAATGCGCTAGCTGGGGGGCAGTTATTCTGTTTACTAGTTTAATCTGATACTACAGTTATCAGTTTAATCTGATAATACCAACCAATTTCTAGTGATTTTTCTTTATTATTTTAAGAACTTGCAATATTTGATCACACAGTACCGCAAACTTTTACCACTTCCCGCAACACTTACGAAACTGAGATAGCGCTCGAATATCGAGCACATATTAGAAATGCATTAGCATTTTTTTGTAGAACGTTCCACTCAGCCAGTAGTCGAGTATATAATATTGACAAAGTAATAATACATCGATGCGAACATAGATATTTTTGCAAGATTTCACCTCGCTATGTATTAATAATTCTCGGAAAAGATTTCTAGAAGACTTTCACTGATTCTATCAGGCTGGCAAACCGGGCGGTTGCGATATAGTGTGGCATTACAAAACGCAACGCAAAAATACAGGATGTGAGCTCGTATTTAAATAAAAACAAAGGTAGCTTAATTTTACAGAATTTACAGTTTAATTATTATTAGGTTCTAATTCGATATATGTAATTGCCAAACAGTAATAATGTTCAATTATCAAAATCAGTTCTCGGTACCGCAATCAATTAATATTAAACAATTATTTACGCTGCAAAAATATCATATGTAAATTAATTTTTATCTTGATTATATTTATTGATTTCCAAGTAGTGAATTTTTTGTTGTTAAGAAACGTACGCAATTAAAAATAATTTTCCCAGTGATACTAAATTTTTTCCATGCACGTAATTGTTTATTTTTTTAGCTATTTCCCAGCGATTTTACGAAATATGAAATCCGAGCTATTCTGGTTAGCATCGCCGGTCTATGTTGCGGTTTTTAGTTATAACCGGTTACGTTGTTTTTCGGAAATGATTTATTGAAGTAACCACAAAATGTGGCGGATTCAAATGAAGTTATAAGGCTTGTTTGAAAACGGATTCTGAAGAAATGACTAATACAATTCGTGCTATTTTTACATTTCCAAATATAGACATTATACCAGATATGTATATACATACATTCAGTGGTTTTTATTTTTTTTATTGCTTTTATGTATGGCGATCCTGGTTCAAGGACTAAAAGATTAAACATATTCTTGGTATTAAAATAGAAAATTATGGTGTATAAATCCAATAAAGCTTTTAAATTGCCAGACATATATAACTTCATAAATTTGCATAATAATTTTTTTTTCTACTTTTAAGTTCGTTATGAACTCATAACGAAACCGGTTTCGGTGTCGTTATGAAAAACACTAGGTCACAAACATTTGGTAACTTTTAGTTTTCCACGACTGATGATATTGACATCAAGTGTCAAATACGGCTGACTTCTGGCTGACATCTCAATCGCTATTGGCTCGCGTCAATCGTATTTGTGAATTTTAGTAAAACTACCAACTGTTGAATATGAAACTACTCTAGATTGTAAGATGACAACCGCAATTTTCGAAATGGATGTAAATTTAATGTCGCAAAGTAGAAAAAATAGTATATAACACTCGTTTTATAAGACGTATTGGCGCACTCGTTCCATTTGGGCACTCCTCGCTACGCTCGTCGTGCCCAAAACTACTCGTGCCGTCGTGCCCAAAACTACTCGTGCGCCAATTTTTGTCTTATAAAACTTGTATTATAATATACTATTTTTTGTTTTCGAGGTTAAGTTCTTTAAGTTTTTCTGGTTGCGTCAAACTCGGAATACTTATAAGGATATTTTGCAAAATCAAACAGTACTTTACAATAATTCTTAGAACTGTTAATTCTAAATGTTGTTCTTTTTCCTAGATTTGTGCAGCCTAAGCCATTATCGGTAAAACTGTACCTATCGACGTAAAATAAACAACATTAGTGAACAATATCATTATTATAAGTTACGATTTTTTGAATTCCATTTTTGAATTCCAAACATATAAAATTTATTATAAATTATATTCAAAAATTTACATGAAATGCACATCTGTGGTTTGTTATGACAGTTGGGTTTCTTAAGATCATAAAATGTCATCAAAATCACTTGTGTGTATTATGCTAAATATTACATTGTCACAGATACATACCATCGCGACATACCGCAAAGTAAAATTAGACCTTTCTGCTCTCAACCATTTTAGTTTTTAGTGTAACATTAATTTTGACACTATGTGTCTATACCTATAAACCCAACTGTTCTTAATTTCACAAATTGTATTGGTCCTGCCAAATATTAAAATTATATTTTTCTATTTTGCATTCACAATGCACAGTGCACACATTGTAACACTGTTGTCGGTGTTACAATTAACAAATTGTAACATCGTTTTTAGTAACTTTTTTCTAAGATTGGTGCACAACTACACAGTACACATTTATTGTTGATATCAAATGCCCTATGTCAAACGTACAACACATAACCACACACTCCCTCTTTTTACTTTATCATACGCAGTATGATGAAGTATTGTATTAGTGACGAAAAAAGAAATTGAGATTTTAGCGGAAATAGGTCTTTATGGGTCCCCTGAACATTTTTGACCAAGGTACAAAAAAATGTCTCTGTGTGTGTGTGCGTCTGTGTGATGTGTGTAAACGATTTTTGTGGCGACGATTCCGGAGAAACTACTAAAGGTATCTGGACGAAAGTTCATATTTAAAAGTTTTATGGCCAAACTTAGAGCTGAAAAGCTTTTGTGCAAAAGGGAACTGGCTATTTACTCTTAGCATTTTTCAACGATTTTGCAAATGAGCCGTCATTTCTGTAATTTCGTCAAAATAGATAAGTAATAAATTAAAGTAGAGGAAATTTTGTATAATTTATGTCTATAACATGTTTTGGTAAAATTAATAGTTTAGCCACAGGAGCAACTTCTATTTGATCGAAATCGTGTCAACATTAATAGTAGGTAGCCGGGAAATTTTGAAACTATTTACAGTATTCAGAACGTCAGCGGTTGCGAAACGTCAATTCAACACGCAAATGCATGGAGAATGTGATGAGGAGGAGAAAAACGCGCGCACGTACGCTATGTGAAACAATATTGAAACAGGTTGGTGTTTCCATGGTGTTTACAAAGTCAATGTGTATTTCAAGTGCGGATTGCGGATAGCAATAGTTACGCATTTTTCAAGGATTTTTCAAATGAGCCGCCATTTCTCTAATTTCGTCAAAATAGTTAAATAATAAATTAAAGTAGAGGAAATTTTGTATAATTTATGTCTATGACATTTTTGGTAAAATTAATAGTTTAGCTGTAGGAGCAAATTCTATTTGATCGAGATCCTGTCTGCATTAAATTTAATTTAATTTTTGGCCAGATATTTTTATTCTAATGACAGTAGGTAGTGCTAAAGGCTGATTTTTGACAATACCTACTCAATATCTGCCAAATCCTGGCTAATTCGTTTTATTTTTATGCAAACATGATCGATCTCGATAGAATCTCATGCAGCTAAACTATTAATTTTATATATTGGATGATAAAGTCATGTGCCTGGCCACATCACTGCGAAACTACACCAGCATCACATTTCGGTGATGTTTGGCAACTCGGGTAAGTGATCGTCATCACTCATCATTCTTTTCAACTAAACATCAAATCTCCTTTTCAGATATAATTCAAGGACCGGATTTACTTTAATAAGGTATTATGCGAAGATCAAACCTACTCCGTAGATATGAACGATTTTAATTTCTGCTGCGAGATTGTATATGCCCAGTAAATGGTTTATTGAATATCAGCATACACGTAGGAAGCTATAGTACATTTATAGTGTTGAGGGTTTCTTAGTTTATGTAACGTAGATATAAGTTTTCGGTAACATTTTGGACCGAAATCAGCTTGTTTCAATACCGTATTCGTTTTTGTCCGTCGCTTTCGACTTCGTCTTAGTTCTGGTTGTGTGGTGCAACTTATTTGTGTTACCTCCATCACATGTAATTTTACTAAGTATAATTTACTCTAATAAATTGTTACACCGAAATTAGAATTTGGTTTCAATTATAAGCTAGTGGTACTAGGTAGAAACTGCTAATAAAGCTTAACCGTTATAGAATTCTTTAGTAAGTGCTTATTCTTTGAAGTAACTAATCAGTTACTGCCAAACACATCTATTCAAAATAATATACTTATGAAACCATTCTTTTAAGTTGCTTTTAAGGTTATGTTTCATGTATTTATAACAGTAGGGTTAAGTGTTCTCCAAGCTCCATTATGATCATAGTTGCGACCTCGCTGATTATTTATTAAAACTTGTAGGCTAAAGTAGAGTAACATTATTCGCAATTAGATTTTGTCAATTTAATTTAATTTAATTTAGCGTAATATAGTAACCGTCATAACCGTAATAATATAGTGACGTCTTATAAAACTGGTATAATAATATACTATAATGTGAACATGACTGACGAATTGACAAATTACTAAGCACAATTTAGGCAAAACGAATTTTTATTATAGTCGTTCTTTTAATGATTGCGACGCTACATGATGAATCTGGTGTGTATGGAAAATACGACATGTCTTTTGAAATGAATTTCGTGAAAAATGCAAAGTAAAATGTACTATCTAAACATATATTTTTACTAAAAAATTTCCAATTTTAAAAATTTTACGAAAACTACCAATAAATTGTTAAGGCTGACCTATTTATGCTATAAAATAGTGGAAGTTGAATCTTCATAGCCACTATATTTGACAGGCGTCATGATTTTCTTTTCTCCAAAATTTAGTTGAATATCTGTTTCTAAATTCAATTAATGTCAAATGGAATGGCCTTACATAAGAACTTTTATATAGCTCTGGGCGATAAGGATTTTGTGAAGAAATTGTGCGTAGGCGTTGTCGATAGCATTCTTTACGCTGAATACAAATCCGCACTTACAAGCTTCCTATCACGTAAGGTTTTCGAAAACGTTGAAATCAAAATTTTGATTTAGTTTTTTTATATTTTTAACGGATGAAATCTATGCCATGAGCATATATACATATATTTTAATGTTTGTGAACGTCATTAGGGATTATATTATATCAAAAAATAATATGGGGAATTTGGCACAACTGGATTTAGCGCAATCTCATTTATTTATTTTGTAATGTTTCGTCCAGAAAGAATTATATGTATAACAATAAAAAACTCAATCCTTCAATAAGAAATGAACATTTCCTTTACTGGAGATAGTGACTGTCTCGATTAGAGATTTTAGAAATCTGAAAACCTACCACGGTTTTCAGTGCAATAGCGAAAATCCTTGATAACCATAGTTACACCGACATATTCTCCTCGCAATTTCTGAATATAATAGTAATAATAACACATGTAGAACAATGGGATTAGTTCATTAAATAACAAATGTAGAAACAGATAAGGTAAAGGACAATAAATGAAATAAATAAATATAAATTAAATTGCAAACAAAGGGCTTGTCTTGCTTATTTTGTATTGAACTTTATGGGATGGCAACCCTGCGCAGTTGTTGAGCAGATATACGTATTCGTCACTCTGCTATTCCACAACCATTTGACAACTGTCAACTTGATTTAGTTTTGGGTTATGGGGTTCTGTCTCTAAATTTGACATTTGTCCAACTTTTGTTTGCAAGTTAGGCTGATTACCAACGTGGTCAACACACAAGATATTTTTCTACTTTGCGACCGTTATAAACTCATAACGAAACCGGTTTCGGTGTCGTTATGAAAACACTAGGTCACAAACATTCGGTAATTTTTAGTTTTCCAAGATTGATGATATTAAGTGTCAAATAAGGCTGACATCTCAATCGCTATTCGCTCGCGTCAGTCGTATTTGTGAATTTTACTACAACTACACACTGTTGAATATGAAACTACTCTAGATTGTAAGATGACAACCGCAATTTTCGAAACTTATGTAAATTTAATGTCGCAAAGTAGAAAAATAGTATATAACACACGTTTTATAAGACGTATTGGCGCACTTGTTCCATTTGGCCAAAATTACTCGTGCGCCAATTTATGTCTTATAAAACTTGTATTATTATAATATACTATTTTCGAACCAGTGATGGGCTAAACTATTTACCCACTCGGTAAGTCACCGACTGGTTTAGTTCATTTTCTCTTATTTTGTTTTATTTCACATTACACAGTCAAATACTGGATATTTATCCATCACTATGCAGGCTTATCATGATTCATGACAGCACACTGAGATAACGGATTTATAAAATTTAACAAATCGTTTTAACAAATTGTCAAATCATATGATTTGACAATTTTGTCAACCAAATAAAAACATCATCATTATTTACATTCACTCGGTGGGTCATATTTTAGCAACTATTCGTGATTTTATTCGTCTTCATTTCCCATTCAGTCAGATTTCAGTAGTGGAACATCCCAGAGACAGCAAATCTTTTTAAGCATGATTTGTAGTTATAAATATTAATCAATAAAAACCATTCTTCTGCACAAAGGTACCATACATTGTTAAAAATAAAATTATATGTATACATATAACATATAAATAACATGACGCAATACAAAATCAACGAAAATTATAAAACATAACCTTCAAAATTATAAGTTGTCACACGATTTTCATAGGGCTTCTATATGAATTCATCGATTAAACATAATTCGATTAAAAAATTAGCATTAGTTCATGATACAAAGAAATCGCCTAAAATAATGATGTTAAAAGTATTCATTCACAAATACATTTGACATCTGTGAACTGTCAAATTATGTAAACAACAACGCACTAAAGAACTGGAAGTACTACACTTACAACAAAACAATATAATTTTACAAGAGAAGATCTCTAAACAGGCAGTAACATAAAGATCATCGAATATCAACGGCCATAATCGAAAATTCAAAAACATAACCTTCAAAACGACAACTGTCACACGCTCGCAAAACGAACAAAAAAGAGCAGACGATCGTCCCCCGGTGACGTCACAGAAATATCATCCCGCCTGGTTAATAAACAAAAGCGTCGCGCGACCGAAAACGTGAATCTCTCAACAAACGAAACGAACAATCCAACCAACCTGGGTGCATTCCACGAACTGGCAGACGACCGAGCGGGATTCCATGAATTGGACGGGAGCAGCCGCGCGCTAGTGCTACCCCCACCACGCGTACGCTTTTAACGTGAAGTGAAAACACGTTTCTCGGTTTCCGAGAACGCTAGCGCCCCCTATCCCACTCTGACCCGAGCCGCAGAGCAGTACCACACGAATCGAGCTGAACACGAAAATGCCATTCGCACAACGAACGCGACTTTGTTCTGACGTGCGGTACCAAACATAACCTATAAGTTTACACTCTACGTATTCTATTGATATTGTTCTGTGTTGTGTTCGTGTTAACTGGATTACGTACTTACGGTTTGTGTGCGTCCAAAAGGAGCTGCTCGTTATGATAAAGATGATCCCGCGTGGGAGTTTTCACTAGATAGTCACGAAATTTTAATAGGTGAGCTCTTTAGCACAGTTGTATTTTAGGTTAACGCACCACTGAGTGCAGAAACACGTCCGCACGGCTCGACGGCGCGTGGTATAGTAACCGACATACGTCCAGCGGGGAATCTAAACATGCTCGAAACTCAAACTCGCGATTTTTTACCAAAGTTTTTTTAGTTTTTTCGAAACGGTTTTGGTTAACGTCGAGAGATGATGTCCTTGGCACATACAAGAGCTAGAAATGAGCGATAAGCTAGCATTAGTGACCGCTGTTTTATCTGTCAAGTTGTTTTTCTGGGAATCCACTCTCGCATTTAGTAATAATAATAATTTTTGTTTCTAAGAATGATAGTTTAGCATACGTATTCTATAGATTATGAATTGTTAAATCGTTCGATTCCCGGTATAGCGGCGAGGTTAGCTTCTAAAAATAATAATAACGCTGAGAATTCTTAGAGAAGGTATTTCGTTTTATAAACAAATCCGTGTGAGTAAACGCCTTTCTATTTTTTTTAGATTCCGCGTATCGCGAGCGCATTGAATATTCTCAGAAATCAGCGTCTTTATTTTAGTTCGTCGCTAGATCGACCCGCGGCGCTACTTATTAGCTAAATACTAAGAACAGCTGATCTCACTATTTATAGTATGTACTTTCTTATCAGCGCCATAAAAAAAAAAAACGACATCCCAAACAAACCACACTTTCGAGGTTATTTACACTTCTACGAAATTTTTACTAGTTCTAACCGGATAATACAATAAAATTAATGTTGTAATTATTCGAGGTTGGGTGACGATCCCTGTAACCTCTAACCTCAAATCGCTGATAAAACAACAGAAGAGCATTTAGTTGGGGATTTTGAAATTTTAATCTTTGTAGTTGGAACGGTATCCTATAGAGGCGTTGTTTGATGTTTTATATGTTGTAAAGTTAGCGCTGCGTTGTTCTAGGAAAACTTGTATAACAGATTTCTCAGAATGATTTCTATGAGCTGATGTGTGACGTGTATTTCTTAAAATTTTATGTTCTTTGTTTCGTTTGAATATCTGTAGATTGCCACTGGTCGTATTTTGCGTCAAGAGAAATGACTCGAAAAATCTATAGTAAACACGTTTAATCAAATCAGTAATTAAATTATTTAACTCAACACTTCTTGACGTATGTCAACATAACCTACATCATCGAAAAATTTAAAAATATACTACGAAAATACGATTGTGGCGGAACGAAGCAAAACATATTTTCACTAAAATGATCACATGTGTGTGTATTTATAAATATAAATTGCTCAATATTGCCTTCTTAAGAAATCAAATTAAGGATGTTGTACTAGGAAATAACATCATTGTTATTTTTCTGGGGGATTATTAAGTTTGATCATATTAACAATGCATTAAATTGTCTTTATTGATGGCATTTCTTGTCGTAACTTCCTGTACATAATCTCTGTTCTCATGTCCTCGTTCGCTGTTTTTATGAATAAATTAATTCATTGTGGCTTCTTTTTACGGTTTTACCAACTGGCTGGAAAACATTTTTGCTTTCGTAAATAGTATTATTATTGTACAAGTTTCATAAGACTTAAAATTTCTTAAAATTTCATTGCAAGCGATACATACTAAAAAGGCACTTTGTGGTTATGTGTGTTTACGATTGACATATGGCATTTGATATCAATGCGACCAACCTTAGGAAAAAGTTACTAAGTACGGTGTTACCATTGCTTAAGGTGTTACAATTGGTTAATTGTAACACCGAAAACAGTGTTACAATGCGTGCATTGTGAATACAAATTAGAAAAACAAAATTTGTCAAATATGGTTCATATAACTTGTCCAATTGCTATGAATGTACTGTATTTACTGTATATATTATCAATATATCATACATACTTATTTGGGATTCGTCTGGTTTGGACGGTTTTTATACTATATCTAGACAATTATCAATTCTTATGAATTTTGTTATGCAAAATCCTGAACTGATTGATGTTCATGAAAAATTAAACACTTCACTTTTGATTAGATATTGATATAAGATATTTAATTAAATATATAAAACACAGGAAGTATAGATAAACTTTCAGAAAGTATAAAGTAATAAACAAACAAATTTGTACTTTTCAGGATGCAGACTTACTTTCTATGATATTTTACTACACTGACCTGCCGGTCATAACTAGGTTTTGTAATCTTAGACCAATTCTTATTATATTTTCGGAGAGAAAATATTGTGTTTTTTGTTTGGAGTAGGTTCTCAAGTACTGTATTACAAAACCATATCAATTCTCAGTATATTGTTTTTTATCTCATCAGAATATCTGAATTTTTGTGGAAGGTTTAAGTAAAATTTTGCATTGTTTTTGGACCAGAAACACTAGTAAAACTGTATTTTGGAATGGAGGCTAAATATGCCACAATCAATTAGTATCCAATTTTAAAATATATAGTTTACGTTAAGTTTCACTTATTAATATTTAATTTTTTACCCATTGGTTTATCTGTAAAGTTCTGGTTCTTATCACTAAATTAAATCGTTGCTGGTATTAAGAACAATAGTCTAACAATCAAGTGACATTTGCTGCATGGTCTAACAGCTTTTCAAATTGGCAAGGTTTACTTGTTAGCTTGTTAGCTTGTTTACTTGTGTAGCTTCTATAAAAATTCATATATTTGACAGCACCAAAAATGTAAGCATTTATATTGCTTTGTAACAGATGTTTGCAAATTGTTTTAAATGTTGTTAGTTTGCATTTTAAATGTTTATATGCACCATTACTCCGAACATTTAGGCTGATGATGACTCAATTGTGAGTCGAAACCGGTTCCTAATAACATAAATGAACTCATCAAAGGATTAAGAGTTTTTTTTTCAATATCCCTTTAAATATTAAGTGCTTTAAATATTGTTAAATAAGATTTATTATTAAGAAATATTAAACATTTATGTTTTACCATTTTTAATTAAACACAGTATAAAATAACTCCTTAGTCTTCTTCAGTCTGCCCTCTCTCCCTCATCTGTGCAAATGTTTCTTGCATCTGGAATTTTTAGTGTTTTTCTTGGCGCCGCTTTTTGTTTCATTCCCTTTTCGCTTCCTTTCTTATTTATTTAGAATGATTTTCTTTTGTGCTTTCTTCTTTTTTATTAACAAATAATAATCTTGCAGAATAACAGTTTCTTTTTACTTTGTTTGGGTGTTTCAGGCCAAAATAATGATTTTTTAATGGAGGTGGCATGAGTTCAACTGTTATCTCCAAAGGTGGGGGTATTAATGTCAAAATCGCTACTCTCTGCTGCTAGTTTAAGAATTAGGAATTATTGATGTTCGTAATTCCTACACTCGTGTCGGAATTTGGACAAAATGCGTACCATTTGTTGTAATATAGAAAAAGATGTCGCCATATTATGCAGCGAACTTGGCAGTTTATTATTTCTCGTTCTTTCGTATGTTCTCCACAGGAGGCGTTGTCGCAAAACTGTAGCCAATATAAGAAAACTGGTTGCAAATATGATAATAACTTTGGATTATTTGGAATGTTGCTTAAAAATGTGTTGCGATGAATCATTTATTCAAGCTATTTGGTATCATTCTTGCATGTTATTCTAGGAACTCTCGTATAACAGTTTTTTTTCCTCAAACAAATTCTTTCAACAGTGGTTACTGGGTATTCCCCACAGCTAACTTCTTCGGTATTATAAATCACGCTTCTTCTAACTTTGCATTCCTCGTACTGGTGACTCGGTACTACCGTGTATTCAACCGGCTATCGGCGAGCAGAATCGTGATTTTTTAATAAGTTCATTTCCATCTGGTCGGCAAGCTATAATTTTCTCTCATCTCTCCTCTTCGGAGCTGTATACACCAAACCTGTATGTACGCCGGAGGTATTCCTCTCAATACTGAAGAGACGATGATGATGCATTTTGTATCCGATAAATAGGAGTTCGTGAGATTCCAGTTCGTATTCACTGAAAGACGGGCTCTTTTCTTGGAAGTTTTTGGCTCCATGGAGATGAAGGCCTTTATGAAAAAAAGGTCGAGGAACTCCCGGTGTAAGTAAGAGCACGGAGAGAAGCAGCGCACTTGGATCGGCACAAGCGGTAGTCATTTTTTCAGGTGCCCTGACGTCACGCATCTACACCTGGCCGGTTGCGGCCGTATGCTGTAATACGGCGAGAACAATAGAGGAAGTATTTCCGTCCTTGTTCTACTTTGTATTGAAGAGTCTTTGACCTCAATTGTTTCCCCTTGCTCGCTTAGGGTGGGAACAATATTTTGATTCGATTTTTCTACCCGGGTCGATAACGTTGTTATACCAGGGGTTCTAAAAAGTGCGTCTGAGATGAACAAAATAAAAAGAAAAATACAAAAAATGTCGTGTGTCGTACTGCATTAAAGCAAAATGGAGAGAAAATATGGGCGATCTTAAATATATGATATATTAAAACAAAATTACTAAATATGCACCGTTTTTTTCCTTCTCATATTTTCACGTATAATATACCGTGATATCAAAAATTATCTTCGTCACGATTCATGACAGACTTTGACACTCAAAAATGATTGACATAAATGTGTGATAGGAGCTGCGACAATCATTTTAAAATCCATGACCACCCTCGACCAAAGTAATTTTTGATATCACGGTAATGTAATAATATATCCTAATGATATACAGGGTTAGCCAAAATTATCGGAACACCTAAATAATTCGCCAACGGTAAGAAATTGTAATTGTTCAAACAAAAGTTTTTTGCTTTTAAACAAGCTATCGTATAAATATAGTTTCAATATACTGGGTGCTTATTTTATAATGGAAATTTGGTAACATTTCCTATTTTTTAAAAAGAACAACCTGTATATTATTACAAGTTTTAATTCTATGAATTATTTTTATAAAATGCGTTATTTTTTAATTATAAGCTATTAACCAAAAATTACCGGAACACCTAAACAATTCTTCAAATCCAAAAATTATTATACAGTGTGTTCATTTTATTATGGATATTTGCAAACCTTTCCGTTTTCTAATAGAACATCCTGTATATTTTAAAAAATTCTAATATAAATTATAAGAACTTTTTGTAGACATTTTTTATTGAAAATGAATTATTTTTTAGTTATGAGCAATTAATTAAAACTCCTGAACTTCAAATTAAAAATATTTTCCCACATACATACACATTAATTTATTTTAATATGGCAGTTTGGGCATTTAATTTAATTCTATTTAATTGTGTTGTTATTTTTTCTTAGTATTTTTTATTTTTTACCCGTTTGGTGCAAGTAAAAGTTTATGATTTTTGATTAATTGCTTATAACTATAAAATAATGCATTTTATACAAAAATTATTCTCACATAAAATTCTTAGAAACAAACTTAGCATTAAAAATATAAAATATACAGGATGTTCTGTTAGAAAAACGCAAATTGCAAATTTCCAAAACAAAATAAACAAAGAGAGCTAAGCTGTTTAAAATCAAAAAAACTAATATTTTATTTTTTTGCAGTTGAAGAATTATTAAGGTGTTCCGGTAATTTTGTCTATTTTTGGTTAATAGCATATAATTGAAAAAAAAAATATTTCACAGAAAATGTATTCCTATAAAAAGTTCTTAGAATTATGTGTTTTATTTAAAAAAGGGAAAGATTATCAAATTTCTTTAATAAAATGATGTATATTGTAAATATATTTAAACGATAGCTTGTTCAATACCAAAAAAACTTTTGTTTGGACAATTTTTTGAAATTTCTTTCGGTTGGAGACTTATTTAGGTGTTCCGGTAATTTTGGCTAACCCTGTATATATATATAATGTTGAATACAAAAATCTATCGATCATCAAAACTTGGTTAAAATTAGCACAATTGCAAATTCAATTCATTACACCAAGTCAGATTAATATCTTTCTCAGATAACTGTTTTTCCTAACGTTTTTTACTATACAGAGTGTCCAGTCTTCCCCCAGAATAAGTGGTAATTTTATTTATTTGAAAATACACATAATGCGACAACGTTAAATAGGGATAGTTGTGCATTTTCATGCTGATCAATTCGCTAAAATAACATTCCTGAGATATTTAAAAAATTGTGAAAATGTTTAACAACAGACTGTCCGAAAGTAATATTAAAGGTTAATAATATGGTGACATACAGGCGTGATGTGGATCTTTAACAAATAAAAAAAAATCAACCACAACCTGGATTTGAACCAGCGACCTTTGTGTCGCTAGCACAATGCTCTCCCAACAGAACTATTGAGGCCTATGAGTCGGCTATGACATTTGTTAGGGACAGTTGTCAATATCGAGTAAAGGCTGTTGTTGCTGTAATTTTTAATTAATTTAAAATTTGCGTCCCGCCTGTATGTTACCATATTATTAACATATAATAGTTTTAGAAAATACTGTTTGGCAACCTAGATGTTGAATAGCAAAACTATTTTTTCTGTTTATGCTGAAAGCTAATATTAGATAATATTCTGGTTTTATTTTGTATCTAGTTCTACTAATGAACAAGCAATCAAAAACAGTATAATATAGTCTAACGATGATAGCTTGTTAACAGAGTATGAAAATACATAAAATAAGTCATTTGGCAAGGTTTACTTTATCAAGGTCTCATGTGGCTTTTTATGCTGATCAATTGTCTAAAAAAAAAATCTTTTTTCAAGCTTGAAGGTATTAACGATAAACTGCAATTTTAATTTTTAGTTTTTCTATTAATTTGCTATTAATTTTTTTGTTATTACAATAATTCTGATCTGATTTGATTAATTTGATTGAAACATATAAATACATATAAACTTACATTACACCCTGTATAATGTCAGGACCTAAAATATGAGTTTCGTGTGTAATTCTTTCGTAGACTTTGGTGCAAAATCATGGTAACGTGGCAAGTGTTGTGCACCAACCGTGCTCTCATTAACGTCAACAATAAAATAATTGCATTGTAACTAGATATTAAGCTTATACTAAAAAATTCAATAGAGCACTGGTATTTAAGGTAACATTCAAACTTGAAAATTCATTATGTCTCGTGCGACTTGTTTCACTTTAAGTATAATGCAGTAATGCATTGTTTTGCATTATCAAAATAGAGTTTGTAGGTATAGAATCCTAAAAATAGAGGAAAACTATGTTTGGGCTCCGATATAAAAACCTTCTATTGACTTCACTGGCACGGCGATGCGTGCCTTTTACCTCGCACTCGCACGTAGTAGTCACGATTTGTAATAATAAATCAACATTCTCGGAATTTGCGGGTAGCTGTGACCATTTATATTTAGATTACCCACATATCGTCGTGTGTGGTACCTATATAAAACCGCACCTATGTGGGCTCAATCGATATTAGAGACAATGCTTATAAAATACGCACACGGCTGCCTATTTCCCTTTTCCTGTCGACCGACCATAAACCAAAATAATAACGGCAGAAATTTTATATTTATGGGATTTATTATACTTATTATACTGCTGTGGGGAACGCACATGAACGAGTTGGAGCTTTAAAATTATAGACAAACGCATAATAATGTAGTAACTTCGATATATCATCGTTCTTTCATCATTTTGAAATCGGTTACCTCTGTCCAATGATCATTTGGATCAAACAAAAACTTCTCTTTAATAAACAATGCTGGAGATAATTCTTTGCTGTATCATAGTACATAATTTATTTTAGTGTCTTTCAGTTCTAATAATATCAGAATTTTAATTTAATATCTGTTCTTAAAAACACTGGTATTTTATCAATTTAAAAACCCAAAACTCTTCACAAAAAAACTAGTTTGCAAGCCACATTTTCCTTAGAAATGCTATATAAAACTTTAGACTCTCGGGCATAGGTGGTCGTTCTTTGTTAATAATATTTTACGAAAAACAATTTAAACATATACTCTGCCATAACATGGCTATGTCAGACTTCAAATATATGGAGTAGAAACTCCTGCGATTGAGGCATGAACTTTATTTGATTTATTTCATACGAAATATGAGTATGTACTCACAAATAATTAATTTTGAAGTACGTGCTCACAGTGAGCATCTACTACATATTTTTATTCTTATGACTATTTTATTAAATTCACATTGGTCGTAAAATAAACGAGTACTAAAATAGTTTTCACTAATCCTTAAATTTTTTAAGTTATTGCCTTATTGTTTAAAAACATATTAAGAAACAAATTATATCTCACTAACTAGAAGTGGTTTATGACAAAAGAAGCATACCTATTTTTTAAAGAAAGTTGTTCACAAAAGTACTAGCATACTATTGTGTAAACGACTACTGTTTTAAAAAAATGGTGGTCCAATAACAAATCAGTATTTGGAGTGGAAATTATTTGATAATATTATAAATACGCTGTATACAAATTAGTTGTCCTATGTCTTGAAATATGATGGAAGCATCCGTTCTAAATATAATATTTGATTGAGATCGGTCGTGTTATATCGGCATTATTATAAAACTAGTTAGCCAGGATTTAACAGATATTTCGATTCTAGTGACAGAGTTTTATATTAATGCAGACACGACCGATCTGAATCAACTAGAATTTGCTCATGTAGCTAGACTATTAATTTTGCCAAAAAAAATGTCATAGACAGAAACGGCGGCTCACTTGCAAAATCGTTGAAAAAAGACTAAACAGCCAGTTCAGTGGACCCAATAGGCCATATTTCCGCTAAAATATGCTTTTCTTACGAAATTGATGTTAAAAGTTATATACGACGTCAATTTTTCCTCCGGTACAACTTTGAAAAAGGTGGAGTTATGAATTTTTGAGAAAACGCAGATTTTTCCGGTTTTTCCGAATTTCCTCCGTTAATATTAATCCAATCGAGTCCGTGTAGGGTTAATGTTTTTCGTCTTTTCATTCTCTACAATTCTCCTGTTGAAAGTATCAAGATTGCTCCATTGGTTCAGCTTTTACAAGTCAAAACGGAAACAAAAACAATTTTTTTGAAATTTTTTGTTTATAACAAATTTAGTAATGATATTTGCGAGACGAAAACGCATCACAATACATCTACGGACTGTTCCACGTGACCTGGGACCGTCGTCTTCCAGATACTAGTTTTTTCTGCTCTATAGCCTGGTCTATATATCATTTTAATGATTTTAAAAACTATTTGAGTTTTGAAAACGTTGACGTTGGCGACGCGACGTTGGTATTCCCGACGACTTTGAAATTTACCACTGTTAATTGCAATTTTATCATAAACAAACAAACGCACAGAGATAAACACTTCTCAGGATGACGTCTTACACGGTGTAGAATCATTTGTTTAGTGATTTTAGTCAAATTTCCACTTGACCGTAATACCTACTGTGTGTTTTTACTTTATCATACGCAGTATAAAGAAGTATGTAATCGTGCCGAAAAAAAAATTGAGATTTTAGCGGAAATAGGTATTTATGGCTCCCTGAACATTTTTTACCAAGGTACAAAAAAAATGTCTGTGTGTGTGTATGCAGTGGCGTTACTAGGAGTCAGTGGGCCCGTGTGCGAACAAAAACAATGGGCCCCCACTTTATTTAATACTTTGAAACCCTTAAACCCTTATTTGACTGCCCACTAAGACTTTTTATACTGTTTATACGTTTTTTATACTTTATACAGTGTGTCTCACGGAATGTTGGATTGTGTGAGTACTTTTGTTATTATTGGAGATAGAAAGTCGGTTAAATGGACAAAGTAGTGCATATTTATGTGCTCTTTCATAATCTGTTCAGAAAACAGTTGAATTTAAAATGGTTTCCAAACTATTTTGAAGAAACCTAACATTTCATTTTTTAATTATGATCATAACTTCTTTATTTGTGATTCCATCAAAAAAGCGTTTTGACATTATAAAGGCACTTTTTCCCTACAATTTGATTATGTCAATTTAACATTTTTTTCGTCAATGAATTCGTCAGAAACAGTCGTAACATTTGTTTTTCTTATGGCCGCCATATTGGTTTTATACAAGTTTGGATTCATCAATTCTCTCTGAGTAATTTGGAATGCCTCATGCCATATTTTGATTACAATAAGATAATAGAAACTAAAAATTGAAGACTGAAAATTGTACACTTTGAGAATTGCTGAAAATCGCATACTGCCATGGAAGACGTTTTGTGAAATAATGTAATATCTACCCATCTGTAACCATTTGTTGAAACAAATTGGTGAAAATCTAGAATTTATAAAAAAATATAATGGTCCGATGAAACATATTTTTGTAACTGCGGTATTTTTAACTGAAACGAACTGGGCCCGCAAAAAATAATACCTTTTTGTACCGCGCCATAGTCGGGTGTAGTTGGTTTTAATGTATGGTGCGGTACGGTGGCCAACCAATTAACCGGACCAATTTGTTATAACAAAAATCTAACTTGGGAGATGTATCGGCAATATTGCTCTCTGAAGACGTGGAAGAAAGAATGAACGATATACTGTTGGCCTTACAATAAGGTATGTGGCTCCTACGAGACAACTGCACATAATGCCCGAATTGTGAGGAACTATTTAGATATAAGACATAAACGGAGAGTAATTGCTACCTATTCAGAAATATTATGGCCACCAAAATTGCCGGATCTTACTGCTTCTGATTTTTATCTATGGAATGACTTATAAAATAAGGTGTATGGTGTTTATAATTTTTGTAACGTTGGGGAGTGACACTGCTTTCAATTCGATTGACAGAAGAACCCTCGGTAACGTCACCTGATTACGGAATGCTGTGAAAAATGCCTCCGTAAACATGGCTAGATTTTTGAAAACATTATTTAGTTTGTTAAAATGTTGTTACTTTTTTATGTTGTGTAGTTAGTTCAAGTAAATACATTCCAAAAGTTTACTGCAACTTGATTATGGGGACATAAATACTGTATCACTCAAATGTGTTTTTCATGACACCATGCGATTTTCGGATATTATAGAAAAACTCCAATTCTGTCGGCTTGTTGTGTTGTAAATATGGCTAGTGGTATACCAAATTACTTTGAAAAAAATCTGAATCCAAACATGTATAAAACCAACATGGCGTCCATAAGAAAAACAAAAGTTTCGTTTGTTTCTGACGAATTCATTGGCGAAAATTTTTTGACTAACATATTCAAATTGTAGGGAAAAAGTGCCTTTATAATGTCAAAACGGTTTTTTGAAGGGATCACAAATAAGGAAGTTATGACCATAATTAAAAAGTTACATTTTTTGGTTTTTTCAAAATAGCTTGAAAAGCAGCCTTGAAGTTATTTTCTCTATTGTTATAATTAAAAGTTTATTGTTTGTTTAGAAAATAAACTGCTTCCGGGTTATGCCGTGTGTCAAGATTTGTAAATGCTGACGTTTCGCGAACCATGTTGCTCGCTTCTTCAAAGCTAATGAATACTGGAAAGCTACTGAATAAGCGAGCAACATGGTTCGCGAAACGTCAGCATTTACAAATCTTGACACACGGCATAACTCGGAAGCAGTTTATTTTCTAAATGATTCTGGCCGTGAAAGCCTACGTACTATTTATTGTATGTGTTTGTAGATCTTAATAAAATTGTATTATTACTAATATGTTTTGTTGTTTGTGTAACAATAAATATATGGTATCGAGTTTAAATTGGTATCCGTGGAGGCCTGCCTACCTACTTTTTGAAATGCTCGACTCCATTTATTTACGTTATGCTGGCATCTTATTGCAACCCAGGGGCCCAGAAACTGCTCAGATCTCTTTTTTTTAGCCCGAAATCGTATCCCGCGCTCAGGGGGGCTTTCAGTTAATTTTTAGAACAATTATGACAAATTCCAACACATCGTCTACTAAAAGTAAAAGTCACTAACTATAATTTTTACAATTTATTGAAACAGGAATTAATAGTAGCCATATCTTTATAAATATGAATCTTATATGAGGAGGTGATGACTAAGTGTTGTAAGTTGTCTAAAATCCATTAAATCTCTAGAAAATTACATTATATTTACTGGTATTCCTTCTTAAAGTCAGGTTTTCGTAATTATTAGATTTTAGTTAGTGACTTTACCTTTAAGCCGACGATCTCATATTTTTCGCAAGACCTCCCGAACACCCGGCCGGCTCCAATGGGCCCCCCTGGCTCGTGGGCCCGTGTGCGCCGCACACCACGCACACCTGCTATTTACGCCACTGTGTGTATGTATGTGTGTACTCGATTTTTGTGGAGACGATTTCGGAGAAACTACTGAAGGTATCGGGATGAAACTTCATATTTAGAAGTTTCATGACTAAGCTTAGAGCTGAAAAGCCTTTGGTACAAAAGGGTCCAAAAGAACTGGACGTTTCCTGTAAGCATTTTTCAAGGACTTTGCAAATGTGCCGCCATTTCTGTGATTTCCTCAAAATAGTTAAATAGTAAATTCAAGTGGAGGAAATTCTGAACAATTGATGTCTGCGACATTTTTTGGTAACATTAGTAGTTTAGCTGCAAGAGCTCTATTTGATCGAGATCGGTCGCATCTGCATTGATATAATACTATAATAGTGAGCCAGAATTTTCCAAATATATTTTCAGTCTAATGACCGTACCGGTAGTGTCAAATGCTGATGTTTTGACAATATCTCACTATATCTACTGTCAACAGTAAAAAGATTTCATATTGTGATACCGTGTAGGGTCCTTGCCTGACGGCGTCGGATAGGCAGCGTGTTCAGCGTGTCCAAAATGCACGTGTTCTGTTTGTTTTTGGTTTGAGGAAATATGATCATGTATCGAATGGGCTGGGCGACTTGGGGTGGTTGAACATGGATAACACTAGGGTGTTGCATGCAGCAATATTATATCATAACTTGCTATCCAAGAGGATCCCACAATACCTCATGCGGAAGATACGCTGTAGAACGGATGTCCATAACCTTAATTTAAGATTCAGGGGTTTGTTTGCTCCACCTGCCCATCGCGCTGAGCTGTATAAACGGCCATTCTCTTACCAGGTCAGTCACATATACAATGGCCTCAGGGAAGATATGAAAAAATTATCATTAACAGTTTTGGGGGAAATGTGAAGTGTTGTCTGTTTGCTCAACAGGGGGGACTTTAGGCATTGAGCGCACATCGGAGGCTGTTTTAATTTTTATTTTTTATGGACATGTGCGATGTTTTGTTGACTTGGATTTGGTGCAATTACGTGTAATTAGACTCTAGAGTAATTTTTTTGTTTGTTTTTGTTTTGATATGTTGTCGGAATTATTGTTATATTATTCGTACAATTATGTTGCATTTAATATTGTTTTATGTTAGTAAAGGACTTATTAGTTTGGTAATTATGTATTTATGTGTCAAATCCTGGCTAACTAGTTTTATGTTAATGCAGACACGACTGATCTCAATCAAATAGATTCTCATGCAGCTAAACTATTAATTTTATATATTTTATGATATAGTCATACACCCGGCCACATCAGATTTTTTTTTTAAATTGCTTATTTCTTGAGACGGTGTCCCTAACAGAGAAACATTTCGCACGCCTCTGGCTCTATTTTGAGAAGTGGTATCTTCGCGAGGAGCCCAGCTCTGAGAACGGCACCGAGCAGACACATAGACCAGTTCTCCATAGGCCGCTCGGATCTTTTCCGAGTAGAGACGTTTAACAGCCGGATTCCCGGTATTCGGCTTCTCTTCTTATTTCGTTCATATCCAATTCTGCGGAATTTCTTTCTTGTCCGGCTGGGAGTTCCCCGTAAAATCGCGACGTCACAGCTCCGCGAACAACAACGGCAGCGGAACAACTCTAACCTCAATTTCGGTGCTCTAAAACGTAAGCCGGGCGCGCGCTTTTTGGGTCGCGGTTCAGTTTTCCCAAAACGTGGCCGAAGAACCGTTCGGTCGGATGTACCGTTCTGTCAGAGTTGTCGAAATTTGTTGAATTTTAAGGACATTTCGCGTCTGTCTAGTTCCACTGTAAAAAGGAACAAAAGGTTTGATAGATGCCAATATAATTCTAGTTAGGGTGGCTGTATTTATTTCCCTGCACATTTTGATAGAACGTAGATCTTATGCATGTCACACCCGTCACAGAAAATGAATAAGGTATTGTTCAATTTTCTTCAGGAATAATAAAAACTTTGAAAAATTTGTGTATAGTAATTAACCCGCTTTGAAATACTGTAGTAGTAATATAGGAGTGATGTAATGTCACACCCGTCACATATCCTATACTGCATTTTCTAGTCACTACTGCTGCAAAAGTAGAAAAAACAAAAATTCTGAAAGTATTGTCTAGCTTTTTGAAAATTATGATAGAAAAAACTGAAACATAGGATATTATTTGACAACCATATAATATAGGCTATAATTCACCAGTATGAAGTTTATAACGAGACGCCAAGCTAGTCATGCGATAATGCGAGTGAATTTTTTTATCTACGGCTCCTAGATTACATTTCTTAATTTAGTTCGCTGTTTTATAATCATAAAATACAGAACTGTTACCATAAAACCCTGACCTCTCATCATAATTGGAAAAATGTCGACAACATCTTTTTAGGCAAAAGGTAGTTATCGGGAAAAGCTGAGAATGGAGATAAAAAGGTATATCATGTGACGAGCACTTAATATTGGTTATAATTCACGTGTTTTCTCTACAACTCCTAAATTGTATTTGTCATAAATTATGTTCATAAATTGTCACCATTCATAAACTGTCACCACGCACAGTTTGGTGTTTTATTATGACAGTTCGGTGTTTTATTGTGACATTTCAGTGTTTTATGCTCATAAAATATAGAACTGTCATCATAAAACACCGAATTGTCATCATAATTGTAATAAAGAAATCGAGAAAATCCTTTAAGAAAGAAAACTGCATGTGGTTTTAAGCAAAAGATGGATATCTAAGATTCTAAGAAAGCAGCTTACAGTGAAAGAGATCAAGCGAATGATCTTTTATATGCTAGCAAATACAACGTTTTATAGACAACTCCTAAATTATATTTCATATAATTATATTCATAAATTCATAATTCTGTTCTTGACAGGAGGCTAAAAATATAACGATGAAAACAAAAGAAGAGTTTGATCAATCTGACGCTTCTCAGTAGAAACATTATTCGAATTTGCAGCTATAATTACAGCTATAATTCACAAAGTTGTCAAATAAGAAAAAGGAAAATTTAGAAACCAGTCCAACAAAGTAAAAAGCTAATGTTGCATATTTATAAAGAAATGTTGATTGACTATTTTAGAAAATCTATATAAATTTAAATTATTGGAACCCAAAACGGTTTAATTTTGAATTTTTAGATGAATCCAAATAGAACCTGTATTATAGATGTAGATTGTGCTGGTCACACCCGTCACAGTAACGGCATTTTGTCCAAACTTAACACAATTTAAAGAATTCTATCTAATAAATTTCCCACAAAAAAAAATCTGATGGTTCCAGGCACATGACTTTATCATACAATATATAAAATGTCAAAAAAATATCAGCGTTTGACCACTACCTGCTGTCATAAGAATGAAACAAATGTCAAATCCTGGCTAACTAAGTTATAATGCAGACACGATCTCGATCAAATAGAGTTTGCTCATACAGCTAAACTATTAATTTTACCAGAAAATGTAAAAGTTCCTCCACTTTAATTCATTATTTAACTATTTTGACGAAATTACAGAAATGGCGGCTCATTTGTAAAATCCTTGAAAAATGCTTAGAGGATACATCCAGTTCCTTTGAACCCTTTTGAAAAAACGCTTTTGAGTTCTAAGTTTGGTCATGAAACGTCTAAATATGAACTTTCGTCCCGATATCTTTAGTAGTTTCTCCGAAATCGTCGCCACAAAAATGGGGTACACACACACAGACATTTTTTGTACCTTGGAGAAAAATGATCAGGGGGCCAAAAAGACCTATTTCCGCTAAAATAGATTTTTTTACTATGTATGCAAAAGTAAAAAGTTTGGAAACAAAAGTTATTTGGTTTTACCTTATCTATGATACTTCACACGACCTGCTTTGGTCATACTAGTTCGAAACTTACCGCTACCATTTCCGGTCATTTTGACCCTTCTTGACATGAGTTCCTTACAAAATTTGTGTCTACTATGAACAGCGAAGACCCGGTAGTTTGTTACGTGTATTCATTAATTCTCGGCATGGAGTTGAGACACCCTCTATCTATAGTAACAGTTTCCCCTACCAAGGGGACGAATATCCTACTGTGCGGCGGTTATATCTCGAAAACGAACAACATCGCTCTTATTTCAAACCCCAGGAAGCCGAGTACTCGTTTTAAAACCTTTCATGGAAACCCATGAATGGCGGCGTTTAAGAATCACTCGAAATCGAGGGTAGTTTTTTCGTCATTTTCTTGGAATACTCGTAATACCAGGTAGATGAAGTGCTGGGTAGAAAGTGACACTTCGACAAGGTTATTTTTGCATTAGAAATAAAAAAGAAAACAGGTTCGTTAAGTAATTATTAATACAGCCAGTTGCAATATTTCCTTCGCAGGATTCTCGGAATTTGTAGGTTAACCTAAAAAAGCAACGGACACGACGAGTAATTAGCTGTACGGGCGACAGTACGCCAGTGGCGCTGTAGGCAATCGTTACATCTTGCGTTGTCACTTTTCGGTACATAATAAAAAAATATCGGCCAATTACAAGTTCTCGGAATCGGCGACGTTTCGAAAAATCTAATATTAAACCGAAGCCGTATTACGGCTAGAATGATAAAAGCAATTTTGCGATTCCGAGTAATTGTTATCTTATCGTTGGGGAATAGATTTATTTACTGGTCTTATGTTTGACGGATGATTCAGTAAATTATGTATAATGTAGAAAATGTACACGGAATAATGGGGGTCTGGTATTAGACACTTGGATGCGATAAGATAGGAACAATTGACAATTAAACAGCTCCGTACGAGGAATGCGCGCTAATCGTTCTTGGTTTCCTATAACAATTAACAATGTTGCTTTGTTCTACGGATACAATTAAAAGGCTGCTAATAATTTCTGAGAGGAAACTAAAATGCATTACGCGAATTGGATATAATGCTTGACTTTTAAAGATAATTTGGAATTATTGGCTTTCTACTGAATTATGTACTGTTCCGGAGGACAAGTCATAATAATTTTATTATCTATTGGAAAAATTATTCGTGTTTTTTTCTTAGAAACATTTCTACTCGTTTTGTGGGAGCGGTTAAAATACAAAAATGGTTATAACTTATCCAATTTAAAAACTTCTTTGTGGAACTTTTAGACAATATTTTTGTAATGTTTATTATCTATCAGAAAAGGTTGCCCAAAAGCAACCAACATTCTACCGTCTTTTTTTTAAATTCGTCAATTTGTTCTTTTGGGAGCGGTTAAAATACAAAAGCTTATAAATTATTCAATTTAAAAATTTTTTGTTGAACTTTCAGACAATAATTTAAAAATAATTATTCATTAGTAAATATTGTCTAAAATCAGCGTTTTTACGTTGTTTTTTAAGTGAAACTGCTTTGAGCTATAACTTATCCAGTTTTAAAGATTTCTTTGTAAAACTGTCAGACAATAATTTTGAGACATTTATCTAGGGGATAATATTGGTCAAAATCAACATTTTGCGTCGATTTTTTGAAAAAATCCGTTAAATTTGCTGATGTCTTGTGGAAGCGGTTAAAGTACAAAATACGCTACAACTTATCTAATTTTAAGACTTTCTTTGTGAAACTTTCGGACAATAATTTTGAAATATTTATCGGTTGGAAAATATTGCGCAATCAACATTTTCCCGTCGTTTTTTGGAAAAATTTCGTTAATTTTGTTTAGGTCTTGTGCCCAAAATCAACATATTCCAGTTTTTTGTTCAGGTCTTGTGGGAGTGGTTAAAGTATAAAAAAGACTGAAACTTATCCAATTTTAAGAATATCTTTGTGGTACTTGCACACAACAATTTTAATCTATTTATCTATTGGAAAACATTGCCAAAAATCAAGATTTTACTTTACAACATCAACTTTTACTATTGTTAGAAAAACTCCTTTAAATTGGTTGACGTCTTGTGGGAGTGGCTGAAGTACAGAAAATGCTATAATTTATCCAATTTTAACAGCTTCTTTGTAGAGCTTTCAAGCAATAATTTTGAAAGTACTATCTATCGAAACAAGATTTCCCAAAACGAAATTTTTCGATGTGTTTTAGAAAAAACTCCTTTAAATTTGTACAGGTCTTGTGGGAGCGGTTAAACTACAAGAAAATGTTATAAGTTATCCAATTTTAAGAATTTCTTTGTGTAACTTTCAGGTAACAATTTTGAAATATTTATCTGTCGGAAAACACATTGCCCAACATCAACATTTTTCCGTCTCTTGTTATAAAAACTGCTTTAAATTTGTTCACGTCTTGTAGGAGCGGTTAATGAAATGAAATGAAACTTTATTCGTTCTACTATTACATAGTGTTGTGGATTAATAACTAATGTACATGTTAGGTGTATGTCAGAGTATTCTTCTCATTGATTCTTCTCTCTGTCTTCGCCTCGAGTGGTGAGAAGTTCGTCCTCGGGCTAGTGGTATCGCGGGTTCTTGTTGTTTTTTTTTATCTTTACGACGATGTCAAATTGTTTTCCTCAAAATCATGGGCCGGACTTTTTGTTTGAATTGTTTATGTTTTAGTTTTTACTTTATCATACGCAGTATAATAAAGTATTGTAATCGTGCCGAAAAAAAAAATTGAGATTTTAGCGGAAATAGGTCTTTTTGGGTCCCCTGAACATTTTTGACCAAGGTACAAAAAAATGTCTGTGTGTGTGTGTGTATGTGTGTGTGTATGTGTGTGTGTATGTGTGTGTGTATGTGTGTGTGTACCCGATTTTTGTTGAGACGATTCCGGAGAAACTACTAAAGGTATCGGGACGAAAGTTCATATTTAGAAGTTGCATGACTAAACTTAGAGCTGAAAAGCTTTTGGTTCAAAAAGGCCCAAAGGAACTGATAGTTTATTCTAAGCCTTTTTCAAAGATTTTGCAAATGAGCCGCCATTTCTGTAAGTTCGTCAAAATAGTTAAATAATAAATTAAAGTAGAGGAAATTTTGAATAATTTATGCCTATGTCATTTTTTTGTAAAATTAATAGTTTAGCTGCAAGAGCAAATTCCATATGATCGAGATGGGTCGCATCTGCATTGATAAGAAGGTACATAGTAGCCTGGATTTGACAAATATTTTTTTGTACTGTCACTACAGAAATGTCTATGGTTGTCACTTTTTTGTGCTGTCACACTCGAAAACAGCTGATTTCATTAGAGTATGCATCAGAGGTTGAAGAACCGCTATGGAACGTTGCCGCTCTAGTGGGGCAAACTCCGGCAAAGTACAAAATATAAATTTCAAATACAATAAGATCACCAATTTGATTGTTTGTTGATAAGAAATATCAACCCGTCTTTATATCTAATTCTATAAACGATAAATTGAGAAAATTGTAAATAAAGTATAGCGATGAGTGTAGTTTTATTTTAGTATGAATTCACATTCTTATTTTACAAGGGGCGGAGAGATGGGATTGCCTTATGGTCGATTGTCCATAGATCATTTCTGAGTATTGCACCAAAGATATGTAATGTATTTCTGGTTTATCTGAGGAAAGCGGGGGTTAACGTGTTGGTTGTACTTTTGTTGGACAGAGATATGTTTTGCAGCCATTCTAGGGAATTTATTTGTTCGATGAGTCAATACTCATCAATAGTCGTCAATACTGGGTTGGTGTAGTTTGTGCTCTGGTTTCGCAATCTGTATTATATTATTTGTTAATTTTATATTTCTTGGGCTTCGAGCGTATGTGTACTCATTAAATTAAAGCCACACACATGTGTTAATTCAATGCTGTGGCATGTCTAACCGATCGTTATTCGCTCATTTTGTATTGTGTTTTTCACTTTGTATAGTGTTTTTCTTTTTGTGAATAAAGATTTATTATTGTTATTATTATCGGTCAAATCCTGGCTAACTAGCTTTTATTTTAATGCAGATACAACCGATCTCGATCAAATAGAATCTCATGTACTATTCATTTTATAAATAGTATGATAAAGTCATGTGCCTGGCCACATCAGATTTTTTGTCTTTGTCTGGTATCTCGTTGTATGTGTTGATGGATTCCGTTGTAATATTCATCCTGTTTTTGGATGTCTTCACTCGCTGGGTGCGTATTTTGTATCGTTGTCTTGTGTTAAGGTTGTGAATGTCGTGGTTGGTTGTTAGCGTCAGTTGTGTTTTAATTAGGTTGTTTTGTATTTTATGCAGTAAAATCATGTCGTTCATCTTCAAGGTGTCTCGAATCGTTAGTTCTCCTGTTAGGTGGTATAGTTGACTTGTTGGCGTGAAATGGTCTATGTTATACAATAACTTTAGCGCTTTGTTCTGTATTTGTAACGTGTTTATATTTTTTTGTGTGGTTGTATCCCATATAGTTCCTAGGTAATTTATGTTTGCCAAGAACATTGCGTGGTAGATTGCTTTTTTTGTTGTGTAAAGTACCAAAAATGCTAAAACATCCAATGTTAAGAATTTGTTTGTGTAACTTTTAGGGAATAGTTTTTAAATTTTAATCAATCGGAAAAAATTGTCCAAAATCAACATATTCCCAGTTTTTCTTTAAAAAGAAACTTATTTTATTTGTTCACGTGTTGTGGGAGCAGTTAAAGTACAAAAAGGCTATAACTCATCCAATTTTAAGAATTTCTTTGTGTAAGTTTCGGGCAATAATTCTGACATGTTAATCTATCGGAAAATGTTGCCCAAATCAACATTTTACCGTCTTTTTTTCTAGAAAAACTTCTTTAAATTTGTTCAATGTGGGAGCGGTTAAAGTACAAGACAAGATTATAAATAATCCAATTTAAAAAATTTGTTTGTATAACTTTCAGACAATAATTTTAACTATAATATTTATCAAAGGCAACATTTTGCGTCGATTTTTAGAAAAACTCCGTTAAATTTGCTAATGTGCTGTGAGCGGTTAATCTACAAAATAGGCTACAACTTATCCAATTTTAAGAATTTCTTTAGAAGTCTTTGGAATATATTGCTCAATTAACATTTTCCCGTCGTTTTTTAGAAAAATTTCGTTAAATTTGTTTTTGTCTTGTGGTAGCGGTTAAAATATAAAAAAGAATGTGACTTATCCAATTTTAAAAATATCTTTGTGGTACATGCACACAATAATTTTAATATATTTATCTATTGGAAAAGATTGCAAAAAATCAACATTTTACCGTTTTTTGTTAGAAAAACTCTTTTAAATTGGTTCACGTCTTGTGGGAGCGGTTGAAGTACTAAAAAAGCTATAGGTTATCCAATTTTTACAGCTTCTTAGTAGAAACTTCAAACAATAATTTTGAAAATATTATCTATCGAAACAAGATTTCCCAAAATGAAATTTTCCGTAGTGTTTTAGAAAAAATCCTTACAGGTCTTGTGGGAGCGGTTAAACTACAAGAATATGTTATAATTTATCCATTTTTACGAATTTCTTTGTGTAACTTTCAGATAACAATTTTAATATATTTATCTGTCGGAAAAGAAATTGCCCAAAATCAACATTTTTCCGTCTCTTGTTATATGTACCAAAAACGCTAAAACAACCAATTTTAAAAATTTCATTGTGTAACTTTCAGGGAATAGTTTTTAAATTTTAATCAATCGGTACAAATTGCCAAATTCAACCTATTCACTTTTTTTGTAAAAAGCTCATTTTATGTGTTCACGTCTTGTGGGAGCGGTTAACATATCCAATTTTAAGATATTCGTTGTGTAACTTTCAGGCAGTAATTTTGAAATATTTATCTGTCGTAAAACATTGCCCAAAATCAACATTTTTCCGTCTTTTGTTAGAAAAACTCATTTAAATTTGTTTATTTTGTGGGATCGGTTAAAGTATCAAAACGGCTAAAACATCTAATTTCAAGAATGTGTTGAACAATTTTCCAACACTTCAAACAAATCTCAATGGTTTTTTTTCTAACCACAAATCGCAGATAAGACCGTCAAATTCCGAACATTGCCAATCAATTATTTATAGGCAACGCACACAACAAGGCCAGCACAAAATTCACTGTAACGTGAGAGAGATATGCAGACCGGGCGTATTTTTGCGTACGCCACTGTTTCGTTGATCGCGCGGAGGTAGATAGAAACAAGGTAGGCAGCGCGGGGACTGCGAGCGCCTCTACCGGTCTCTGTTAGAAATTCCGGGAAACGGTTTCGATCAGACTTCTTGGAACCGGCGGCGGTTCGGTTACGAGCGCGCCCGCCGCTGCGGCCGGCGGCAGCACCATCGCCTCGAACTGTCAGACCACGATCCGACTCGCACAGACCAACGGCAGACCCTAGCACGCCGCTCACCTGGCGTTGTTCGTTCCCTACTCCCTTGTACGTAGTACAACCGACGCAGGTAATATTTTCCGACAAGACACCCTCCGAACTGAAGCGAAGCGAGGACCTATTGAAATTTTGTGTTCCCAGAAGGGTATATATAGGACCAGCGGGCCTTCTCGGAAGTCCAAATTCTCGATACTAATACGTATTCGGCGAAACGCGTTGAAAGAAAAGATGGTAGTGTGAGAGACGAGATTAGGGTGGAATTCTTGAGAATCGCGTCAATGCTTTACGGTATCAACATTTCGGAAAACAAAGAAGTGTTTTTAAGAGAGTTTTTCGAAGTACCAGCGTACAGTTTTGTGAAAACGTTTCCAACTTTTTTGGTTAGAGCCAATAAAGCTTGCTGTAAATCTTACGGCACTTTTTTATTATTATAAATGTGTAAACTCTACATCTGATAACAATATGATGTCACAAATTTAGTACATAACCTCACTTATTGTTTTATTTAGTAAACTTCTATATTTATTTGTCAAATAACTGTCATCCGCGTAGGTTTTGACAGACTTTGACAGTACGTTCCTATAATGATGACAATCCATTTGAATATTGACTTCATTATTAAACAAACTGTCATTTTACCTATTATACAACGCTCCTGTCAAAATAGTCATCGGTGTGTATTATGGTAATATAGTCATAGATACGTATGCAATGAACTTATTATATGTGAGTCATAGATAAATACGTAATGTGACTATGTACATAACCTTAATCTTTGATATTTATTTGCTGTCAAACTAATATAGTAATAAACTGAAAGATCAAAAGTTGCCTTTTTAGCCCTCGCTATCAATTGTTTAACGGTTTATTGCTAAATTATTATCTCTCCCTCGTATCAAAAGTGGAATTTTTAATCCCCCCTAACTATATTATAACGGTTAGTGAAAGAATGCGTAAAATGTATCGGAAAACAAACCCGTTAGTTTAGCTTTCCGGCTGTAAATGGAAAAGTGAGGTTATGTACAAGACTTATATTATTTTGCGGTAAAAAAAAAACATGTACTCTCAAACGATTGGCAGCAAAATTGATGTAAAATTAAAATTGACCGTGGTGTTTCCAGTGGCGCTGCAATGACGACTGGACAAAAACAATCCATTCCTGTTCAAACCTGCTGCACTAGATATAACTGCCGGTTACCGAACCAACCTGGTCAAATAATAAACAACAACCGTTCCGTGGAATCATAATTAGTATTTGCTTTTATAAACTTGAATATTACCTTCACATTTTTATTTCTATCGTACATTTTCCATTTTCTACCAGCGAAAACTTTTCTTGGAACCGCCGTTTTCATCAGTCTGTCACCCTTCAAGACCTTCTCAGAATTTTAAATGAAATTGTTGACCCGGGCTCCTCAAATTCCTGGACGTGAAGTCTTCCTAAAATTACATTTTATTGCACAACGTCGTTACAGAATTCCATTTTGAGCCTTAAATCTCAACCTAAGTCGCGATGACGAACGATTTCACCAAAAGCAAGCGCAAATTCAGCAATGCTTCCAGCGAAAAATGCTTTCTAAACCACCTGTTCGATTTCTACATCATTCCTAGAATCCTCGCCGAAAATGATTAAAATTTTAACTATTCCGCACGCAGTTCTAATCAGAAAATCACCAAAAAAAAAAGAAACGTGCAGTTCCGCCGATCACAATTCGACGTTATTTAACACGAAAATCGAGGTGAATTATTTATTGGAAAATCGTTCGTTTCCGACGATCGTTTCATATAGAAACTTGCTTCGAGGTAACCGTATTGTATATACAGTTCCGAGTAGTGTCCGTGACGTCAAGGAATTACGGATAATTTCGATTTGGCCCGCGATAAGGAAAATGACAGTCGTGAATAGGCTTATGGGTAGTCACTAAGTACTCCCCCCCACCATTTTTTCTCCACTACTGCTACGCTCGGCTCTACGCTATTTTCGTACAGTATGCGTTGAAGTGATTTTAGGCGAGCACGGTTTTGTGGTGTGCTGTCGTGCTTGTGCCCCGATCAGTTAGTTCATGTTGACGCTGGGGATTATACTAGTTTGTTGTTAACAATGTGGCTGTTAGTACCTTCTACTTGTGTGGATAAATTCTACCCGTTCTCAAAGGTAATTTGGTATTATTAAATTAAAATGGAATAGTTTTAAAACTTGATATTTCTGATAACTAAAGTTAGCTTACGACATTCTTCACTTACTTACAACCAACCGTCAGATTACATACAACTATATAGAAATTACTAATATATATATTGGACAATCTTACACAACTTTTTTGTAGTATCATACATTACTCAATGTAAAATATAAAAGTGTAAATTTTGCGGCTTAATATTTATGGAAATTTTAGTGTTCAAAATACGTAAGCATAAATACAGTTAGGGGCATTTTAATGAGTTGGCAATGCAATTTAGTATAACTGTACCGTAACTAGATGGAGCTGTTTCAAATTGATTTCAAAATGTCCAATGAAAATTGGTTGTTTTTTGTGTTGACGATAGTTTTGCAGTTAGTATCTTTTCACGCACAGTTGGCATGTGCACGATTTTCGCGATTTACAAACCAACCTCAGACATTTTTCATTAATATTTGTTTTTACGTGTTGGCTAATTATACCACTTACGTAAATTTTTCTACGTACTTCAAATTGTTTTTTTTTTCTTTGTTGTCATGTAAAGTAGAAGTGAACATTTGTCGATAATTAGTTCGACGAGGGATAATACAGTCAGTAATGTCATAATTTGAATTGTCAAGTGTCATGATCCTGGGCAATCTGAGATTATATTAGCCTGGACACTAGAGTATAACCACAGGCAGACATAACCTTAGTATTCTATCGCTAAATGGTAAACTTTAAAGCATCAGAAATTGTTTGTTGTATTTTATTTAACTCTAACGTTTTTTTTACCTACGTTATTGGACCAACATTAGATTTCCTATTTTCTAATATTTTTCTCCTTTTTATGCTTTTTTTCGTGTAGCCCTTTAATTCTTTTTGTTCTTTTTATTATTTTGGTTAATTCTTTTTTGCCATTTTTTACAGCTTTTTGTCATATTTCTCAATTTTTTCACTTTTGCCGTCTTTGCCCGTTTGGTCTTTTTGTTATTTTTGTTCTTTTCGTCAATTTTGTCCCTCTGGTCCTTTTTGTCATTAGTGCGCGTTTTCCCATTTTTATCCCGTACATCCTTCTTATTCTTTTATTCTACATTTCTAACAAATCGACGTACTGCAACAGTGGATTGCACATTGTAAAATTGAGGTTATGTCGTGGTGTTTCGCAAGGAGGTCCATAGATGGTGACATGTTATATTATACTAAACGTAAACAAAGTGCATTGTATAATCTTCTCTCGCCCGGAAAAGAACCACTTTCTCGGCTTGGTTCACAATATTTTGGTTTGACATCAACAAATACTTTCCCAAACGTTTTGCATGTAATGCCAAACAACAGTTAATATTTCATGATAAACTAAATAGTGCCCAAGTATATATATATATATATCATCAATTAATGGAGGTCGCTCTTCCTTTCTCTCTGTCGTTATGCTCATTTGTATAACAAAAATTCTTTGACGACAGGCATTGCAGCAACAATTTTTATATTGTTCTGTGCCGATTTGATTCAAACGGAGAAAAAATGATGACGGAAGCGACTGGTTTTAGTGAACAGAGTGTTAACCGTCATCGCAAGTGACAGTGTGCATAGTCAGCATCCTGTTGGATTTTCAAATTATATGGTGGTTATGTGATAGCGTTATTAACTTCATCTCCGTTTCTTATCACAACAATAGGCACTTGGTTCGGCTACTGTGTTTGGAACATCACAATAACCTCTGCAGCATATCGGCGAACCATTATGAAGACATGCAAAACGTTTCAACACTCCAAATGTTCGCTGAGTTGGACATTTGTTTTGCATACGGAAATCATCATCTGCATCGATGCGTCAAATGGTCCAGTCCTTTTGCCTAAAATAACCATTTGCCTACGACATATATAGTGTTTTTGTTTCATTTTCTCTTCTTTTCCTGCGTTGTTATGTACCTTTCAGTTATATTAGTCTTCGGTCAAAACTAGGTTATGTTACAACGCGAACGGTTCTAAATCTAAGTCACTTCGAAAGACCAGGTTTACCGCCCGGTCGGATATATCGCCAAAATTGCTCTTCCAACATATTAATATGTACTTTTATTTATTTAACTTGATTGAAACAAAACTAACGTATTCTCTTTTCTGATTGCTTCAGGTGGATCAAACGGAATGGCATATCTGCAAGATGGTGTCCGGGCCAGATAGCGCGCAGTGTCCGGATCCGCTGTCGGACTTCTTGGCGGTGGAAGAGCGCGCTCGGAAATGTCCGATGAACCACGGACACTCCACGAATCCCTTCCTCGGGGGAAAGGTCCTCCTGCACAACAGAGATCTGATCCCGGTGACGGACGCCCAGCTCTCGCCGACGTCGCCCAGAGAATTCGTCCTTCCGCCGCAGCCGCACGGGATACCGTCGCGGCCGTTCTGCCACCGGACCACCTCCGAACGCCACCTATCCCTGGTCCGGTCCGGATGGTACTACGGGAAGATGTCCATGACCCAAGCCCAGGATCTCCTCGCCAACAAGCCGCCCGGAACGTTTTTAGTGCGCGACTCGTCCGATCCTCGGTATCTCTACTCGATAACCGTGCAGACGGAGAAAGGACCGACATCGATTCGGTTGCACTTCGAATCGGGGTATTTTAAACTGGACGCGCAACCGCATCTGTTAAACTTGATGCCGAAGTTTCCCTCTGTGAACGATCTCATCGAGTATTATTGCGCGAAGAAAGACTCGCACGTTTGGGTGGACCCGAAAGGGAATCTGCATGGAGGTGTAGTGATTAGGACTCCTTTAAGGCAAGGCGGAAACCCGCCGCGCCTGAAAAACCTTGCACGTTTAGCTGTCCACGCTGCGTTGCAGAATTCTGCAGCTGCCGCGACGGATCCGACGCCGCACAAGAGGCTGGACATTCCCGAAGCGCTTTTGCAGTTTTTGGACGACTACCCCCATTCCGTGTAGTACTAATTCTTAGAGATTCGATTTTGTAAAACTGTGATATTTGTTTAAGTTTAGGTCGTAGTATGTCTTTCAAAGTTTCGCCCACCCCCTCGTGGTTTTATTACGTTAATAAGACCAGTTTTACTTAAATTGATCATTTTTTTTGTAACTGTGGCGCGGTGAAACGTTTAAAAAACGCGAAGCATTGTACGTTACTGGAAGATCATGTATAGTTGTAGATAGGGTAACAAATTATTAAAAGAAAACCGGCGGCCGTTGTTGTTAACTATTCGACAATAGCAACGTATTTGTAACGAGGCGACTTAAAACAAATGTGATGTGTACATCGATTAAGAATCGTTTCACATGATTTTACCGGGGATAGATTAAACTGAAGGGTCCATGTTCCTTTTGCGTCGCGTTTCTCTCGTCTGTTTATTATTTATATTTATTTAAAGAAAGTCCGAGGTGTATGTATTTACGATTGTTTCTTCGCTACTGTGTAGCCGAATATGTGTGTTTGTTTGTGATTACGTGATTTCTATCATTAATAGATGCCGTTATAGTTTGGTAGTTTCCTATACCGATGATTTGCAGATTGCTGACAATCAAACTTATTTATTGTACTTCGTCTACTTCTGAACTCGTATCTTGAAAGGAGCGTTTTCTTTTGTTTATTATTTTTGTTTCTGTTTGTTATTCTTCGTAAATAATAATCGAATTAATCAAATTGTCAAAGATTGCTTTTGTAAATACTACTACCTATATTTATTGAATAAATATTATTTATTTATTACAATATAATGCAGCTCTTTTATTTATCCAAACCTTTTTTCTGTTATAATAAAAAATATAAACTCTCATACTTTGCTCTGCTAAGGTTTAAATAATTTCGCTAATCATTACTTCCTTTATTTTTTTGTACTCAGAAATAAATATGAGTAATTTTCTTAGTATAGATAAAAGATAATCATTGAAATATCATAATAATGAGTAGGTTTTAACTAAAATTGGTTTACTATGCTAAAAAATTGCTAAAGGTAAGTGCTATTCTTTTTTCCAAAATTACTATTAAACACTCCGTATAAAATAAAACAAATTTTAAACCAAGGAATGTCCCAGATTATTTATGTTTATGACAAATTTAGATACCATTGCTATTTTTCATGATATTATGATACCTCTCCTGCCATCTATTATACAACAGTTAAACCACGAGTTATATAGCAGAAGCAATTAAATAGTGTACATTTTCCTTTATAAATTGATGCAATATAAAAGATTGTGTCTCCAAACCAATTTAATTCCAATATTTTGGATTATAACCAATATCTACAAAATTGTTTCTCTCGATCGAGCCCAAATTGCTGAACCTAGGTACTTACAACAATTATGGACGGTGCGTTAGTCTTATAACGTAGTTACTAACTAAGGAATAATTGCTAGATATTGCGTTAGTCAAAGGGTGGAAATAGAGAGAGGTTGACATTTTTTAAATTGTCATTTGAAAATAGGAACACGTTTTTTACCTTTGTCTAAAAATCCAAGCTGGTACAAATTTGGCTGGATACTTTTTATGACCAGGCGTAATGTCAAAAGCTGGCGATTTTATGGTGTAAAAATAAGTATTTATATACTCGTTTAAATATAGAAATGCGTTATTTTAATTAATTGCTTATTAATAACTACATTAACCTGTTTTCTGGTAAAAGAATGATGTAGTAATTTTGCATTAAAACAATCGTGGAGAAGCTTTTATTATGACAATACAAAGCAGAAGCAGTTGTTTATACATAAGTAAAAAGCAATCACTTTATTAGAGAATTTGCTGGTGCCATCTATCACAAAATGCTGGAACTACACCAGAAATAACTCGCCCTCTTTCCGCTTAGACCTAGGATAGCTACTTTTGCTTTAAGTCTTTACCCAAGTACCAGGGATTCCCTCACACCCGTTCTGAAACCAGACCACCTCGGAACGTCACCTATCCCTGGTCCGGTCCGGATGGTACTACGGGAAGATGTCCATGACCCAAGCCCAGGATATCCTTGCCAACAAGCCGCCGGGAACGTTCTTAATGCGCGACTCGTCCGATCCTCGGTATCTCTACTCGATAACCGTGCAGACGGAGAAAGGACCGACATCGATTCGGTTGCATTTCGAATCGGGGTATTTTAAACTGGACGCGCAACCGCATCTATTAAACTTGATGCCGAAGTTTCCCTCTGTGAACGATCTCATCGAGTATTATTGCGCGAAGAAAGACTCGCACGTTTGGGTGGACCCGAAAGGGAATCTGCATGGAGGTGTAGTGATTAGGACTCCTTTAAGGCAAGGCGGAAACCCGCCGCGCCTGAAAAACCTTGCACGTTTAGCTGTCCACGCTGCGTTGCAGAATTCTGCAGCTGCCGCGACGGATCCGACGCCGCACAAGAGGCTGGACATTCCCGAAGCGCTTTTGCAGTTTTTGGACGACTACCCCCATTCCGTGTAGTACTAATTCTTAGAGATTCGATTTTGTAAAACTGTGATATTTGTTTAAGCTTAGGTCGTAGTATGTCTTTCAAAGTTTCGCCCACCCCCTCGTGGTTTTATTACGTTAATAAGACCAGTTTTACTTAAATTGATCATTTTTTTGTAACTGTGGCGCGGTGAAACGTTTAAAAAACACGAAGCATTGTACGTTACTGGAAGATCATGTATAGTTGTAGATAGGGTAACAAATTATTAAAAGAAGACCGGCGGCCGTTGTTGTTAACTATTCGACAATAGCAACGTATTTGTAACGAGGCGACTTAAAACAAATGTGATGTGTACATCGATCGATTTAGAATCGTTTCACATGATTTTACCGGGGATAGATTAAACTGAAGGGTCCATGTTCCTTTTGCGTCGCGTTTCTCTCGTCCGTTTATTATTTATATTTATTTAAAGAAAGTCCGAGGTGTATGTATTTACGATTGTTTCTTCGCTACTGTGTAGCCGAATATGTGTGTTTGTTTGTGATTACGTGATTTCTATCATTAATAGATGCCGTTATAGTTTTGTAGTTTCCTATACCGATGATTTGCAGATTGCTGACAATCAAACTTATTTATTGTACTTCGTCTACTTCTGAACTCGTATCCTGAAAGGAACGTTTTCTTTTGTTTATTATTTTTGTTTCTGTTGGTTATTCTTCGTAAATAATAATCGAATTAATCAAATTGTCAAAGATTGCTTTTGTAAATACTACTACCTATATACATATATTGAATAAATATTATTTATTTATTACAATATAATGCACCTCTTTTATTTTTCCATCCTTTCTTCTGTTATAATAAAAAATATAAACTCTCATACTTTGCTCTGCTGAAGTTTACATAATTCCGCTAATCATTATTTCCTTTATTTTTTGTACTCCGAAATAAATATGAGTAATTTTCTTAGTATAGATAAAAGATAATTGAAATATCATAATGAGTAGGTTTTAACTAAAATTGGTTTACTATGCTGAAAAATTAAAAAAAGGTAAGTGCAATTCTTATTTCAAAAATTACTATTAAACACTCCGTATAAAATAAAACAGATTTTATATCAAGAAATTCCCCACATTATTTATGTTTATGACAAATTTAGATACCATTGCTATTTTATCATCATATGATACCTGTCCTGCCATCTATGATACAACAGTTAAACCACGAGTTATAACAGAAGCAATTAAATAGTGTACATTTTCCTTTGTAAATTGATGCAATATACAACATTGTGTCTCCAAAACAATTTAATTCCAATATGTTTGATTATAATCAATATCTACAAAATTGTTTCTCTCGATCGAGCCCAAACTGCTGAACCTAGGTACTTACAACAATAAAGGTGCTTTCGCATTAGTGCTAATGGCAGTGGTAGCAGACGCCATTATAGTATTTCTAATAGAAAGTTGCTAGTGACTCATGTTTATGTACATGCAAACTAATATGTGTCACTATCACGAAATGTGAGAAATACTATAATTTCGTATGCTACCACCGGCATTACCACCAATCGGAACACACCGTTATGGAAGGTGCGTTAGTTTTATAACGTAGTCACTAACTAAGGAAAAATTTCTGTATATTGCGTTCGTACAAGGGTGGAAATAGAGAGAGGTTGACATTTTTTAAATTGTCATTTGAAAATAAGAACACGTTCTTTACCTTTGTCTAAAAATCCAAGCGGGACAAATTTGGCTGGATACCTTTTCTGACAAGGCGTAATGTCAAAAAACTGGCGATGTAATGGTGTAAAAATAAGTACTTATATTCTCGTTTAAATATAGAAATGCGTTATTTTAATTAAGTGCTAATTAATAACAAACGGAGAAAGGACCAACATCGATTCGGTTGCATGGTAAGACTCGCACGTTTGGGTGGCCATTAAATTTTACAAGAGGTTAAAATAATTTGTCAACAAAATTTGCTTTAATATTATAATTAATACTATAATCTCTTATATTCATCCGCTGTTGTTTAATCAATTTTGCTAATCATATTTCCTGTTTTTTTTGTTTATCAGAAATAGAAATATGAGTAATTTTCTGAGATTAGATAAAAGATAATAATTGAAAGATCGCTATGATGACATAGGTTCTAACTAAAATTAGTCCACTGCTGGAGATTTAGAAAAAGTAAATAGACAAACCAATTTTTAAAACGTAGATTTGACTTACTGAATTGGAACTACATACTGAATTTTCTGTAGTATTGCTTATATTTCTGACAAATTTATTATTATTAATTTTTTCTATAATGGTTATGGCCTTCAAACGTACCTAAATTAACCACCACGAAAATGAGAAGTTCGGTTTGCGATTAGTTGATGTGTGTGGAAGGATAAATTCCGGCACTCTACTTCTCTGTTTGCAGAGTTTATTATTGCTGTGGCAGAGCAATATCCAGCTTAATCTTTTTTCTCTTTCTTAATCTTTTGCTTTTCTTCTTTCTTCCTTTTTTTCTTCTTTGTTTTATTAATACTATAACTAAGCATCTTGACAGCTTAGTTATAGCATTAAGAGGAACAAATAGCTTATGATGATAATACTCCACTGTGTGGGAGGCACATTTTTTCAATTCCAGTTTAGGACAAAATTAAATAGAGACTAAATTTTCTTTTTAAAATTTGTTGCTTAAATTATGCAAACCTACTCTTCATGAGTCAGTATGTTTATCGGTCTCAACAAATTATATAACAAGTATAACTGAACAATGTTTTATGTAAAAAATTATAATTCAATAAACGCCATTAATTGTTATTTGACAACTGCATAGATATACTGTTCAGAGAGGTAGTAGTTTCTGGCTGACCTGTGAATTTGTTGATAACATGTTTTGTTCAATAATAGTAAACATAGTTGTGCTATTTTTATGCAAAATATTGCAGTAAATTGTAAAATATTTTTTAACAAACAGAAAACTCAGGTCAGGCGATAGGCATGACTGTATAATGATTGTACAAATTTTATTTTCTTTTTCAGATGAACCCTGGTCTACATCGTGTACAGCCTCCACGCGAATTGTCTTGACGTATAAAAATGCACATATTTATTTATTACATTTAAATTTCTTTTAGTGAACATGTGTGTTAATAAATATATAACAATGAACAAAATTGCATTTATATTTTTACCCCACTGAAATCATACAAACCGCACTTTTTTTAAAGGCTGTCGAAACGCGTGCGTTCTGCACCATAGAAAGTTCAGCAAATTGGGTAAACACTTCGTACCGATCTTTTAATTTTGCTTTTAAATTTGAGATTTTTGCACGCAAAGGGTGTTACTTAAATACAGCATACGAAAACTGCTGAACTAGGGAATTACCCCTGTCCGTTCAAACGCACAAAAATCGTCGTTTCTGCGATATTTTACTGCATGTATAGATAGGTGATTTTATTATGCATTGTATGAAATAAGGATTTATAAATTAAAAAAAAAATTGTAAGTTATTATCTATTGTACAATTCTAACCGTATGCTGTCGCAGAATTAAAAGATCGGTACGAAGTACGATTATCCCCTGCGGAACGCACCCGCAGGTAGGGATGGCAAATATTCCGTATACATCGATGTTTTATATCATATGATACATCGTAAGCACACATCGATATATACGATGTATCGTACAAAAAACATCGATGTTTGAAAAACAATCGATGTTTTTATCAATGCTTATAATCAACGTACAGAATTAATGTATAGTTCTTAATTATTCGTTAAAAACACCACCACTATTGTGCTTTTATTGACACTTGAGTCTTCCTTCTTCTTAAAAAAAAAACAACCTATGATGTGTGGGCAGTGGTAGCCCTTATCTCACCAATCGCAAATAGTTTTACGTAAAGAAAAATAAAAGAACCTAATCAAATACTGACGTCATTTTTCAAAAGAAAATAGAATAAAAGACTGTAGACACTTGAGTCACTATGACTACTAGTCTCCACTATAATTTCAAGTCAGATATATGGCTAGAGGCTAATCTTTTTTTGATATAATGGCAGTATAAAATAGTAATTTTGCATAAGGAAATAAATAATATTGTTTATAAGGACAAATTATTATTATTTATCAAGTGCTTTTAATAACAAATTAAGACCCCACACCCGAGTCACAAACTTTATATTTCTAAAGAAATTCATATATTATATTCATATAAATATATATTCATAAATATATTGACATAAACACTAGTATGTATTATAATTAACATTAAATAATTAAAACAAAATAAATACTTTAAACTAATTAGTTCGTTGTTTGAGAATTTACAGTAACCACACGTATAATAATTAATAGAAAATTAATAATCAATAGATAAGATAAATGTTCGACAATTATGGCGATTGAATTGTGAAAACCAAAAATACGTGAAAACAAAAGCAAAAATTTCAGGACATAATTGATCGAGTCTGCAATAAAAATATCTAATGCCAATTTATTGTTGTTTTTTTTTTTTCAATATAACCTCCTATTTTCGATTATTATTATTTGATCTTTTAAGAAAGTCTATACATATTACATAGAAATATTGTCTGCACTTTGGTTTGCACTACCTCCAAAATGGGGTGGTAAATAATAACGGTTATATGGATAGAAACCACAAAACCTGGAGACATAAGGAGTATTAATGAATCATTAAAGACAACAGTACAGTAAAACAAGAAATAAATTTTAAAATTTTCGGAAAAGTAAAATTTCATTTTTCATTTTCTTTACAGAGGTGACATCTCTCGAGCGCGTGTCAAATTGTTTAGTTAAATCAGCAGTTACTAAAAGAAGGAAGTTTTCTCAACACCTGCAGGTGATTCAACATTGTTCTACTCACCCACAGATGTCAGGCCATTTACCATACCAACAAAAAATATTTACTGTATCAAGTCAGTTTCCCAAAAATTAAACTCACTATTACAGTTGCATTTAATTAAATTAATCCTGCTACATTATAAAAATAAATGAAAGCTCTTATTACGAACTAACGTCAAATAATTTAAAAAGCTGCCATCTCGCGGCGCTACATTCACTCCATCGTCCCTGTTGACAAACACCGCTCAGTCGGTAACAACAATAGATTGCTCTCCGCCTACTTTTCATTTTGTGCCGGTCAGTGACTCAAAGTACGTGGAATGTGGTTCTCGTTGGCTTCTTGCTGCATTTATTGATGTTTACGTCGAAAAAACCACACGGTAGTCTTATGAATTCCTACTGAATTAACGGTAAGTGGTAGTCTCAATGCCCTAACGCATAATTCCGTGCTCTGAGGCGAAATTCCAACCGTTTTTTATGCCCTCAAAGTAGCGTACACAGGCGTTGGCTGTATTCAGCCGCTGCATATGCCAGATTTCATTTGTTTTGATGTGGATAGTTTTTGTTTCTGTTAGAAATTGTTTTGTTTTGTAAGTTATGTGTTAGAAACAGTTGAAAGTCGGAGTTTATGGTAGATAGTTTCGAGTTGTAATACAAGAATTGTGTTTATAGGTAGACTAAAGCAAGATGTTCAAATTTATCAAAGCGAAAGGTGGGCCCCAGTCTGCGGAGAGGCAGAAGATCCAAAAGGAGCTCTTCTCATACCGAAGGGTGAGTAATGTTTAATAATTTTTTTGGAGTAATTCCTACACAAATAAAGCGCTCATGGTTATTTTTAAACCTTACTTACGATTGGATTTTGTTTCTATCTCTACGCTATTATCTTATCATCAGTAAATAAAGGACTAATGCGTAGATTATTAGGGTATACTAATGCACCTTTATTGTGTTCTGACGAAATCTGCTTTCATAATATTCACTTTTTACTCTCTCAATCTGTCTCACTTTTGTGTTTTAAGGTTAGAAACTTTATGTTTCGTAAGTTTACCTTCGTATCCAAACCTTGAATTAAAGTATTAATTTGTGGTTGATTCAAATTTCCTTTTTGGTTTTCTGAGAACCGCTGTTAGTCAAATTTGAATTTTCGGTTACGCATGATGTGACTAATCGAAAACTCAGTTGAATACTAATGATTTGAATTGGATTCATTCATAAAAGTGACTCAAAGAGGTTATGTTACCTTTGCTAGATTTTGATTATTAAGTTCGTGTGAAACACAAATTAGCTTTATCGTTTCTAAAATTTGTGTTTATTATTTGCCAACCAATTTTTAGAGATATTATCAATCATTTCCTCATAGTAAACCTTTGTATTTTCATATTTGCTGTTACAGTTATTCATTATCTATTCAATTGATAGCGCATCTATTGTTATAACCTAAAAAAATGAAATGATTAAAACTAATGCCAACAAAGAAAATAGCAAAACAAGTAATTGTCAGGTGAGACAGGTGATGACTGATTAAGATTAGAAATTCTTCTACTCCCATTGATGATTCCATTCAATGCATTCATTAACATTGAAAATTATGTTAAGTAATACTAACCATTCCATACACACATGACAAATATATCATTCTTGTTCTTCATACCTCATGGGTCACTAGTACCAATAACAGCTCTGGATTTTTATTTCTCTCAAGTCTTGAGACGGTGCTTAGCAACGTTTCTTGGTTGCTAAGTAACAAGAATTATAAACCATTTTAATATGTCAAAATCCTGTAATGTCGACATAGTGACATTCATGAACGGAATCCCTATATTGCCAAAAGAGTTGCATTTTGAATTTTCACAAAAAAAGTAGATGGTTTCTATTTTTTAAATTTAATTGGGTAATTTTGTTTGTTTTTAGTTTAAATGAGGTTTACTAGTAACAGACGTTTAAAAAAGAAGTTTTGAGATTTTAGCAGAAATATCCCCTTTTGGGTACCCTGAACATTTTGGACCATGGTACAAAAAAATGTCTGTGTGTGTGTGGCTTCATATTTAGAAGTTGCATGACAAAACTTAGACCAGAGAAGCTGGAACTGACATTTTTCAACGATTTTGCAAATAAGCTGCCATTTCTGCAATTTTATCAAATTAGTAAAATAATAAATTAAAGGAGAAGAAATTTTGTATAATTTATGTCTATGATATGTTTTGGTAATATTAATAGTTTAGCTGCATGAGCATTGAGCAAATTCGATTCCATTGAGATTGCTCATACTGCATTAAAACTAGTTAGCCAGGATTTGACAGATATTTTGATTCTATTGACAGTATTGTGTAAATCATGGGTATAGCCACATCAGATTTTTTATTGGATTATAACAAGATCCACTTGCATTTGCAAGAAAACGAAAGTCACTGTAAATAAACGCTTAGTTTTTGGATCTACGTACATTTTTTTTACTTGTCTGCTTTTGTAAACACCCCAAGGATTTTACATTTGTTTTTGAAAATGTTAAATTACAGTTCACATGTATTGACACTCTTCAACGTGTAAGGATAGATCTTTTTAAATCTAATAACTTATGTCTGAAACTTTTATTTGACGTTTAAGAGTGTTTATGGAAATCTGTTTTGTTTTTGAAAGCTTTTAAAGTTTTAAATTTTGGTACCAATATCAACCAACTTTGCATTCCCTTTAAATCCCTCAACTGGCATTCAATAAAAATGAGAAATCGTATAAAACTGACATGGTTTTAAACGATCTATCCAATGATACCTCATATAGCGGTATTTCTCTACGTTATGCCTAAAGTTGGTACCTACATCACTATCTTTTTCGAAGACATTAATTAAAAAAGAAAGTTACAAATTCAACTTATTTGGTTGTAAAAAAAGCTGTCCTATGATACCTCACACACTCATCCACGACTGTCAAATTGTGCATAAAATTTTTCCTTGGTGTACTTTGAGTGATATTGAACCATATTAATACAAATGGCTCACCATGTATGTTTATACAGTGTGTCTCACGGCAGCTTCGATTGTATGGGTACATTGGCTACTTTTGTTATTATTAGATAAATAAATTTGGTTACATGGATAAAGTAAAAGAAAACAGTTGAATTCGTAATGGTTTTAGAAATCATATTTAATTTTATAGCTAGATGCCGAATTTTAATGTTGTTGCGTGTGTAGGTTTAATATTTTATTTATTTTTAACAAAGTAGTTTACCAAAACATTTGAAGTCCTACAACTACATAATTTCCAATCTTCTTGTAACCGATATACCAAATTAATTGTTTCTTCATTTATTTCGTCTATTGTTTCCATAGTTTTTTTATTTGAGAATGTCTGTCTACATTATCATGAAAATTATTGGCATGCACCCTCTGTTTTAAACAGCCCATTAAATATCCCCACAGGCAATCATTAAATTAATCATTAAAATTAAATCAGATGAACGCAGTGGCCAGCCTATAAGGCCGAATCGTCGTATCAACTTATTGGGAAAGTGTCTGTTCAACCCTGAATTGGTTGTAATACGGATTTTAATTTGGATTTTCTTAAGACCAATATCTACAAAAACTCAACATACTTTCTGTCAGTTTCTATCAACACAGTGCTTGGATATGATGTTATACTTTATTTTGTGTATAATCTTTTCTTTGTACTGGTTCAAGATGTGAATTTGAAATAGAACATTCAAGTTATGATATGGGAGCATAAAGTTTATTCAAAATAACTTTTTACTATAATATTTTTATCTAATTCCGAAAACCCGATAGTAAGATCATATAATATAACATTTCGGGTTTTCCAATCTGTTTGTTGAGTCAAAATATTAACAATAGCTTTCCATTTTGTAGGATATCAAAAACTCTATAAAGAATGATTTTCCTCTAGAAATTAGAAGCTACGTCCATTATAAGTATATGTAATTAGGTTCACCCTGGGACACACTGTATAGTGAGGCTCAGGCCGTTATGTGACTAGAGCGATTATGGCGACATCTAATACTACAGTAGGGTTAGGTATTCCCACTAATATAAGTTTATTTTTGTAAACATTTTTGGTATGGTTTTTTTTTTAATTCAATTTTTGAAACCGTAATTCACAAGATTAACAAGATTGCTTTGAGTTGCTCTTGACTTCCTTGTCCCCGTCAAACATACATAAATAGCCCCAACAAGAATAGTTAACTTGACTGAAAAAATCTGATGTTGCCAGGCACATGACCTTATCATACAATATATAAAATTAATAGTTTAGCTGCATGAGATTCTATTTGATCGAGATCGATTGTGTCTGCATTAAAATAAAACAAGTTAGCCACGATTTTACAGATATTTTGATAATATCATATAAATACAAAATGATACAAAGAATGTTCGTAACAGCAGGTTGTTCCAACACTAGCGTAGTGCCACTGGACAAGTTCGTGGATTCGATTGGCTGCATTGGATCCATAGGCTGCCACAGTGCTGCCATCAGCTGCCACATGTATAAGGTTATCTATTGGCTGTCAGTGGTTTGGCGTTAGTAAGGTACCAGATGTATAAGGTTATCTATGGGCTGTCACTAGTTTGGCGTTAGTGATGCCGAACATTACCGGCTAACGGCCTCGGTAATACCGATCACGCACTTAAAGTTACAATAGCGCCATCTATCGACGGTCCTAATAACTACTGGCCACGCATGCGCAGTTTGATCCCGGGCACCACATCGATAGACAAAATATATATCTCCGTCTCACATTGTTGGAACCGAGACTATACATTGGCGCTATAGGACAAGCTCCGTATAATCCCTAATACGTATATGGATAATATTGACAGTAGGTACTGTCAAAAAGACAGCCTTTGACACTACCTACTGTCAGAATGAAAATAATTGTGAAATCCGCGCTAAGTTTTAATGCAGACACGATCTCGATCAAAAAGAATTTGCTCATACAGATAAACTATTAGTTTTACCAAAAAATGTTATAGATATAAATTATACAAAATTTCCTCTACTTTAATTTATTATTTCGGCTCATTGCCAAAATCCTTGAAAACTGCTTAGAGGAAACTACCAGTTGCTTTGGACCCTTTTGAACCAAAAGCTTTTCACTTCTAAGTTTGCTCATAAAACTTTTAAATACGAACTTTCGTCCCGATACCTTTAGTAGTTTCTCCGGAATCGTCACCACAAAAATCGGGTACACATACATACATACACACATACACACACACACACAATACTTTATCATACTGCGTATGATAAAGTAAAAAAATGTTTCTATTCAGTTTGTATTAACTAACAAACAATTACGAAAAATTAACAATAGTGCTGTAAAATTGAATGATTGCCGTATCGACCGCATGGCGCATACACGGTATTAAAAAGTAATAAATCAAAATTTCTATTACTTTTGTGAAACGATATCTAAATGAATTCCAAGCAATGGTACTTTTTTTCCATTTTAAACTTATAAACTTATTCGAATTATTAAGAAAGTCGTTTTTAATAGATAATTGGATTATAGCATGATTTAAACATTTACGGTCCGCAAAAGTTATCAGTTTTGATTTCGTTATCAATAAATAGTGCTAAATATGCGATAAATTCGGTAAATCGCGTTTTTATTTAATTTTTGTTTGGTCATTATGCTCCACATGCTGCACATATGCATACAGAATAATTTCATCTCACGTTCCGAGCCATATGGACGCTAAAGAAACCGACTTCTGCTTAAAGCGGAAATTGCTAGAAAAAAAGCTAATTTAATAAACCCCGTGTCAAACGCGGATTATTATTTTCCAAAACGTAAGTGTCTGTATATCTACCTATCTATCCATTAACACACAAGCCTTATCCGTAATCAGAAATTTGTCCTTTATCTGAATCCCAAAACAAACATTCCGATATCGAACCGCCAATGTTTTGCGTAAAAATAAAAAAAATACAGCATCGTATTATTTTTTCTAAGAACCGATGACTGTGCTATGGGATCGTTAGATAAGTCAATAGAAAACAAACGAAATCTAGCAATCTATTTTCGTTGGGTGACACTATAGAAATATTAAAGTAATTCATTGAAAACGACCAAGGTCAACTAGAGAAACAATTGAGATATTTGAGCGCTCGATCTCTCAATTTATAACACATCAGCCTCCTTGATCTGTGATTTTCTATAGTCCATTTCAAAAAAGAACGCACGAACGAAAGATCTTTTTTGAAGTAAAGTAGAGCGTCTTTACGTTCAAAAAGTATCATCCTGTGTGTGTAAATATTGAACAGTTGATGTCGAAATAAACAACTGACCTAATTTGAAAACAAATAAACTTTATGGCATAGTCAACACGCAACGTGTTGTCTATTTGAGTATTTCATTTGTTCGTCTGTAATGTCTGTATATCGTCTAAATTGATATTTAATAGACTGAAATGGTTAAATTGGACAGTTTAATATTAGTTTTTTAGCATTTTTATGCTGGTCAATAGCTAAAGAGAAAACTAATCTGTATTTTTTTAGACATATAGTATTAAACTTTAACCTCAACTGTTTTTATAAATAACAAGAATAAACAATACGCGTGTACTTCCATATATTGATTCAGTAGTGGGCGCACAAGTTTTTCTATTTTAAAATATTCCTACCTGTTACTATACTTTGGTAATATAGTAGAATATATAATATGATACATAACGTTTAAAATTAGATTTTTCTAGTTTATAACGATAATCTGTTTACTTATTAGTTTGCCGGCACATGAACTACAGAATAAGCAAAGATTTTTCCGTTGATAAAATACCTATGAGAGACATCAATATTTGATCAATGTATCACTATAATAAATAATATGTGCGATAATGGTTTGTAACCGTATAACTATGTATAACGAGGAGCACAAATAGTAGATTGTAGAGCGAAAATTGATGTAAATTGGCGAGTTAAAGTATATTGTTTGATTTTTTCGTTTATTTCTATTACCTATGTTTGTTTAATTAAATACACAATATGACAATATCTTTTGAAACATCCCTGTATATTATAAATAAAGTCTTTTAGTAATATTGTAGTTTAACACAAAAGAAAATTTACTAAGGGCTGTTTTTTTCACCTACCTTTATAGGTAGGTCCTGAATAGCTAATATGTCTGATTTGTTGCCCTAATATCAGCGCCGGATTTCGGACTGTGGGGGCCCCTGGGCTGAAAAGCTGTGGGGCTCTAGGAAAACCGCAGCACTGGCCCTTAAACAATAAACATATAAGCACATTACTTGATGACATGATTTTGCATTGTAAGCACGTAAAATGGCAAATATACTTCACCACTTTACACTAGGGGACAACCAGGGTTGTTATAAAAAAACGTTTTCTTTTTTAATTTTGAACAAAACAGACATGTTTTTTATCAAATGGTGTTTTTAAACACGAAACAATGTTTTTAAACATAAAAAGAACATGTATTAAATATAGAATAAAAATTGTATTTTATAAAGAACTTTTTTTTATTAATAAATACAATATTTAAAAATGTTTTAATTGATTCATGCATAAAATTTTGGAGACCAGCATACAATGCTGCTTAAATAATTAAATATGTTGTCCAAATTTCGCTGGTTTTAAAACACATGTTTTAAACATTTAACAAAAAGGAAGGTTTACCTGAATTAAACATTAAAAACCAACTGTTTTAAATATTTAAAACAAATTGTTTTAAACATGTTTAAAACAAACTATTTGTTTAACATAACAACCCTGTTTAATACTCGAAGGGCGGACGCTGTGATTCCGGGGGGGGGGGGGGCTATATAATATACATATTGTGAATAGGTTGAAACAAATTTGCATCTTAAGTACTTATTCTATCATCGTTGTCAACATGAAAACAGGTACAAAAAAATCAACTTGAAGATATCTTACTTAATTAACTTTAAGTTATCTTTCTTTTTATTGTTTCTTAGTTAATGTTTGTTCTTCTTTTATTTTTAAGTTATTCTATATTTTTTTTAGAATTCTAATTGTTATACAGAATATAACATGTCATAGGTCCCAATAGGATAGTTAGATGTGCATTGTGGTAGATACAGAAATAAGAAAGAAAATATACCTGAAAATAACCAAAACACATCTATTATTCTATCCGACCGTTTTTTTACTGATTTCCAATAATGTTTTTTTTTGTCATTAGAGGTTGTATTGTGTACTATAGTGTAAGCCTTTATATCGATTTAAGAAGAATGTCTAAAAATATGAGTTAAATATGAGTTTTCAGTAACAATAAAGTTAATAATTGTTTTCATTTGGATCGAAACCCGATAATAACAATTTTTTATTTTGTTTTATGTGGTTTTCAGTGGACCTTTTCCCTTTTAACAATTTTTTACCAAATTAAAAATCTTTCAAAATCAGTTCGACTAAATTCCAAAAACAGATTAAATATGTGCTGCATTTCTATAACTAGAAATACCATTTTTCTATGTAATACAATGATGAACGCAAAGACTCAGTATGTTGTTTGTCAACAAGATTTAATATAGAATTTGGTCAATCGTGCCTGACTAAATTTCTATATATTTACAGAAGTTCTGTTCTTCTAAGAAATATAGAGTAGATTCTTGATTTATTGCATATTTTTGTATTTCCACATAAAAGTTAATAAGTTTTTCCACTATTTACTTTTCCACTATTTATTTCTTTTTTATAATTCTTTGTCTCTCTGCTGATTCTTTCTACTAATTAATTTTACCGAATATTACATCATTTGTCTCGCCACATTTTGTGTAAACCTGTAAATACATTTTATAATCGTATATGTATACAGTATCACAGATAATCCAGATACAAAACTTCGTGTCGGCATCTTTGATCTGGCAGCACGTAGTTTTAACCTTGAATCCCATTTGCTTTATTGACGTCACAAAACGTCATCATTTTACGTGGCGGAATGGAAAACAACTGGACTAACCACACCTCCAAATGGCGTACTAACCTCAAAAGTTGCCGGATAACGGGATACTATTGGGCCCCCACCACATAGAAGCTATTTTGGAAATTTAGCAAATTAAATGCACTAGTACCGAACATATAATTTTATTTTATTATTATTTTCGATAAAGCTTTTTGGCAGAAATTGGACACTGGATTAAGGTGTCTTTTTATTAATTTGATAATAGGTATACCAGTATTTGATTATTTGTTAGTTCTTCTATGACCGAATGAAAACCTGTATTTTCCTGCGAATTTCGCATCTGTATGATCTGTGCTTATAGAATAGAATAAAGTTTATTTCAGAATACGCACCAAACACAAATTAGAAACAAGTCAACACGTACATAATAATAATAGGAAAAAAATATAAATCAAATAAAGTATTACAAACTCATCGATGCTATAACTACAAATATAATACATAAATTCCTCCAAGAAAATTTTTAATTTACGCGCGTTATCCAGTGTCCTTAACTGAGCAGGCAGTACATTGTACAATATAACCCATATAGCGCAAACTTTTCTGAAAAAGAGCTCCTTTATGAGGAGGTGGTAACATATAAGTTCTCGTACCATATGGATGCTGTATCCCGCATTCGAAGCATGACATATATTTACGGACAAAACATATAACCCATTAAAAATGTACAAGTCATAGACCGTTAAACTCCTATGCATTTTGAAAGTTTGCCTGCATGATACCCGGTAGCTCAAACCATACATCAATCTAACTGCTCTCTTCTGGATAAAAGCACACGTTTTACATCTGAGCACGGACCCCTATGAATCAAACCGTACTTCATTCTTGACGCGAAACTTTCAAAGTAAAAAGTTCTTACAACAAAAGGACTGCATGATTTTTTTAGCTGGTAAAGCTTAAAACACATTCTGGATAAGCAACTGCACACATCATCAACCTAACACCCTCAATGCAAATCTTCGTCCAATATAATACCCAATAAAGAGCAAGTCCGGTTAAGTCCGCCCTACGTTTGGCAACGTTAGTGCGGTCAATTTTCCACTGTTCTTGTATAAAATACATTTTGTTTTATCCTGATTGATGAACAATCTATTTGACTCCATCCAACACTGCATCTCCACATAAGCATATTGAACTCTTGTAGTCAAACCACCGATGGTGTGATCAGTGATGAATATATTTATGTCATACGCATACAATACAATCTCAGACTCAATAGTTATGGATCTTGGGAAATCGTTTATGTAAATCAGAAATAAAGTAGGAGCCAATACCGAACCCTGCGGTACTCTAACTTTCAAAGCAAGGCCAGGCTTAGAATTTTCCATTGATATAGATTGAATTCTGTTTGTAAGGTATGAGCGATAATTTTGCAGATCGTTACTATTTCCACCCTTATAAAGGGGCTTTATGTATATATGAAGATTATCCTTATTGATGGTCAATCTATTTGACTCCATCCAACGCTACATCTCCACATAGGCATGTTGAGCTCTTGTAGACAGACCACCGATGGTGTGATCAGTGATGAATATATTTATGTCATACGCATGCAATACAATCTCAGACCTGTTATTTATGGATCTTGGGAAATTATTTATGTAAATCAGAAACAAAGTAGAAGCCAACACCGAACCCTGCGGTACTCCAGCTTTCAAAGCAATATTGCCAGGCTTAGAATTTTCCATTGATACAGATTGAACTCTGTTTGTAAGGTATGAGCGATAATTTTGCAGATCGTTACTATTTCCACCCTTATAAAAGGGCTTTATGTATATATGAAGATTATCGTTATTGACAAACAATCTATTTGACTCCATCCAACACTACATCTCCACATAGGCATGTTGGTCTCTTGTAGTCAAACCACCGATGGTGTGATCAGTGATGAATATATTTATGTCATCCGCATACAATACAATCTCAGACTCAATATTTATGGATCTTGGGAAATCGTTTATGTAAATCAGAAATAAAGTAGGAGCCAACACCGAACCCTGCGGTGCTCCAGCTTTCAAAGCAATATTGCCAGGCTTAGAATTTTCCATTGATACAGATTGAATTCTGTTTGTAAGCTATGAGCGATAATTTTGCAGATCGTTACTATTTCCACCCTTATAAAGGAGTTTTATTTATACAGGGTGATTCACAACGTACGGAGGAGATTGAGGAGGGAGCTAGAGACGGGAAATATAAAGTATTTTCATAATAACCTTTTTAACCAAAGATCAATAACAAGACAGTTACATCCGTTTAAAATTCATAGAAATTAACGTCCACGTCCAGCATAGTTTGTAAATAATGTTCATTAATAAATTCAACTTTAACTTGCTATAACTTCCTAGTTTATGTGTTTAGGTCAAATGTTTACTAAGAAAAGATGCTTATTTTGGTCTTCTCTTACTACTCCTTCAATTTCCTCCGTACGTTGTGAATCACCCTGTATATGAAGATTTAAGTGCAGTCGGAAAAATTCCCTTCAAAAATGAATTATTAATTAAATAAACCAACGGAGCAGATATATGGAACATCGAATTTTTAATAATAAAGGACGATATAGAATCGTATCCCGAAGTAGATGACAATTTCAATTGATAAATTGCACGATACAAATCAATTTCCGGAATGGGTGTTAAATAAAAAGATTTTGAATTTGATATCAGAGTCTTATCGATCTCGGCAAACCGTATATCATGCGAATCAGAGGTGTTCAATAATAAATTATCCACCTACGAAGTAAAATGAGCACCGAACATATTACATAAGTCCTCACAGCTACTATTATCAGGTAATGTCTGAGGCCTCGCCAAATTTGAACGTTTCTTACGAATGAGACTCACTCCGCCTTTGATTTATTATTGCAGGAAAGAATAAATGCGTTGTTAACCTCAATTTCATATTATGTTCATATAAGTTCTTTTGTCGTAAATATTCTTCAATAAAGTTCGTATACACTAAAATGCTTCAAAGCAAGAACATGCTCTTTTCATTTAAAGATATCTGGTGACACCCAACTTGACTCAATCCTAGTCAATACCTTACACGGCTTACACCTTACATACGGGAAACACAGATCCATATAGAACAAGAACAATTTAAACATTAATTTAAATTAAACTGTCATTAATGATCTTACCCATTACCGTGCCATTACCGATGATCCTTTTAATAATATACTTTATTTATTAAATAAATAATCATTATCTACGGCCCACATATAACAAGTGTATTATTGTAAACTTATCTATGACAACATAATAACAGTTGCGTTGTGTAATGACAGTTGCGTTGAATAATGGCTTCATTATTCAATGCATCTATCATTATTATACGCCTCGCAACCATTGCCAAATATGTACATATATTTAAGAGTCGGCTGGCGATGCCAAATACGTATATTTAAGAGTCGGCTGGCGAAAAAATGTATTTTTGAGAAGTGACTTTGAACCGATATTTACTATTTTTAACCGTTCGGTGTTATTGTGCATTTACACATCTTTCGCATTCACGTGATTAAGTACGTTCAGAATCGTCGCTATTGTAATCATGGTTGCCAACTAACTACAAACACGCACTACAATACTCCAGGGTGCAAGTCTAGAGAAGTTCAGAAGAAAATAACTTCTGTTCTTATAGTTAACGTTTAATTATATTTTATAATGTATTACAGCAGACAATAATCAGACGCAACGGCCATCGGAAATCATATCTATATTTGTAGTCCACACCAAACTTTGCATAAATAATTTTTATATATAGTGAAATTCCTTTCCGTTGGCAGTTGCATAAGGACCTTCTGAATCGAATGGTAGCAAGCATTTCACGATAGGGGCAATAATTATGACGTGGGTTATTTTCGCGTTTTGTGGGTTGAAGACGGGAGCCTTAAACAAAAGCCTATCTAAACTATATTTACAAAACAAATTCATAGTTACAATTAGTATCATAAGATGGCGTCACCTGTCGACCAGGGTGATTGCACTACGTTAATTAAGTGAATAATGTTCAAGATGCGTTAATGACATTCTATTTTAATGTGGTTGTACGTATATACCAGTATATACTATTCGGTTTAGGAGAGCATGGCTGTTAAGATCTCTACTTTATCTCCATTGTTTCTATTTTATGCGGTTATTCGATACTTGAAAATTATTACTAAATACAGATAATTACAATGAGATGTACATTAATAATCTTGCTAATTGAGATATTAATTTAATTGTCTTTAACATTTAACATACGGCTTGTACATTTTGTTTTTGCAGTATTAAAAGTAAAAATGTAAATTAAATTAAAACAAAAATCATAAATTTTAAAAAATACAAAATCAAAATGCATATAAAAATAAATTAAATAAATACTTTTTAAACAAAAATAAACATTCTACCAAAGTTACGGTCACTAAAAAACAACAAGAAATAAATCGTTATTTAACCAACAGTAATTATTTGAGCAATATTAATAAGAGCAACTAAATATTTGAGACATGTTTTTTATAAATACATAGGAAAGTTAATAAACATGGGTAAATGCCCGTCACTGTGTTTAGGGTGGTTTAAATCAAACGTTTATTTTCACATTTTGATATTTATTTATTTTTCATATGACTTGATTTTTTCAAATGTTATTAAAATAACACTTTAAACAACTTAAATTATTTTCTAAATTTGTTTATTATGAGTTAAAGGATAATTAATACATAATTTTAGTTTATATTACATACTTTACATTTGTTTTATCTCTCATATTTTTTTCTCCATAACTTGCTGTGACCGTACTGGCTTTACTATGGCATTTTTACTTTTCTTATTTTCTATATTTGTGTTTGATTTTTTGGTCCCCATTATAATATCCTCAAAAAAAAAGGTATAGCAAAACAACTACCATTTACAAAACAATACAACTGTATTTTGTCATTAAAACTAATATCCTGTTTGTAGCAAAAACTATTGTATCTACAGCAAAAAAATTAAATCTTTTAATCTCTTTCGACAGACACTACAACACGGATTCCCTCACAAGCCGACAGCTATCGCATGGGACCCGACACTCCGACTAATATGCATCGCAACCTCCACGGGGGCCATCAAAGTCTTCGGACAGCCTGGTGTGGAATTTTACGGACAGCATTCAAATAGCGTAGCCGTCACGCGGCTTGTCTTCCTCCCAAACGTCGGCAAGGTAGTCTCGTTATGCGAAGACAACTCCCTGCACCTCTGGGAAGTCGACAAGAGTTCATTAGTTGAGATAAAGACGCAAGCACTCGAGGGAAAATTGAAAAAAATCTCTGCTATGTGTGTAGAATCGACGGGAAATCATTTGTTATTGGGAACGGAAGGCGGAAATATTTATTTGCTGGAATTGAACACGTTTACTATGACCCCGGATATTATTTATCAGGATGTCGTCATGCAGAAGTGAGTATTTCGGTGCCTTCCGAGGAAAAGTTAGGTTATGTTGTGTTTAAAATACTGTATTGATGGATTTTGAGGTTTTTAAATGTAATTTTGCTTAAAAAGTAGTTCAATAATTAGATTTGTGAAGGAATAATTCTTTGGATACGTGTTATTATCGAGTAATTTGTCAATTTAAGTTTATGTTAAGTGAGGTTAAGTTTTTAAACATTGTCATCTAAAGATAAAACAAGTGAAGAAAATTAACTGTAAAATCATCTTTATTACGGTACATATTTAGATTCTAATTTAATTGTAATTTTTTTATTTTATGTACGAAGTGTTCCGCAAGACTACAAACTCAATCCAGGTGCGGTTGAGTCGATTTGCGAACAACCTGGGCAGCCGAACAATATCCTAATTGGTTACAACCGAGGCCTACTAGTTCTTTGGAATCGTGCGGAAAATATTGCGGTCAAGACTTTTCCCTCGCAGCAACAATTGGAGAGTGTTTGTTGGCATGACGACGGAAATGGTTTTACAACCTCGCATAACGACGGTAAGATAATCGCTGAATGTGTAATCGAATATTAGATTCATGAAAGTGTTTTCTGCAGTTTCCTGTAGTAAGAGAAGAACCAGAAAAAAATACATATTAATAATAATAATAATTTTATTGTTCATTTTTGGAATATTTTTAGTAAGATTGAAGTGATAATGATTCTTGTATTTTAGATGTGGTTAGACAGTTATGATATTTTTGTTGAAATTAATTAAAAACTATCAGTTATTGCAAAATTCATCATGAAATGTTGTCCACCAATGTTTGCATCAAAATCGCCAAAAAATTAAGCTTAGCAGAACAATTTTTCACCATATTAAAGAAGAACGATGTTGGTATATGATAAATAAAAAAATTATTCAACAGTATTGAAAGATGTATGTTTGGGAGAAAGTAACTAACGGGTTTTCAGGATAGATATATAATGTCAATATCCATTCTGTGAAAAAATACAAGAGTTTGCTGACGATTTGATAAGATATTAACATACTACGTCAATTTGAGAACCCGTGCCTTAGCCTTCTCCATATGGTGTATGATTTGTTTTGCTAAGCTTAATACTCGGAGATGTTGTTGAAAATACATATTTAATGATAAATCACGTATAGTTTGTAATTAATTTCAATAATAATATTATTAGATAATAACAAAGATTCAGTAAACATTTTCCTATGATGTTGAGGACATTTTTCTGAATCTATATAATGATTAATAATAATAATATATATTCAGAATTCTGTACAGAAAAGGAGTCATAATTCAATGTAATACAGTACACAATACAATGTAATATAGAACATCCCACAAAGAGAGAAAAAAAAAATAAATTTAATCTCTCTGTGCTGTTGTAAGGGCTGCTATTCCCTCCTCGATGCTGTAGGGTGCGGTTTGGAGAAGACAGTCCTTGAGCGCTACCTTTAAATGCCTGACTGACATGGACTTCCAGGTGGTTGGTAGGTGATTGTAGGCGCGAACTAATTGGCACTGCTGGGCGGTTGTTGTTAATCTCGCAAAGTCTGGTCGAAGGTCATTTTTATTTCTTGTGTCATAGTTGTGAAGGTCAGCTTGCTTCATTATGCGGCTGCTGTTTCCGTGTACAGCGCTGATTAGACTAGATAATATTCTTCTAAATTAAACCGACAATATTTTCTTAAAATTAATTGATCTTAGTAAATATAAATTAACCAAAATATAAAATGAAACAGCAGTGGTTGGAAATATTCACAAAGAAAAAAAGACAAAACAAGAACAAAGAATACAAAGTGATAGATTTTCAGTAGATTCTGAATTTGAAGGTAGAAATTCTGAATTACGTCTACTTTTTCAGTTAATCAGTATAGAAACTAAACAAATAGCGTTTTTTGTATTTTGTGTTATCATAAATCAATTTGCAATTTTTCTATCTGTTATTTTTTGTTATTGGACAGCCTAGTTAATTTATTTTCAATTCTTATCTTGTTGTTAAATTAAGTAATTTTTAATCTGTTGTTGTTTTGTCATCTATAGTCAAAACCAATTAATTTCTGTTTTGATTGAGTTAATAATTGCAAATTTAGGGAAAAGAATGATCATAAGAATTTTTTTTTATTTTTAAATGCTTCTACTAGATATTAGTTTATTATACAGACAATCCCATTTTTTCCCGTGAAGCTTTTTTCCAGTAAGTAATTGTCATACCGTCTAAAACCTTTCATATGGGGACACATGATTACTTTATTCCTTAAAAAGTTACACCCGTTTGAAACTTTTTACTCAGAATAACAACTTACTTGTAGAAAGAATTTCTGCAAAAAGTTTCATATTTTTGTTTACTTAAATTTTGTTGTGTGTGTGTGTTCTTTCTTTGTTTTTGCATTGTTTGGTATGTATTTTATTTATTATTTTTCTTTCTTTTATTAATTTTTCAAACTGCTGTAACTTTTTAACAATTTGAGAGAACAATTAGGTCCATATGAAAAGTTATCTTCAGAATGACTAAATAACTAAACACCAGCTTAATTCGTTGTGTATGTGTGTATTACAAACGTAAAATTAATACCATAATCTACTGATTATTTTAGGAGGGATGTGTGTTTTACTTTACTTTGTAGATTTTGTTATTATAAATGCTAAATAAAGAAACTGCTACTAAATATCCCAACGACTCAATTTTTTTGACAAAGCAAATTTTAACCGTTGATTTCCCAGATTAATTTTGCTTAGAAATACACTAGAACAGTTTTATTCTGTATATTCTCAAATATTCTACAGAAAACATTAAAGAGAAGATATTGATGTCAACAATATACTAATTCTCCGGTTGTTTTTTCAGGAAGCTACATGAGCTGGGACCTAAACGAAGACGAAAATCAAATTCCTGAACCGACAACCACATACGGGCCTTTCCCATGCAAAGCAATACCGAAAATCGTGAGGAAGGACTTATACGGACAGCCCTTAATTGCATTTAGTGGCGGCCTTCCCCGAGCCAGCTACAGTGATAAACACACCGTTTCTGTCATTCACGATACAAAACACGTTACTTTCGAATTAACTAGCAAGGTATTTTTATATTAACTTTAAATATTTTTGTATCTTTTATATTATTGTATGTTTACTACACATTTTTTTGCGAAACAATTTAAATTGTTATATTTGTTTAATTTTTGTTTGTTTGTTTAGGTCATCGATTTTATTGTAGTTGAATCAAACCCGGAGAACAACGAGAATAATGACGAAAACCAAGCAAGCGATCCCGATACATTGTTAATATTAGCGGATGAAGAATTTGTGGCTATTGATTTGCAATCGGAAGACTGGAAGATGATGAATCTACCATATTTAGTCTCGTTGCATGCTTCTGCTGTGATATGCAGTCAACACGTTTCAAGTAAGTGATTGTTGATTTTTTTTTATTTTTTACATATTTAGTTTTTACTAAACTGAATTTTCATGTATTTTAAAAATGGGAAATTGTTTTAGATGTTTCCGAAGAACTATGGGAACAACTTAAAGACGCAGGAAGAGCACATACGAGCAATCTGTACTCAAATCGACTTTGGCCAATAGATGGCGGCAACTTACTGTGTTCTAAAGGGGCCCAGCCAAGGCGAGAATTGCTTCTCACCGGGCACGAGGATGGTACTGTTCGTTTTTGGGACGCCGGTGGTGTCAATCTGACCCCTGTGTACAAGTTCAGCACATCCCAGTACTTTACGGGTGATGATATTTTCGGTAAGTTGATATAAATAAAAAAGAATTTAAAATATTTTCATATCATTGGAAAGCACTCAAAATTCTCTTTAATTTGAGTATAAACACGATATAGACATATCTAACGGTGTCCGAAGTAACCAAATATAAACGGTTATCATGTTCTACTGAAGATCAGAATTTTATAACTTCGTTTTCCCCGATATTATAGACAAAATATTGAAGGTTAACATGCCATCAAGAAAAGCTTCTGGCTTTGTAGTAACCAAATTTTTATAACCATATATTTTCAATTTCTGCAGATGACGCAGTGGCTTCACCTGAAGACGCAGAAGAGGAGTGGCCCCCGTTCAGAAAGACGGGTATCTTCGATCCCTACTCTGACGACGCTAGACTAGCGATAAAGAAAATCAGCCTGTGCCCGTTATCGGGCACATTGGCAGTGGCCGGGACAGCAGGCCATGTGGTTCTAGCCAAATTTGACACGGAAGTACTCGAAGGCGAGGTTAAGGTCTGCCTTATGAACATCGTCAGCGACAGAGACAGATTTGCGTGGAAAGGGCACGATCAACTCTCTCCGAAACAAGGCAGCGTACGACAAAGCCGCGGCTTCCAAGCCAACTCGATTCTTCAAATATATCCGCCAGCTGCGATAACCTGCGTAGTCCTAAGACCTGACTGGGGCCTCCTCGCTGCAGGCACCGCACACGGGTTGGCCTTATTCGATTACCAACGACAACGCCCGATCATGGTCAAATGCACTTTAAACCCAAATGGTAAGTCGATTTCTGAGAACTTATAAATCAGTTAAAAAGCATTCGAAAAACCCTTTCATTTGAGTACAAACATGACCCACCTAGCAGTTATACTTCTTGAGTTAACCAGAAAAAATGGTTACACAAAAATATTTAAAACATTTATATCTCGAGAACCGTACGAGATATTTATACAAAACGAAAACTATCCTACACCTTTTTCAGCCCTTTTTCTACTGAATTAATAAACATATAATTATCTTTGTTTCAAAAGACGAAACTGGCGCTGGTGATGTCCCGATATCTAAAAACATCTGAAACCCTATAAATTAGTTAAAAAGCATTCGAAAAACCCTTTCATTTGAGTACAAACATGACTCACCTAGCAGTTGTACTTCCCGAGTTAACCAGAAAAAACTGGTTACACCAAATTATTTAAAACATTTATATCTCCACAACCGTATGAGATATTTGTACGAAACGAAAACTATTCTACACCATTTTCAGCCCTCTTTCTACTGAATTCGTCAAAATATAATTATTTTTGTTTGTTAAGACGAAACTGGTGCTGGTGATGCTCCGATATCCAGACGTAAATCTTTCAAGAAGTCCCTGAGGGAGTCCTTCAGGCGACTGCGTAAGGGTAGGTCGACGAGACGTGCCAACCCAAGTACGCCTGCCGCAACAAGTCCTGCTACACCTGCGTCACCCCCGCAAAGGAAGACCCCGCCTACCGAGGATAACCAGTTCAGTCCGTTGGACGCAAAACCCGTCGAGAGGCAGATTGAGGCGCGCTGGAATCAGGTTGACGATGGGATGGGATCGATCGTCCGGTGTTTATATTTCGCTCGGACCTTCCTGATAAATGGTAAGTAAAATATTTCGATATTATTGCAAAGTGTTCGAAATCCTCTTTAATTCGAGTATAAACATGATATAGTTATTTGTAACGGTGTTCGATCTAACCAAGTACAAATGGTTATCATAGCCAACTATGAGTGAAAGTTAAAAATAATCTCTGGAACTAGTAAAGATATGCGAATGATTCAAGATATGACTCGATTAATTTTTAACGTTCTTTAGAATTTTTACATCTGCCATACCAGTTGATTAAGTTTTTAAATATGGAGTGCTGTTTTGGATTTCTTATTTACGTCATTATATAGCATTCAAAATTCCCTTTTATTAGAGTACAAACATGACATATTTATCGTTAACCATTTTTAAGATAACCCAAAATCAATCTTACCATGGCCAACTGAGACAAACGCTTCTAAATTCAATATCTCAAGAACCGTCAGAGCTATTCGAATGAATTTAAATGCGTTTAGTTCTTAATTTAATTCTTTATTTCTATTTTAGTACAGAGTACCGTTCCGACGCTGTGGGCGGGAACAAACAACGGCACTGTGTACGTCTTTACGATAAGCATACCGTCGAAGCGTGACACAGACGAAGTTGTCTGTCAACTCGGAAAGGAGATCCAGCTGAAGCATAGAGCTCCGGTGATAGCGATCGCTGTCCTAGATGGCGCCAGCAAACCCCTGCCCGAGCCTTTGGAGGTCGAGAAGGGCATCGCTAGCCTACCTGATCCAACGCAGCCTCATCGTGTCATCATAGCCTCCGAGGAACAGTTCAAAATATTTACACTGCCGTCATTGAAGCCTTTCTGTAAATATAAGTTGACAGCTCACGAAGGTAGGCATCATTAATGGATTATTTTTGTTAAACAAATGAATGTGGAATGCGTGTATGAGATTGAGTGATATGTGATTGAAAAGTGTTTGAAATCCTCTTTAATTTGAGTATAGACACGATATAGTTATTTTTAGTGGTTTGTGATGTAACCAGAAATAAATGGTTATCACGGCCTACTAAAGATTGGAATTATAAATTTTATCTCTGGTACTAGTAAAGATAATTGACTGGTTTAAAATAATTAGCTATATTTTTAATTTTTTTATCAGTATTTAAGTTTTTTTTTAGTTGTGGCTATATGTAGCTATAATTTTGTAATTTTTTAAGTTAGGTGGCACGTTTTAAAATTTTTTTATTGTGTTGTAGCCAAGCATTTAAAATTCCCTTTTATTAGAGTACAAACACGACATATTTAACTATAACCGTCTTCGAGATAACACGAAATTAAAATTTCCATAGCCAACTGAGACCAAAACTTTTAAATTAAATATCTCCGTAACCGCAGCACTTTTTTGAATGGAACAAAAAGCATTTTGATAGGTTTTTATTCGTGTTTTAATCTGTTTTTTTTTTGTAGGTGCACGGGTACGCCGAATGTCATTCGCAAACTTCTCTTGTTTACTGCCGGACTCGAACGCAAGTCACACTGAAACGGACTTGTTGTGTCTGACAAATCTTGGCGACTGCCTCGTTCTTAGTATTCCCGATCTCAAAAGACAATTAAATGCTGCCACCGTGCGACGGGAGGATATCAAGTAAGTGTTTTTTTTTTTTAAGTTTGTTCGTCCCAGATTAGCTAATTTAACGTTTCCGTTAATTTTTTTACAGTGGTATATCTTCATTGGTGTTTACAAGAGATGGTGAGGCCTTGTACTTTCACTCGTCATCGGAACTACAGAGGATCTCTCTGTCAGTGACAAAAGTAACGTCTGCACGATGTTACCTATCCGTTAAGGACACAAAGGCGGAGCCTGTAACCGAAAATACGTCCATTAACGGCGACGTTAACGATGAAGAACAAAACACTGCGCCAATGGTGAACGGAACGTCGGAGAGCAAAGAGAGTAGCGTAGCTGATAAGGTTCGTTGAGAAATAAATTTTAAGGTTATGTTTGCCTAATTTTGTTTTTATTTTATAATAATATTAAGATTCAAATATATATTGTTTATTATGTGCAATAAATATAAGAAATATATTGTAGAAATCAACAGATTTTTTTGTACCTGATTTTTTATTAACCCCGTTAATTAAAACAAAAAAAACCTAGAAGACTAAATAAAACTTTTTGTCTTCCAAATTGCACTATCGGAAATTAACAAAAGGTAAATAAACACTGTTAATTACAGGCACCTATATGTCCCGTCGTGTGTAATAAGAATATTAAAGATAACTGTAATAGTTGCATGGTTTCTATATACACATATAATTTTATCTAATCTCGATTGTTTTAGTAACATAACCTGTACGTTTTTGTTTGCAGAGTGAGGAGATTCGAGAAAATGGAGATGACACGTTGCATAACGTGACAGTTTCAAGTAGCATCGGTGATATTACAATCGACAGCGTCAAGGACCATATTGGGTCTGGGGAGGAATTGGCCGCTAGATTGTCTAGTGTCGCCATAACGAAAACCGTTATAACGACGCAAACTACAAGCCAGTCTGGAGAGATCGTAAGCAGCAATACAACCACGGTCACATCTTCCAATAATGCTACGGAAACAAGCGAAGGTTAGTCAAATCTCAAATTTTTCACTTTCACTATTTACTATTCAAAATTTTTCACTTTTTCTCTCAGTTTTGTGTTTCTTTAATTTTTTCATTCATATTATATCATTTTGCATAATTCTTTATAATTATTTTTTTATTGTTTCGATTTTCATTGTGCTTTATAAGTTGTGTCGTTTTGCTTTTGTAGTTATAGAGAGCGTGTCCGAGGGATCTCCGCAGCGCAGTGAGGTTAGACATGCATATTTTCACCCTTTCACACCCTAACCTCAAAAAAAAATTAAATAAATTGTTATTTGCACGCCTTTTGTTGCCTAACACGCATTGTGATAACGCTTACTAACAACCTCAAGGATTGTAGATTTGGATTTTAATGTGATGTTCGTTTTTATACCGGTAGAATGTACATGATTGTGATTTTGGTTTTTGTTGGTTGACAATATTGCTTAAATTTAAGTTGCAATGCTGATTTCCAACCATAATATAGCTGCGTTCGGATATTGTACTCTGTTGACACCAGGTACACTGTCCAAATGACACTTACGTGTTATTGGGTGTAAAAAGTGTAACGGTGTACAATAGCCGAACGCAGCTTATGTTAAATCAAATCTAACCTAAGAATAAATCGGTGAATCTCAAGTAAACCAACTGATCAGGGATGCCAATCCATTAAGTTTGCTTTAATCATTTACAATCACCCAATAGTTTTGTAATTATAAGCATAATGTCATATAAATAGTTATTTTTTGACAGTTGTATTTTAGTAATTATTAGCATTAAGGATGCCGAAACGGAGAAACGCGTGCGGAACGCACCCGCGAATTTTACACGTAAATTGTAAAAACGTACTTCGTACCGATCTTTTAATTTTGCTTTTAAATTTGAGATTGTTTGCACTCAAAGTGTATTAATTGAATGTAGCTACAGCATACGAACAGGACAACGATAACTAAAAAGGGAATACATACCGAAAATTGGTCAGAATTGAACAATAGACAATAACTTACAATTTTGTTTTTGGATTTATAAATCCTTGCTTCATCCACTGCATAGTAAAATCACCTATCAATACATGCAGTAAAATATCCAAGAAATGGCTTTAATTAGAAAATCGGTACGAAGCAGCAAAAACGACGATTTTTGTGCGTTTGAACGGAGAGGTATGTATTCTCTTTTTAGTTATCGTTGTCCTGTTCGTATGCTGTAGCTACATTCAATTAATTCCCTTTGACTGCAAAATATCTCAAATTTAAAAGCAAAATTAAAAGATCTGTACGATTTACGAAGTTCGTTGCTGAACTTTTTTGTTGCGGAACGCACCCGTTTCGGCACCCTTAAATTAAAAGTTTTGAGTTAGGAAGAAACAGATTAAAGTAGGTCATGACCATTTTATGCTTTTCTTATGGGCGCTATATTTTGTTTCTAACATTTACCAAAACAGTTATTTTAATTTAGAAATAATTATTTAGAAAATAAAGATACTTTTGTGTTTCGTTGTTTCGAATAGTACTTGTAAAAATGCAATAATTTTCAAAACTGGAGATTTTACACTTTCACTTTTTTATCTGAAAAAATATATACATTTCAGAAATGTAATCACATACAGGATGTTCAATAAGAAAATTGATATTAATGGAATGGAAACTGTTTGTGAAAACTTCTAAAATACTATATCAAGTGTGTTTCTAAAAATTTAGTTTTTTAGACAATAAATAAATAATTCAAACAGTGTAAAGATTGGGGTAGGACTACATAAGTACTTTATACATAATAATAATAATAATCTTTATTGGTTGCTCGGCAACAAGTCAAAACAGAACATAACATCTCATTCAGAGATCTACAATAATAATAATACACTTTAAACTTTATAAACATTTTTCAAATAGTTCTGAGATATAAAAAAATATATAGACCATTCCATTCCATTCCATAGTGTTTAAAGCCTGGGCCACACTAACGTCTAACGCCTTTCTGCATTAACTAACGCGTCATCATTTTCCGCCCTTCTGATTGGCCAGTTAATGTGTCAAATCATGGTCACACTCGATTTTAACGCATTAATTTTGACATTACGCGTTAGGCATTAAAGTTAGGCGTTAGTGTGGCCTGGACATAATGATGAATTAACAATTTTATACATTCTATTTGACACATGTCGGAAATTATTACTATTTTAAGGTTATGTTTATTATATTTGACATTATGCTTATAGATTACTCCAAATAATGTAATTTCCTTGCTTGCTGATACTGACTTTCATTTTTTTATTCCAGATTAGGCGCATACAAGTTAGTGATATATTGTTGAAGGCTCCGTTGGCCCTCGAGGAGGAGGTCGATTCGGACTGTCCCGTGAACGGGGTGCCGTAGCGTAAAAAATGCCATATCAGCAGTTCGTAAAGTTCGCGGCGTTTCGTATCTCGACCATATTTGGCGCATCATTTCCTAAGTACTTAACCTCCAAAGTATTCATTTTGTGATAATTGGGACCATTTTCAGTTTTAAAACCCGAGTATTATTCGACATAGATGTACGCCCGCTATACGAAACCCCGCGACTGAGCAGGGGAGGGGAAATTTTTTATTTCGCAAAAAAATATGTAAGAATATATATTTTGATATATCGTAGGCGTAACTTAAGATAGTATACTATAAAATTAAATTTAAAGAGAAAACAAGTAATGCAGTTAATAATGCTAAAATTAGATGAAAATATATTGATTATCGAGGCAACTAAAATTATCTTTTTATACAGCTTTTTGCAATTTTATACGCAGAACCGTGAAAAAATAGACATAGGTTAAGCGTGTACCGGTTTTATAATTGTTGTAAACGTCTACGATCCCGTTGGTTCACTATTCTGTTCGTCCGTTTTGCGTTGAGCATTTTTTTTATAATTATTTTGTACGTGGAAAATGTGAACAGCGTTGTTATGTCGACGACAGAGTTGAAAGTTTAAGCGTTTAATATATTATTATATATATATGGTGGAGGTTGGATTGTATGCAAGAGCTAGTTTTCGTTTGTAACTTTTGCTTACGAAAAAAAAAAAAACAAAAACTATTGTTGCCCATTAACATTTATATATTACCTACTGTTTAAGTTTTTACTTTGTACTTTTAATATTCACCCGGTTTTTAACTAATGAAATTATCATATTTATATTTCACACAACGTAAAACATCACTCGTGAATAAAGTTTTTATTGCTACGTTTTTGTGCTTATTTAAACCTTGAGTTTCTTTGTACATTTTGCTATATCATGTAGGAAGGAGTCTGCATAAGCGCTCGGATATGGGCCCACTTTCCCCACTTCGGAGGACTTTTAATGTCAAAGTGACATTCGCAACGTTGACGTGTTATTTTTATTTATTTCGCATATTTGGCTTTATTTAAAGCTATTATATGAATTTGTATGAAGATATACATAAAAAACTAACGTCTAAATCGCTGTTCGCAGCTGCAACACCAAAAAATCAGCTATAACCCAGATTTCGACCAGGGTAACATTTCATCGGTAAGTGACTGTATATGTCAACAATGTACAGGCTTGTACCAGCTGAACATACAAACTGTTTTCTACCAGTTAGATAACTTTCCAGTAGGTTGTTCGCAATGCCCCTTGCACCTAGATATAAGGTATCTCATTTTAGGGTATAATTAACTCAAAAATTAAGAGGTTTATAAAAATACTACCATAATAATAAATTCATAAGTTTATTTAACATAATAATAATAATAATAGCACTTTGGTAAACATAAAAATGAGTTTTTCGATATCCCATTATTATTTAATAGGGTTTATTATTCGTCACACTGTCACTTAGATTGAATGGATTTCAATACAAAAAGAAGTTTTATTTTAAAATAATAACTAATGAGTTTCCGCATCGCCTTAGTATTTATCCTTAGTACCAACAAAACAGTTGAGGGATAAACTACATGAGGAATCATTGATGATGCGTTAAGTTCATTTTTACTGTGGGGAACTATCGCCAGGAGCCCTATTATACCCACAAATTTTGTATCAATTAATACTAATCTGTAAAAAATAGATATACTAGTATTAGTATAACTATGGAAAATAATCTTAAGCAATACTTACATTTTATACTTTTTGGTTTATCTAATTTGGCATTGGAAATATAAGCGATATAATAATATCGCTTAACTTTGACCCAGTAGTAGGCTAAATCATCTGCAAAAGAAAAAAAAAACATTATTTTTTTACCTTGTTACCAAGGATCAAGCCATGTAAAATTACCCAGAAAAATTAAGTTGGTCAAAAAAGAAGAGGTTTCACAAAACCTTTCTTGATAATGAATTTCAAAACTGCTGGAAATAGTAGTTTCCACAAACACTCTAGTAAAAAAAAATCGAATGGAAAATAAGAAATAAATGCCTGTGTTTATGACAATCAGTGGTAAATTGATGAGGTATTAAATTTGAGAATGATGAGACACTTTTACCATCCGTCCAAGGACTTCTTCCAAGAAGTCTGGTGAAGACAAACTCTGGGAATACGTATAAATAGGTAAGAAAATTGTGTTAGGTAATTTAATAATTAGTTACTTAGAAAATATACTTTTAAATCATAGAGACCTTCTAATAATTATTAATTATTATGAATCATAGTATGCATTTTTTGTATTTTCAAATAGTATAATAGAATAATTTTCAAATAAATGTGTTTTAACCCCATGCATTTTCCTCTGAGTTTTAAATACCACACAGTGCAATACACAAGAATGTTTTCATTTATTCTAAAATAGTGTTACTCCACTCCTCAAAAAAGGCAACAGACATTACCCAGAAAACGACTGTGTGATCAGTCTTACCTGCAATCCGTTGAAATGTACGAAGAAGATAATGGTAAGAGTTAACTGATTTTTTCTTTGAAAATTAACAAATACCATCATCTCAACATGGGTATCTCTCAAAATGATCAAAAATAACAAACCTCTGAGTGTTTAAATGATTGGACGGTAAAACACGACATCTCCCAGCCAACAAATGTAGTTTACTTTGACAATGAGAAGGCCTTTGACAAAGCCCCACATGACCTGTTTGCTGGAGTGTGAGGACTGCTTTTGACTTAAATAACTGATCTGCTAAAGCAGGGATGCACAGACCGCGGCCCGCGGGCTGCATGTGGCCCTCCGTTGATATACTGGTGGCCCGCCTCACTAACAGCAGGTGACTGCCAAACTTATTGTGGCTTTATTCGCCACTAGTGTTCGGCAATGTCTGCAATGTCATACCACAGTATAAAGATATAATACAGTATGGACACATTAGCATCGATGCAAACTGAGCTAAAGGCAAGAAATTACGTTCATTTTCCCAATTACAATAAAGTTGCTGAAAAGTTTAATGTCAACTTCAAAACCACGTATGTCCAGAAGATGAAAGATTTGATATCGGCCTTCAAGAGCCGTTTTCATGATTTTCAACAGATAAAACCTTTACTAGATTTATTTAGCAATCCGGCTTTTGTTATTTTACTGGAAAATGCACCCTAATCAATGTAGCTGTAACTTGTCGACCTGCAAAATAACGAGAAAATACGACACAAATTGAATGAACGAAATTTATTTAACTTCTATCGCTGCTTCAATAAAAATAATTATAAATCATTGTTAGACAATGCACCAAAATGCGCAAATTTTTTGTATCCACATATATCTGCGAGCAAACTTTTTCACTCATGAGTATTAATAAATCAAAAAATCTGATGTGGCCAGGCACATGACTTTATCATACAATATATAAAATTAATAGTTTAGCTGCATGAGGATCTATTTGACTGAGATAAATCGTGTCTGCATTAAAATTAAACTAGTTAGCCAGGATTTGACAGATATTTTGATAGTCAATAGTATCAATCGAAGGTATTGTCGAAGCATCAGCATTTGACACTACCTACTGTCATTTGTTTATCTCACAAGTGCCGAAAGTACGGAATAGCACAACGAGCGGTGATGCGGCGCGTCACCGATGACGGAGCGTCGTCGTCGCATGTGAGCGATTCGCGCTATGTAGTTTTCGGCAGGAGTGACATCAACGTTTTTTGTGTTGCTTTTTGAGAAATACGTATTTTAAAAAAATTCAAAAATGGTTATATTTCGGTATAGAAAATGTTAGGTTGATACCACTTCTACGAAATGTCAAGTTTAAAAAGCTAATTGAAATTCTGACAGATTTATATTCGTTCATGACACTGTAGATGACGTTCCATAGCGGTTCTCCGAGTGTGACAGCGTGGTGACAGCCATAGACATTTCTGTGGTGACAGCACAAAAAACTATTTGTCAAAATCCTGGCTACTATGTATAGTTTCACATCAATGCAGATGCGACCCGATCTCGATCAAATAGAATTTGCTCTTGCAGCTAAACTATTAATTTTACCAAAAAATGTCATAAGCATAAATTATTCAAAATTTCCTCTGCTTTAATTTATTATTTAACTATTTTGACGAAATTACAGAAATGGCGGCTCATCTGCAAAATCCCTGAAAAAGGCTTAGAATAAACTACCAGTTCCTTTGGACCCTTTTGAACCAAAAGCTTTTCAGCTCTAAGTTTGGTCATAAAACTTCTAAATATGAATTTTCGTCCCGACACCTTTAGTAGTTTCTCCGAAATCGTCGTCACAAAAATCTGGTACACACATACGCACACACACACATACACACACACACACACACAGACATTTTTTTGTACCTTGGTCAAAAATGTTCAGGGGACCCAAAAAGACTTATTTCCGCTAAAATCTCAATTTTTTTTTTCGGCATGATTACAATACTTTAGCATACTGCGTATGATAAAGTAAAAATAGAAACCGCTTGACCAATGACAATTTAGAAGCAATTTTGCACATAGTTACTAACGAATTGAACCAAATATTACAACATGGTTAAGACAATGCAATGTCAAGCTTCAAATTAACATCTTGTTTTTTGTAAATTATTTAAATCTGGATACCTATCTACCTATTTTTGTGCAATACTCGACATATATATGAAAATACAAAAATATATACATATATATATGTACTTATAAAAATGAACAATATGATTTTACATTGCGGCCCTTCCATAAGCCTAAAATAATCGATGTGGCCCTTGGTCCCAACAAGTCTGTGCATCCCTGTGCTAAAGGAACGATACTATCAACTAAGAGTAAATGGTGAAATATCTAGTAACAAGTCAGTAGCGGAGTTGTACAGAGCTCTGTGCTTGGACAGCTGCTCTTTATTTCCTATCTCTTTGATCTTGTTGACCACAAACAGAGTCAAAGTTTTGCTATTGTTGGCATACTCTATACAAACCCTATACTCAGTGCAGTACAATTCCAAGAAGATAAAAAAAAAAACGTAGTAGTATGGTCAAGATTATAGGGAATTAAGCTGAATGTGGCAAAATCCACAGTACTAAAAATTTGCCCCAACAACCCAAATCAACAATATTCTTTAAATGACACAATTCTAGCAACTGTTGCAGAGCAAAACAATATTGGAGTCTTTGGCACATCAGACCTCAAATGGGAAAGCTACATTATGAAAGTAGCCAAGAAAGCATGCATTTATAGTCCAGTCATTCCAGATTTTTGATATACATTATATTCGGAAGATTAATTGCAGTCGATGAAACTGATACTAATCGATAGCTTATGGTTCCCGTAGTAGCGTTAATACGCTACAATTAAAAGAAAAATGCTATTAATTAAAAATCATTGAAAAATTGTGCATGTCAGATTTTAATCCTTCATTCCTCATACATCAATAACTTCACCGCAAAACTAAAAATACCAGATTGTAGCAGACAACAATTACTATCAAATTGATTGGAATAACCCACAACTGAAAAACAGCAAGAAGTTATTCATTTTAGAACTTCATGACTAATACAATAAAATCTATATCTTTCTATAGCAAGATTTTCATCAGTTTTCTTCCAGGAGAGCAAAATCTACTAAAACTAAATTCACATTTACATACCTATTTTTGACAACTTAGTGGAACTAACGGTGGAAGAGGCAATTCCTTTGGTTTATTTAAATTAGAGCAAACTTGTCTGCGAGGTTGATGGTTCAAAGTTAAGGGCACCAGTGGAGGTGGACCTCCAATGTCACGCTGGAAGGGTACCAACGGAGGTGGTGTCAGTAGGGGAGGTAATGTCTTCACAGGAGCCAAAGAAGGTAATCCTCCATTGGTATTTTTTTGAGGCTGGAAGCATACCAAAGGAGGTGGCTCCATTCGAGACCATATCTTCACAGGAACCGGAGAGACTGGCCTTTGATTGGTGGTCACTTGATGCTGGAAAGACACCAAAGGAGGTGGCAAAAGTACTGAAGGTGGTTTCTTCCTGGCGGACTTATGTGGATTGGATAATAATGTTAAAGGTGGTATCTGTATAGAAGCTAGAGGACAGGTTTTAGTTGGAAAATGGTTGCCATCTTTAGTATTCTCAGCATGTTCTTCCATTTCTATTGCATTGTCTCCTCGTTTGATGTACGTAAGTTGAGCATTGTCTTTTTCAACAAACTTAACCGCTTGCTTCATGAATTCCTTTACGGTATATCCATTGCTCAAATTCTTCCAAGCTTTGGTTAGCCGTTCGTTGTAAAGCCTCTGGCTCTTGCATGGTAATCTATAGACGCAATGTCCCCGTTCTAGCTGTTCCTGTTCAATTATAGCGTTATCCTGAATGTTTACCAGTGTATCTATGAAGAAAAATTTATAAATATATAATATCTTTGGGAGGAAACGTGTCTAAATTGTCTTAAGGCTAAAATGCAAATATGTATTACAATGGAAGTATATATTTGCTTGATTATACCGGATGTTGCCAAAATTATAACAAAAAAAATTAGGATTAAAGTATGTTTATGTTCAAAGATAGGTAGGCAAAAATTGTTTTTGAAAAATATATTTAGAAATATTAGAGAACTCCGTACACGATGGGGAGTCATGTGGAATAGGGGGCAGTGGCACAGAGCGCTAGGTCTGATACGGCTGGTTTAACAATACATTTCTATTTTTGTAAAGTGAAAAAAAGAACACGAGTTTTGCACCTTAAATTAACACTTGTCTTTCCGATTTTTTCTTTTAAACCGTCACATAAATTTCATTATTTGTTCAGGTTGCATTAAGTCTCTTCTATAGATTGGCGTTTTCTTCAGTTTTTATGTAATAAAGGATGCAAACAAGATTTTGATGGATGTTGATATCTCAGTAACGAATGTTAGCACGACAACGCAGTTAGCATGCAAATAATCCTTATTTACTGCAATACACATCTCTTGAATTTAATAGCATTCCGACTGCATGTTAATTTGTAGGGCGGACAATTAACAATTAGTCTAGTGGTAGAAGTAAGAAGTTTTGAATATTGCTTCAAAACAATAAGATTCTCTTGTTATAATAGCAACGTAAAGCATCGGACCGACATTTTGTTTAATTACGTTGAACGTTGTTAAGGAGTTTGATGCGAATATGCTAAAAATATAAATGTTTCTCACAAATCTATATCTTTCAAAATACTAATATAAAGAAAGAATTAGAGAAATATAGAGAAAGACAAACAGGCAACAGGAACCAAGGACCTTTCAAGAAAGTACATATTTCAAGGTATCAAAATCACACATGTGCAATTGAGAGTAATTTATTTTTCCTATAAAAAGTTTTTAACATTCAATGTTACGCATTCGTATGCAAATGTCACACCAATAATTGTTGCTACTTTTCGTTACATTGTTCTTAAGGTTCTTTTGCGAGTGCTTAAGATGCTTAGCAAGTCATTCTTTTTCTGTTTCTGTATTTCTGTTTGAAAACTAATCTTCAGAAAGTTAATGTAATATGGTTACTAATTGCAAAAATTGCAATTCTTGCAACACCACTTTAATTTGTTTGACTTGAGCAAAAGTGTTAACATTTTATTTGTACGTCTGTCGCAACTGAAAACAAAAATATTGACTGATTTGTCAAATACTACGTAATTCTCTTTACTTTGAAGCGCTGTAACTCGTAAATTATTGGCCATAGAGAAAAATGTTTCAGGTAAATATTGTAGACAATTTAATCTTCTACAAACATTATAATAACTATTTCGGTCATAAAACTGGTAACCAGATATTATTAAAATGCTGATTTTGTATGCCTTTAAGGGCCTACATTCAAAAAATGCCCGAAACAGGTGTCGCCTACTCCAAGAATTTATCCAAACCCTTTCGAATCTTGAAATCAAAAAATAGAGCATACGCAAGAAGGATGCCTTCTTTCTGTAAGAGATTTTTTTTTTCAAAAAACCTGATAGGTTTCCAAAAAAAAATATCGCAAAGATGGGCAATTTTCAACTATTCAAGTCAAGATTGACAAGTTAATAATGCTTCAATTTGAATGGATTATGCATAAATACAATTGTTACAGTGTCCCCCAGGTTTTGAGAAAGCGGTTTTGGCATAAAATAGACCACAACACCATGTTTTGTGCAAAAATGTGTTTCCATCAGTGAAATTTGCAGGGTTTGGCAGTCCTCTGCGTGGTGGCGCTAGTTGTTCAAGAATTCCTGGCTTCGTTGCCAGCATTTCTATTGGTCTACGTAAAAATTAAGTTACAACCCACTTCTAACGCTGCGAGTTTGGGACAGACGCCAAAATTGTACCCCAATATGTGCAAAGATTATTATTTCCTTCATAATATTGCAAACCCACAACTAAAATCAAATCACGATATTTTTCGTCCTGAATTTGCAGCTGTTTCATAGTCCGACCGACCAGGGCAACAGAATATGTTAGGAGGTATACTTACCTATACGTTGCGATCGCACGGCGCGGCGGGCTCGTAGCCTCGAGCAGAATCAAGGAAATGGAATAGAGATCTACTCGATTCGAACTTGTAAATTTAAATACTCTCAAATGACTGCCACTTCCGGTCAACCGGAAGTTGATATAAAATTTGTCACTTATCAAAATACACCAACTGTTTATCATGTGTAATCACGAGTTATTTTAATTTTACCACATTTTTGTTGTTTGACTTTTGCGAATCGTTTTACATGAATATCTTGGTTATTATTCAAGCTAACAGTTTCATGTTTATTTGTAGAATATATATATTACGCAAAATATGATCAACAAACAGGCTGCGTAAAATTTGCAACGAGTTTAAAAAATTGAAAAACTTTTGATATTTTGATTTAAACAAAACATCGCGTCGGATGTTCGGGTGTCGGATGACACCGTAATAAAACTTCTCAAATAATCTTCTTTCGATGCACAAAATGATTAATTATTTCGTTCGTAATAAACTGACGCGATATTTGTTTGTTTTGTTCCTGAACTATCCGGGGATCATAATATGGAAAGAGTATTCGTACTGGTTTAGTTGACTCTTACCGCTACCACTCCCGAGTGCCGTGAATTTGAAAGTATCAGAATAAAATACAGATATCCGCATATGCGGATATCTGTATATGTGACCAATGACCATGTTTGACAAATGAGCCGATATACCTTAGAAATGGGTGAATGAATTTGTTGATTGTTTCCGATATAAAACCATATTGTGATTGTAAATACAAATCTCTACGTCTAGCCCAGTGTAGCCACACTGTGCATCAAATCCCGCGCCGATATCGGGGAATCGCATGTTCAGGCATTCGGGAATCGGGGGTGTCCAATATTATGGATAACAGTATTGCGCGCGGCTCAGTTATTATACATAATTATTTATTATACATCGAATATTTATTGTACATAATTATGCAATATAAGTACATTATATACATGCTACAATGTAAATTTAGCTCCAGCTGTATTTCCTTGTATATAAACAAATTATTATAAGGTTTTAGTTAATTATTTCAGGTACATAATTATGTTATATAAATTCTACGAAAATTTGACTTCTATTGTAGTTGCCTTGAATAGGATATAATTTACTGGAGTGTTTTAGTTGATTATGTTAGGTACACAAATATTTGATATACATACATGGAGTATTTATTGTACATAATTACACCTGATTTACATATTCACTAGTTGTTTTGATTTTCCATCTTATTTGAATTCATATGTAAGATGTATAGAAACAAAAACTTAGACAATGTTTCAATCATTTACATTTAATCTGTGCTGCTGTATATTTCGAATTGCTTTATTTCTCATTCCTTATATCTTTATCTACTGGTTCGAAAATTTAAAAATGTATCCCTAAATCTTAAAAGTCTGCAGAAACCGGAAGTCATCCTTTATTGACCGGTACAGCTGAACCAGTACTTTCTGAGCGAAGCGATTCACAATACTACCGCATATCACATCGTAGGTCTGTCAATCGAGTCAATCGACAATAATATTGTCACCGCTTTGGTATTCTGCTCGCCGGATACATGAAATAGATCTATAGTCAGAACAGTTTTGCTAACGGTCGACGGGTGGCCTAGAATCGCTTTCGTACTACATAGTGCATACGATCTTCTCGTATTTACTGCCCTCCTGTTACGCCGCGTTCATAAAAATTCAGAACGAGCGCCATTATACTCGATAGGCGTGTCTAAACTCCCTTCCACATGATGTCATATTCCCAGAGCCCGCCTCTCGTAATCTTGTTTCCCCTTACCGCTGCCCCGCTATACATGGGCCAGGACTGTGCATGTATGCTGTTAAGCCAAGGTGGCAAATCGTGCAGAGGTTGTTTAAAATAAAAAACCTTCAATAGGGCACCAATATACAAAATAAATACAGAACTGACCTACTGGACCACAGGTCAAAAGAGATAAAAATAATTGAGAGCAACTGATAACTGAATTGAATTGAATAATAATAATAATAATAATATAATCTTTATTAAAAGAAAAATAGAAAAAAGAAACATCATACAAGAAATGACCAAACAGAATTATCTCTAAAAGGACAGATATTTGCCAACTAATACTTACTAATTAGATCCCAAACACATGGTTCTTCCACCCGAATATTCTTGAGCTTTTTTTGGTATGCCTTCATCACATTAGTTGTCCTGTGATGTTCATTAAACACGGTAAACCGTGCAGGAGTCACTTTCTCAATCCATTCTCTGTTCATGTAATAATGTAGAGCAGTAAATAACGCATCATTGTGTTGTTGCTACAATCAAATAAAAATTAATAATGATCTTTTACCAAATTCTGTTAAATTAAATTATTTACTTCTAAAATCTTCATCCCATTGACAACTTCATTCGATGGTAGCAATGGTAGCGTACAGTAGCCTTGCAAAACTTTACAACCTTGTTGATTTCCTTTTAATGCTTGCAGTAAACCAAGTATCCTAGCTTTTATATGGATTGCCTATAAAAAATATATTACCTTAGTACTTTTGGTTATATTAGTACTACTTCTTATATTGTTAATTAATGTTAAAAATTACCTGACAGTACTTAAAATAGCAGCCATGCAATTTTGTGTTAGGGAAACATTCCTGCAGAGTCTGCATTAGGCCCAGTTCAAAATTTGATACTGCATGTCTTGGTTGCAAGTTGGGAAACCTTGTTTTTATCAATTCAAATACAGCTTTATATAACGCAGAATTCTTGCTCTCCATGAAGACATGGAAGATTGGAAAACCCTATTTGAACAATTTCATAATTAGGTTCGTATTGACATTATTTCTGTTAGATCTTAATATAATATACAATTTCCACAGTTAGTTTTGGCTTTAGGTTTGGATAAAAGAGGTTATGGTTAATTTTGGCTTTCCCAGTTGAACTACTGACTACTTCTTCCAATATGACAACCATGACACTCGTACAGGGCTGTGGAGTCAGTAAACAAACATGGAGTCATACGCCAGATAATTTCTGTAGCCAGAGAAAGTGACTATACTGGCTAACAAAGAACAAACTTGGTTAAGTGGAAACTGTTTTACTGTGTTAGTATGCTTTTTTTTTCAAAAATTACTATAAATCCTTTCAATTCTTACATAGAAAACATTTCTAAACGGAATACTTACATGCCCATACGATGTACCAAAAATCATCAAAAGCTGTGCAAACTTCGTTTGTCTCCTGACCACCCTAAATGCCGTATCAACAAACATCGTATCACAATTATGTTCAAATTTCCTAATAAACTCCGCACATCCAAAAATAAACGCCTTCTGCTGTCGATGTTCAACCATTCCCAGAACAAAATTTCCACTAGAACATTGGGAATATCTAGGATACCTATTCCCTCTGAGGGCATTGAACATGTCCTCAATATCTTCTAAGTATGGACTGTCGGGCTTAGATAGTACTGCATCTTCAATGTCCTCTAGATTACAACTGCTTGGGCTGGATTCTATTGAGTCCTCGATATCCTCGGGATGGTTTTGACTGCTTGGATTGCATTGGATTGGATCCTCAATATCCTGTCCTAAGTTTCGACTGGCTGCTTTGGATTCGATTGGATCGACTGGTAGGTTTACGGTTGGGTTGGATTGGATTGGGTCACCAATGTCTTCTGGTAGGTTTTGATGGCGTTTAGCTAACCATATTGTCATTTGGGAACGTGCAGTCTTGAACGGGTAATAAACAGCACCACTGGTATGGCTAAAATATCAAAAAATTACAAACATGTGATCAGATCAGAACATTGGTTATCTTCCTTATTATATTTTTATGATCTTCCTTACATGTTTTTCATTATCTTTATAAGACAGAAGATACGGTTAAATTTAAAAAAATTGCTAAAATTAATAGTGAAGATTAATATCTTCATTCTTAATAGTAAAGATTAATATCGTCATTCTTAATATCTTAAGATTAATTTGATTTTATTATTTCGTATTTCAGAGTATGTATTTGAACATGCTTAGTTTGGATATAAAAGGTTTGTTCGAGCAACAGTAAAAAACGTACCCGACTAATTGGGTATTCTGCTACGCATGCGCAAAGGTATTTTGGAGAGGCAAAACCTCCATTGCGCATGCGTACAAGAATCCCCAATTAATCGGGTAATTCTTTTACTGCTGCTCGAACAAACCTATTATATAAAGATTTCTGGTTGCCACTCTACATAAATTGAATACCACTGTTCCACACGCAAGAGTTAGGTTGGTTGCAAAACCTATTTCAAGTTTGACAGTTGTATGTGTATACTGGCAAAAATTTATTAACAATAAGTACTTGCGTTCGATTGCTGGCCGTGATTAGTTCAGTTCAATATGATTCGCAATCATTTGGCTAAAGTGCCGTTCGATTGCTCGTTTGACATCTGACCTCAAACTGATTCCACCAATACGAAGTAATATTACAAATTTGCGATGAAAAAGATCCAAATCTGATTCAATTGACCAAATCGCCACCAGCAATCGAGCTTTTATACTTATTTATCCCGTTGTCGGAAAGGTGCCGACACAATTTCAGCTGTTTTTATAGAGAATATAATTGTTGTACTCAATTTGAAACTATATAAAATGACTGCATATAGAAGAAGATTATATATTTTGGTGTTTCTACGGTAAAAGGTATCTATTTTTGATGACTTGCCAAACAAATAAATTGTTAATTTTATAGATAATCAGCAGATGCATTATTTCACTTCTTACAGGAAATAATTACATAGATTACATAATAATAATTACATAGATAAATAGATAGAAAAAACACAATAATTAAGTGCATTATAACAAAATGCGACTTGCCTGGTTAGAGATAACAGTCACCATTCATGGATGCCACGTTGTTCCATGGCTTTCATTGTTCAATGAGAGCATTTGAACAATTTGTGTGATGGTTGTTAACTACTTCATGGCAAACAGGAGTACCTCTCAGTTTTATGTACATTAGTGTGAAATATTTGATTTGATTTTGAGAAAAATGTAATAAGTTCTAGAACTTTTTTTTTATCTATCTATAAGTCCTAAATATGGCTGCAGTTTGTAGAATGTGAATATAAGGACTACGATAGGCATTCTGCACTTTTTAACATATATGGGGAAGTATATGGGGAATATACTATTATATGAAATCTAATTTATGAGTTATAGGTTAAACATCATATTTGACTCACATAATGGATATAACTAACGAGCATAAAGTTTATCCACATTCGATAGGCGAGTGTTATAATTATTTTAAGACAAGGTTCGTAAATTAACTTCTATTTGCAGTTTGCAGGTGAATAATATAGAAATGATAAAAAATAGGAGTACCTCTCAGAAAATGGAAAAATATAAGGCGCCCATATAGTGGCAATGAAAAAAAACTGATTTTACTTTTCAGATATAAATTCAAATTCTAGAAGTAACAAGGATGAGACAATATATGTATATACTAAATTGCTTTTAACACAAGTCTCACAATACTTTTTGCCACATTCATCACATTTGTAGAAAGAAGCATTTCCTCTATATTTGTGAAAAATTCCTTAATACAAACAATATAATTCAAATTTCTCTTCAGATTGTAGTGTATCAACTTTGCCAAATTTAAACAAATAACATTGAAACTCATCTCCCTTAACAAGGGAAAGCCTGTACAATATCAATCATACTGCATGTGCAAACTTACTGTATTGCCACTCGTTCATAAATATCTTTGACTTTTCCTTCCTCTAGAAGAGTAGCTCGTTTTAACGCTTGTCTGAACTCGTTAACATTCTTCCCAACGTCACTTCTCGGGTGGTTGTGCGGCTCCTTGCTGAAAGTGATTTTGTCCTCGTCACTACCAAAGGGCAACTTTGCAGTGGCCTTACAACAGTAGTCTCGCTGTTGGGAGCATTTTAAGTACCTAGAAGATCCTTTTTGTTATCTAATTTTCATTAAGTTATGCACAAAAGCAATAATCGACTAATTTATGAATTAAATTAACTGTATGTCTGTACCTCATTGTTGGTGACGTTGATGATGTTATAAACTCATAGCCATCGTGATAGATTATACCGAATCTCTTTCTTGTAACTTCCATATTAAGAGATTTTTTACTAAATGTATCTGAAAGAATATAAAAAAATATAATAGTATTACAACCAAAATTGTAATACTAATAAATTGAATATCCAAGTAATTGTGATTTGTTTTCTTAGGATGACAACAATCTTTAACTTGTCAGTTCCTTAAGGTGGGCTTCGAAATCAGTAGGCAACCAAATATACTTCATAATTTTGTGATGAGTACACCGAAAAGAATAGGTATTTTCATTCAAATTATATGTTAAACTGAACTTGAAACCTTTGCCGATAATACAAAAAATATTCGGCTAAATTCTGTCGAGTCTAGGTGACGGATTTTAAATTTGTTTTTTGCGTTCAACAAAAAAACGCCGATATTCACAGAATTCGTCACCTACTGTTAAGACAGAATTGAGCCGGATATTTTTTGTGTTATCTGCAAAGGTTTCAATCAAGTTCAGTTTAACGTATAATTTGAATGGAAATACCTCATCATTTCGGTGAAATACTAATCAGAAAATTATGAAGTGTATTTGGTTGCCTACTCATTTCGAATCCCACCTTAAATCAAACCAACTATGTCAAAGAAGAGAAAAGTGTTATTTTCATAAACATCAACCCTAACCTAAAAAAAAAACGTGACCGGTAAAAGTATCTTGGTTTGACGACAGCATGTGCTGGTTGCTGGTTCATGGGCTTATAACATATTGACTTCCAGTGACAAGATTACTTAAAATTATCTATAATATTGCACAATAAAATTCTGATCAAAAAATTATTTATTTTTGCAAATCGATCAGGAAACTTTGAAGTCAAATTCAAAACTACATGACTGCATTTGATTTAGAAAATCAGAATAAAAAAAGTTTTTGAGGTAACCATTAGTTAAAGTTGATCATTTCTGAGATAGAAAACTTATAATTTTGTGTATTGATCATTTCTGACGTATTGCTAACTGTGTGTTAGTTGATTAGTACATACATATTCAGAAATTAATACAAGTTGTAGGAAACCTATATTTTTGTATACAGTATAATCGGAAATTAAGTATTTGGTAAATTTTAATTCTTTTCTTTTTATTACAGTTAATTTTTTAAAATCATTTTTTAAGTATTAGTTATTTAATTTATTTACGTTCCTCCTTCGTTTCTGCATTGTTTGGTACGTATTTTTTTACTTGTAATTTTTGAAAGAATTGAAAATCAAATAAGTTGATATAGAGTAAAATGTCTGTAATGTTACAGAAAATGATTGTAATAAACTAGCCACTACTATGTTGTGAACGTAACAAGAACACTGAAGTAAGTAAATTACGTGTAATAAATTGCAGTAAAAATTGTAACATACATGTCAAATTACAGCATTATCACAGTAATTTTACAGAATATTTTGCAATTTCATTAGAAAATTATTATTAATAATAATAATTGTTTCTTTATAGGTAAAAAAGTAAAAAGTTTTAAAAATGCTGTTTTAATTTATAACAGGAATTCTAGAGCTCCTCTTGTTGTGAAATGAATCCAGCTTAGTTAACCTTTAAACTGTTCATTGCTGTAACAGTTAACAACAGTTAACTGTAAGTTTTTCAAAACCTTCCCTACCTAATCTGCCTTAATAAGTTTGTTATATATTACTGAAAATACCTTTTCGAAGGGTTGGATTGGGTTGAATTGAGTCCTCGATGCCCTCTAATAAATTCTGATTGGTGAGGTTAGGTTTAACTGAGATCGATTGGGACTCACGAGATTCAGCTCTCCACTGTATCATTTGGGAACGTACCCTCTTGAATGGATAAACAAATCTAGCATTGGGATGGCTAAAAGATTACAAAATTACACAAATACAGAATGTTGTACATTAGAACACAATATATTGTGATGATCTTAACAGCTGCGAAAACGCCAGAAGTTCTAGGTTATTCTCGAAACAACCCATTCCAGAGAGATCTATCCGGACAGCGAGCACAAGTCGCGACCGTTCAGGGCGACCGTAGAACATTCCCGCACAACGATCGATACGAGTATATAAGAGCGAGCCGTCGCTCGCTAGGCAGTGTTATTCGGACTGCAGTCGGAGCACTTGGCGCGATTATTGATCGACATAAATAGTTCGAAATAAATACAGTGAAGATAAATGTTTATAGTAGCCTTAAGTGACAGTTTGTGTTTAGTGTTCGTGTTTAATAATTAGTTAATAAGACTGTAATAGTGTTAAATAAATTAGTTGACTATTTTAATATACCGAGTGTTTTAATTCACACCTTAACGAACGAAAAACGCTACAATATGCAAACTTACTGTATTGCAACCCGCTTATAAATAGCTTCGGTTGTTCCCTTCTCTACAAGCATAGCTTGTTTTAACGCACGTCTGAACTGGTCAATATCCCTGCCGCTGTCACTCCTCGGGTGGTTGTGAGGTTTCTCACTGACAGTGATTTCGTCAACATCACAACCCACAGGTATCTTTGCACCAGCTCTGCAGTTGTGTTGATACTTGGAGCATCTTAAGTACCTAGATTCATTTTAAATTTTTTTTCTCATATACTGTTTAATTTAACTATTATTTATGAATAAAACTATATTAGTTTGTACCTCATTTTCGTGCTCTTCCCGCTGGAAACATATTCATACCCATCATGATAGATTACACCGAATCTTCTTCTTGTAGCTTTCATCGTAGGAGGTTTTTTAATAATGGCATCTAATAGAAGAAGAAAATGTTGATTATTAAAATGTTAGTGATTATTAAACACTATAATTTTATAGTTTGTTATTAATATATTGTGCCTCAAGTACAAGATATCGACTGTTAAACAACTGGTTATGATTTGTTATACCCCCTACATTTACTGTAGTAGGGTATATTGAGCTTGTCACAACATTTGTAACCAGGGCCGGCGCGTGATAATTTTCTCGTGTGTGCAAAAAAAAATTGGCGCCCTTCAAAAAAGTTCAGTTATCGTTCCATCGGTTATATGGCACAATTACAATACTTTCGTTTTACAAGGTGTCCCACTTTTCCCCGCATTTTTTTTTTCTAGACACATGTGTTTTTTCCAGTTCCTTAAGAAGTTCACAAAATAACTAAAAATAGAATACATATGAAACAATGTGTATCCGAAAAGTAACACTCAGTAGTACCTATTACAACAATAAAAAGTAAATACATTTATAACTAAAAACAATAAAAATTATAAAATTATATTGAATACACATGAGAATAAACTAAAATCCATATAAAACTTTTTACTGAGTTTTTTTAGAAAGTAAATGTTTTTCTTTTAAGAAGTTTCATATGAGCTCAATTCCATATAAGAACTTGTGAAGTGCCTGTGATGCGACACAAGAAGGAGTGTTATCACTGAAATAAAAAGATAATAGAGATATGAAATTTTATAATTGGCAATTAGAATCGAACGCGATTCCAGGGAATGTCATAAACATTGTTGTCATTTTTTAATTACATTTGTGACATAACAAAACGTCTCTTTTTTAAAAAGAATTAAACATTAAAAGTACCAAAGAAATTAAAAGCAGGCTAAGAAATCAAAATAACTTAAGAAACCCTTCAAATCTTTAGTAGGTACAATTAGTTTTATTTCATTGCATTATTTTAACTTCAGAGTATTGCTGTTTAAAAAACAAGGCGGTGCAAGAAAAACAACAGCAAATTTATTTAGAATATTTTTGTCATAGATTTTCATATTTATGTTTAAATTTAAAATATCAAGTTAACAGCTTGCGATGTGATGTATTTATGGCAGTTTTCTTTAAGTAGTACTTTGAATATAATTTTGATTATTGTTATTAATGACACACGTAGTGGATTATATGGTTACTCTAGCTATTGCACATGAAATATAATGCAGCCAGCTAAAAATGTTCATAACAACTAGAATTATTTTCTAACTTCCTTAAATTGGAAATTTTATACGGTTGTGGGTATGAAATTTTTAAAATATTGCATTAAACATGTGTTCCCTCTTTGTACCTCAATCTGAGGAGTCATACTGTATATTTATTTGAATGGAACTCTCCCAGCTTTATTTTTTGCAAATCCTTCTAGCAGTGGATGTTCACTGACGGCGATTTCGCCTTTAAACGGAAATAATTGCAAAACTATTCCATCTTCTGGTAATGTAGATTTAGTTAGATTTAGTTTAAACAGGTAAAGTTAATGCAAGTCTGCATTTGGCAAGTCTGCATCACTGTTTAATCATTATCATTAATTTTAATATAGAAAATCTATATAATTTTTGCATATAATTATTCAGTTTTCAATGAATGCATACCATTCTTACACCTATCTTTTATCAATTACATTTCATTTGATACTAATTGGGCGTTTTACAAAGCACACCGTGAGCATCAAAAACCAGAAGTAGAAGCGTCTATTGATAAAAAATTAGGGCTCTCCATGTAATAAAATAGTAGTTATTTTGAATGTTTAATAAGAATATTATGTATTACTAAACCTTTTACTTCCGCAGGGTTGGGTTGAATTCGGTCCTCAATGTTCTCTGAAAGGTTCGGACTAGTTGAGTTGCCCACAATTGCGTCCTTGATATTCTCTGATATATTCAGGCGGGTCTCGGACCTCCACCGTTTCATTTGGGAATGTACCCTCTTAAACGAATAGTAAAAAGCAGCATTTGGATACCTAAAATATAAAAAATACAGAGTTTTACCATTTTACAATGACGTATTCAACTTACTGTGTTGCAATTTGTTCATAAATACTTTTCATTGTCCCCACTTCAGTAATAATAGCCCGTTTCAATGCTTGTCTGAATTGGTTAATATCTCTCCCAAGGTCACTTCTCGGGTGGTTATGTGGCCTCTTGCTGATATTCATGTTGTCAATATCACCACCAACACGCAATTTTGCAGTAGCTCTGCAGTTGTCTCGGTATTGGGAGCATCTGAAGTACCTAGAAAATCCATTTTGTTATCCAATTTTCGTTAAGTTATGCACAAAGAAATATTTGAGTAATTAATGAATGAAATTAATTGTACCTCATTGTTGGGGTCTTTTTGGAGGCAATATACTCATAGCCATCGTGATAAATCCCACCAAATTTTTTTCTTGTGTCAAGGATTTTGTTAAAAATGGTATCTAAAAGTAGAATGAAATGTTAATAAAAAATTGTTTTAAAATTTCACCATGTATATGAAAAAATTCACCCTGTATACGGCACTATAATATCTCTACTGTTTGACTACTGTTTTCACCAAACCGAAAGAAATGTTATTATCTCCTGATTTGAATACAGGGATAATCCTGTATAATATAGGACATATCACCCCAATATAGGACAGGTGCAACATTTAGACAATTGCTAAATCTTGCCCTTATGTCATCAATGTTAGAACGTATTGTAGACTAATAGGTAGGATACTCAAAAAAGAGAACATTGATCTGAGATAGATTTGAAAATTGATGATGTTAGGGTTTTCATCGCTTGTACAAAGTACGGGCCAGTTTCTTTTTTTTTTTGTTTTCATAGAGACAAGACTGTAATTTCACACAAAACCAATATTTAAGGGCAAAACTAATTGCCTTGACAGTCCAAGAAAACAGGTGTCGAATATCTTACGCGTTGGTACAGACTCAAATACAATTATCCCCGATACTCCGCTATGTGGCTACTTATATCAATTGTCCAAATACGTAGCTACCATTAACTGAACTAATTAGTTTTTAAAAAAATGAGAATACTCAACTGTTCGGATTAGTTGGGTTGAGTTGAGTTACGTCCTTGATATCCTCTGCTATACTCTGAGAAGTAGCCTTAGAATGAATTGGGTCCTCGATTTCCACTGGCAGATTGGGACTGATGTGGCTGCGTTGAATTGGATCCTCAATGTCCTCTGCTATGTTCGGTGAAGTTGAGTTGGTTTGCAATTGGTCCATAAAGATCTCTGGCAGATTTAGAGAGGTTAGGTTGTAGCGGATTAAGTCATCGATATCCACTGATATGGTTGGAGAAATTGGGTTTGAATCGATTGGGTCTACAATGTCGTCGGATAAATTTAGACAGATTGGGGTGTGTTGAGATGGGATCTTGATATCCGCAAGAAGATTTTGACGGTTTTGAGCTCTCCAGTGTAACATTTGAGTACGTGCCCTTTTGAATGGGTAATAACTTGCAGCATAGGAATGGCTGAAATATTACAAAAATTAAAAAAGTATATAAAAAAAAAGTTACAGTAACTTGAAAGGTTATGAGACATTGTTTAAAAAAATTAAATTAACAGTCAATATTTAACTTGTTTTAATATTTAGAAATACATCTTCTACACTGAAAAAAATTGCTGTAAAATTACACATAAATCATTGTGAAAATTACAATTGAAATGTGGTAAGTATAAAAATTGCACGTAATTCCAATTATTTTTACAAGTCTGTGTACTATTACAGTGATATTGGTGCTTTATTTCAATTACAATGATCTTATAGTAGAAATACAATGGAAATATACCTCAGAATCGTAAAATTACAACGTAGTTGTGATTTTATTATTATAATAGTGTGCAGTATAGAGCGCAGTATATAGTTGGGCGCGTCGTATTTCTGTCTCCGGTAAGTAACAGTGATACAGTGAACTAAAACTTATGTAGATACCATGTAGGTGTAGGTTAAAATACTATGCCACAGTGCAGAACAATTATGTCTTTGTAGATCACCAATAACCACAACCAGCCACTGGAGATTGATGTTTTAACGCCATACCTGGCAGAAAGCTGTAAGTACAGAGTCTTCTACGTTTTGTTGTTAAAATTTGTTCTAAGATTGAAGGGTTTTATACCAACCGAAAAATAGTGTGCAATCTTCTTTTTAGGTTAACTTGTTTGTGTCGGTCTAATGTTTCCTTGTTTTATTACAGATACAGATGCGGAATATCTTGAACCAAGTGTGTTTGTCAGAAACACACTGTTTATCCATGTGTTTTCTATATTTAAGTATTTATTAATTGCATCTCGGTAGTTTTAATGTATTTTTATGTGCCTCAAACTATTTTATACTTGTAAGTACGTGTACATATTTACTTTTGACAAATAATTTTATCTATACCATCTTTGTTTGACCGTTTGAACTATTGTAATGTTTGAATGTTTGCATGGTGTTTCTGTTTTTCTGTATTATATGATAAATAATGTTAATATCTACTCAAGATCACAATAAAATATACAAATCAAAAATACTACATATTTCATTGAGGCACCCCGAGTGCCTCTGGTGATATCGACAGATAAGCTTGTAAGATTTGTGAGAATGTTGTCATTGATGTTAGTTTAAGTAAACTTAATCTTTAAACACCTGATGAAAGAATAAATTAATACCGAAATATTGCGATTCAAAGAAAATAGTTTAATTTATCGTAGTGAATGTCAGCCCAAATAATCCTTATAGGAATTATATCATTTTTACGTTCAAATAGACTCCACTCAATTAAATATGCAATGACAATATAAAAATACGATTGAGATGTAAAATTACACTGATTATCACAGGGCAAAAAAAACTAATATTCCTGCAAATTCATGAAAATTCACTTCAAAATTTTTTTCAGTGAAGAGAGGTTATAAACTTACAGTTTTGCAACTAGCTCATAAATCGATCTGATTGTTCCCTCCTGTACGAGACAAACTTGTTTTAATGCTTGTTTGAACTGGTCAATATTCCTGTTAAGGTCACTTCTTGGGTGGTTATGGGGCTTCTTGCTGACTTTAATTTGACCAACATCAGCACCAACCGGCAACCTGGCATAGGCTCTGCAGAAGGATCGAAACTGGCGGCATTTCAAGTATCTAGAAAATCCATTTTGAAATATTATTTTTGTAGACTGTTTTATTAACAATTCATTATTTGTCCGAGTAGTCATGCAATCAACAATAATAAATTTTATGAATCAGATTAATTGTTGTTACCTTATTACTGGAGTACTCTTGGAAATAACATACTCATAGCCATCGTGATAGATTGCAGCACCAAATTTTAGTCTTGTAGGAACTAATTTTTTACTAATGGTATCTAAAACATGAAAAAGTAGATTTAAAATAGTACTTATATATTTCAAAAAATTATAATTGAAAAGAGCAATTTTTGCCCGTTAATTTTCATAATTTCTCGAAAACTGTAGCTGTTGGAAACATTGCAATAGTTAAGTTTACGTGTACTTCTATTTTTCTCAAAATTCTAGCTATAGTAGTTCTACAAATAAATAAATTAGTTTTGACATATTGATAGAGACCCTTTCCTATGACCCCAAATGACAAAATTCAACAATACAAAGTAATAGCACTTATAGCACATTTATGGATCTGTCTATACAACTTTCTTCATTTTGAAGCTCTGTATGTTGTTAATTATTAGTGAGAGAGAAGAATGTTTCAAATATAAGGAGCAGACAGTTTTATTTTGTTATATTTATGATTATTATTTTTGTTATAACACTCACTGCAATTGAAATATTATTAAAACACTAACTTTGTGGGTCTAACTATAACTACCTTTTAGAATGTAAAGCTACCTAACCACTGAACTTGAAAATAGTTAAAGACCTTTAGAGTTTTAATGAAAAAGTAAGTCAAATAAATTACTAAACTGTAAATTTGGTAGGACTGAATTTGTTCCTCAAAGTCCTGTGGTTGGTTCCGATGGGCTTGAAGTCTCCACCGTGACAGTAGGGATTTCTTAAACGGGTCATGATCAGCAGCATTTGGATGCCTAAAAATTACAAACAATACGCAGAATGTTAGGAGGATACGCGACAGCATATTTAAACTTACTGTATCGCAACTCGATCATAAATAGCTCTATACGTTCCTTTCTCTACGAGAATAGCCTGTTTCAAAGCACGCCTGAACTGGTCAATATCCTTTCCAATGTCACTTCTCGGATGGTTGTGGGGTTGCTCGCTGACAGTAATTTTGTCAACATTTCCGCCAAGACGCAGCTTTGCAGTGGCTCTGCAGTAGTGTCGGAAGAGGTAGCACTTCATGTACCTAGAAAAAACATTTTTTAAAATAATAATAAATTAAATGATTATGAATTATTCTATTTTATAGTAAAACAAAATAACTTCGTAGTAATTAATGGTTCGATATGTATATGATATATTGATTTCCGGGTGGAAACCGCGTTGAGGACTTTGAAGTAGTCGACGTTTCGCGCTCTGTTGCAAGAGGCATCTTCAGGACTAAGTTATCAAACCAAGCGCTAAGAAGATACTGTCGTCTGTTTGGGCGGGTCTTTATATATGAGGGGACTGGTGTGACCAGATGGTGTTTGGAGTGGGGGTAACGTAGTGGAAGGGGTGGGGTTAACAGGTGGGGGTAACGTAGTGGAAGGGGTGGGGTTAACAGATGGTCGGCCAGCAGGTAGAAGCGGTTGGGACAGGACTGATTTCCAGGTATGATGTAAGTGAAAACCATCATCTCTATTAATATTGGAGGGGTGTTTTAGGATTTCTATTGATTCACGGATCCTTCTAGGGTAGTAATGGGATTCACGGGCGAGGACTTTGGTTTGTGCAAACAGGATGTCATGTCCCGTGTTATATCTGTGTTCAGCGAGAGCTGAACCAGCGATTTGTCGCAATCTAGTGCAGCGTTCGTGCTCAGATACTCGGACGCTTACTGATCGCTTCGTCTCGCCAATATAGACACTTCCACAGGAGCATGGAATCCGGTACACACCAGAGGAAAGAAGAGGAGGGATTTTGTCCTTTGTAGAAGGAAGTAAGTCCGATAGTTTGGAAAGGGGTTTGAATATCGGTTTTATGTTGTGCTTGCGGAGGATGCGTCCAATACGATCTGTCGTACCCTGGACGTAAGGAAGAAAAGCGGTTGCGATTGGGACGTCGGGATGCTGATGAGGTGTGTTATCTGTTGGGTTTAGGTGTCGGGAAATGGTTTTAATTATCGAGGACTTGGGGTAGTTGTTTTGGGATAAGACTTTGGTTAAGTGGTCAAGTTCGTTTTGGAGGTATGTGGGGTGGGTAATAGAAATGGCTCTTTTCACAAGGGTATTGATGACAGCTTGCTTCTGAGCGGGGTGATGGTGGGAATTGGCATTGAGGTATCTATCGGTGTGAGTGGGTTTCCTATACACGGTATGTACAAGGGAGCCGGATGGAGTGCGAGTAACTAGGACGTCGAGGAAAGGGAGAGAGCCATCTGTTTCCACTTCCATGGTGAAGCGTATGTCTGGGTGTTGCTGGTTGAGGTAGTCGAGAAAATTGTTTAAGGATTGCCGCCCATGTGGCCAAATTACGAAGGTGTCATCCACGTATCTGAACCAACATTTGGGCTTGAGGTTGTGGGATTCGAGGATTTGTTGTTCAAATGCCTCCATGAAAATGTTGGCCACAACAGGGGATAAGGGTGAGCCCATGGCAGCTCCCGAAACTTGTTCATAGAACTTGCCTCGGAACTGGAAGTAAGTGGAAGATAGACAAGCACCTACCATGTCAGCGTAACAAGAAGGTTGGTTATCAGATGTAAGGAGTTGTGTAATTATGGTGATGGTATCCTGGATTGGAACCCTGGTAAATAAGGACTCAACGTCGAAACTAACTAGGAGGTCTTGGGGATCAAGGGACAGGTTTTGGATTCTTTGCACAAAATGTTGGGAATTGAGGATGAAGGAGTCCGTGTTACCGGTATATTTGTGTAGGATGTTGGCAAGAAACTTGGAAAGAGCATAGGTAGGACTGGCAATTGAACTGACTACAGGGCGTAGCGGTATATTAGGTTTGTGGATCTTAGGTAAACCATACAGTCTAGGAGGTCGGGAATTTCTCGGAATAAGGGCTTGTTGTGTGTCTTTTGGGATGGGAGATTGTTTGTGTTGTGGCCAACATTTTCATGGAGGCATTTGAACAACAAATCCTCGAATCCCACAACCTCAAGCCCAAATGTTGGTTCAGATACGTGGATGACACCTTCGTAATTTGGCCACATGGGCGGCAATCCTTAAACAATTTTCTCGACTACCTCAACCAGCAACACCCAGACATACGCTTCACCATGGAAGTGGAAACAGATGGCTCTCTCCCTTTCCTCGACGTCCTAGTTACTCGCACTCCATCCGGCTCCCTTGTACATACCGTGTATAGGAAACCCACTCACACCGATAGATACCTCAATGCCAATTCCCACCATCACCCCGCTCAGAAGCAAGCTGTCATCAATACCCTTGTGAAAAGAGCCATTTCTATTACCCACCCCACATACCTCCAAAACGAACTTGACCACTTAACCAAAGTCTTATCCCAAAACAACTACCCCAAGTCCTCGATAATTAAAACCATTTCCCGACACCTAAACCCAACAGATAACACACCTCATCAGCATCCCGACGTCCCAATCGCAACCGCTTTTCTTCCTTACGTCCAGGGTACGACAGATCGTATTGGACGCATCCTCCGCAAGCACAACATAAAACCGATATTCAAACCCCTTTCCAAACTATCGGACTTACTTCCTTCTACAAAGGACAAAATCCCTCCTCTTCTTTCCTCTGGTGTGTACCGGATTCCATGCTCCTGTGGAAGTGTCTATATTGGCGAGACGAAGCGATCAGTAAGCGTCCGAGTATCTGAGCACGAACGCTGCACTAGATTGCGACAAATCGCTGGTTCAGCTCTCGCTGAACACAGATATAACACGGGACATGACATCCTGTTTGCACAAACCAAAGTCCTCGCCCGTGAATCCCATTACTACCCTAGAAGGATCCGTGAATCAATAGAAATCCTAAAACACCCCTCCAATATTAATAGAGATGATGGTTTTCACTTACATCATACCTGGAAATCAGTCCTGTCCCAACCGCTTCTACCTGCTGGCCGACCATCTGTTAACCCCACCCCTTCCACTACGTTACCCCCACCTGTTAACCCCACCCCTTCCACTACGTTACCCCCACTTCAAACACCATCTGGTCACACCAGTCCCCTCATATATAAAGACCCGCCCAAACAGACGACAGTATCTTCTTAGCGCTTGGTTTGATAACTTAGTCCTGAAGATGCCTCTTGCAACAGAGCGCGAAACGTCGACTACTTCAAAGTCCTCAACGCGATTTCCACCCGGAAATCAATATATCATTGACTCAGACCGCGGAAGTCTACAATTTAGATACGATATGTATATACTGTTCAATATTTCTGAGCATATCGAATTGAAAGTTTTACTTAAAATTATGTATCCACAAAAAGTTATTGGAATGAGCCAATAAACAAAATGTTGACAATGTTTATGGGTTTGGAATAAAATCTTCAGAACTTATCTTGAAAACACACCAAAACCATCACTTTGGTTTACACAATATAATCAGGTGCAAAACGTTGTTCATCAAAATTACAATGGTATGTGATAATTTGCATAAATTTCTCTATAACATTCAAAAAAATAATGAATATAAGTTAAAGATTTCGAAAGTTATTGAACATAAAAGGTTAGAAAAATAGGTATCAGGTGTTCCTTTAGTTGTGCCAATCAGTGTATTTTTATTAACACTAAGAAATTGTAATTATAACTTTAAAGAAACTTGATATGTGCAAGTACTTTGTAATTCTAAACTGCTTCTTTTGGCAACTTTTATCACTGACTCCAGCCCACTAAAGCAAATTACTGAAAATTTCCGTTTTTTAATGAGCAAAGTAAAACTTTTAGTATTTGAATGAAACTTGGATGACTTGATTTTGTAATTCTGAGCAACTTTTTAAAACCATATCTTCACGCTGAAGCTAATTACAGAAAATTGGAGTTTTTGGGTAATCCTAGCAAACTGGTATATTAGGTATCTAAAATATGATATGAGCACATAAAATAATGTGTGTTGAGAGTAAAAACAACTACCAATATTTTCAATTTTACTTTAAGTAGGTACCTTGTGGTTGGGGTTGTCTTGGAGACAACATACTCATAGCCATCGTGGTAGATTAAACCAAATCTTCTTCCTCTTAGAGGTGCCATCCTGGGGAATTTTTTAATAATGGTATCTAAAAGAAGGTAAATGTTAAATAATACTACTAGTATACAGGGGTATCCTTGGAAGATTGTATCTCTGATAATCAAGATATTTTAAAAGTGATTTTTGTCAAAAACAGGCTACGTTGAAAGTTAGCTTAAATTCAAGAAAACAATTGGATTTCTGGCCGGTTTTTCTTTTCCTTCCAGAGCTTTTTGAGAGAAAAAAGGTATTTCAAAACTTCAAATCCATGACCGTGCAAAGCAAAGATCAGTATGTATAGGCAGGTGTCCGTTTAATATAGGTATAATATACCATGAGTAGCTATTAATTACTTTACATTAGGCATCTAATTCGCAAAAACAATACATACTCGGATCCTATTTTTGGCAATAATAACACCTACGCCACACTGCTACAGTGCGAGTCTGAATGACAGTTAACAACAACTAATGTAACAAAACAAAAGTTGCTGTTGGTCAGGCAATAAATTCCAATTATCACTTTCTACTGGTTAACATAATATCTGAAATGGGCAGACATTAAGGTTTTTAAGGTCTTTTGATACAAAACTCAAAAATCATTTTACAACTTCGGTATTCTCACATTTTGTTGGCGATTCGTTTGGCGGACGTTGTTGTTGTCAATTGTTTTGACAACTTTCCACTCACTCACTTGTTATTCACTCATTTTATAAACACAATTTTTAGGTTATGTCCAGAATTATGTCGCAATGTTTGTCGATTGTCGGGAGATGGCGCTGTTTGTACTACAATTCTGAATCCTCCACGATTGTTCAAGTTGGTACTTTGGGACCAAATCTGGGTACTCCTTTGATAAAATTGGTTTCCAGCCCAGTTTAAATGCCCGCAACAGACATAGTAAATTTAGTTATTGTAATTTGTAATGTTACCCAAACCGCTCTCCTTTCGGAAGGACAGTCCTCCTTTTTTATTGTCCTCTTTCTCTTTTTCACCATCCCCGTCTTTTGCATGCGTTCTGTGGTATTTTGTCATTTGACCGTTCAAACAGCACTCATGCATATTCAGTAAGCCAATAATCGATAATATTCATTCAGTAATATCAAGAGCATGATCAATCAATAAGTATCTCGGAAACTCAGAAACTACTGTTAGAAGTGTTAGGTAAAGGAGGAAGCCCAGGATATGATTGATACAGGCTACAGCGATTTTTTTTTCGCAATTACGAACACCCTGTAATAAAAAATAGTTGATAGTGAATTCTGGTAGGCCGGAAATGGCAGCGTGGGTGTATTTCCGTTTTAATAGTTCAGTTCGAGTTTATTTGTGTGAAGTACTCAGAAGTAGAAGAAATATAGAAGAAATATATTCGGAATTTATTTTATTTTATTTATTATTTTATTTTCGACGAAATAATAATGGTCACCTTAAATTTGTCACGAACTATTTGGGGAGTTTTTGATCCTTACTCCAGATCGCAAAACAAACCATTAATCAAACAAACAAAAATACTATTTCAAATTATTTTTAATGTCTGAGAGAATTTTTACAACCTTGTATAACATTTTTAATAAACACCTAGCACTGTTCTTCTCATGAAGTTTTATTGTTAAAACAAGAATAAAAGTTTAAAAAAGGATACATAAAAACAAACAATTCAGACGTAGGTTTGAATAAAATCAAGATTTTCCGATAAAGTTTGATTATAGGGGTTGCGACTTTTAGCCGTAGTACCTACCATTACTACCATTGTTTATACAGGGTCTCCCATGTCGAGCTGCCATTAGCACTATATGGAGAACCAAATGAATTGACAGATTGAAAATTTGTCGATTTATATTGTTGGACACGATCGTCTCAATTAAAATATTTTGAGTTTTCGGTTACTTCCGGTTACACCGGAAATGATGTAAACTTTTATATTTCAAATGGAACATCCTGTACTCCCTTGTTATATTTTGAAATATTCATGGTTACTTTCAATTACTTATAAATTATCCCCTGTGACAGTTGGAAAAAAAAGTTGTCTGGCAATATTGTTGTGAAGGTAATATATTATCGACACATATCGGTAGAATTCTTCTAAAAGTTATACAGGCTGTTCAAATTATAAGAAGTTGAATTCGAAAAAGTACTAAATTTTTTTTTTCAAATGGCAACCCTAACAAATGAATCAGTTCTATGGAACATTTTAGATCAACTTTGTGTACAATGCCTAATGTCCTAACCTAAAATGTACTACCACCTATTTCATCAATTGGCAAACATTGCCAATTTAGAATAAACAGAACTTTATTAAACAAGTTTTTAGGTCATTTTTCATTATAATTTATGTAGTATTTATAAAATTATAGCCCTACAAGAAAACAATATTAAAAATAAAAGAAAATCGTAAAGTAAATTTAAAAAAACTTTTATGTCAGTAACTGTTCAAAAACGTTGCAGTTTTCAGCTAAACATGCTTCAATTCTTTTTAATATACTTTAATTGCTGGCGTCCCTGATAGAGTTAGCACATAACCCATTTAAAGCAGCTCGAACTCTATCGTTCATGTTCTCCTTATCAGCTATTGGGTCCTCAATAATTGGGTGGTTTTAAATGGACGGTGCACCAGCGCCCACAACTGTTGCAGTAAGAGGCTTGCTTAACGAGATGTTCGACGATCCGTGGATTGCGCTTAAAACGCCGTATGTACATACAAAAAATTGCTACAATTTTTCTGTTTCAATGCAAAAATCACGCACATTTTTTACATTTTAAAGAATTTACCTTAGCCTAGCATGTTACCTAACTATTTGTACGTAAAACAGGCTAATTTGCTTTAACTATTAACGTCATATTTAAGAGAAAACGGGAAATAATTCAATCAATGTTTTTTTTGTACATACGGCACTTTACCATTGGAGCAGTGGCGCCTCGTCAGGGGTGGCAGGGTAGGCACTGCCCACCCAAAAAAAAACACGAACAAAAAATATAAAAAAATATCTATTTATTTACACACTTTTTTCAATAACCAAAATATTTATAATTATCCAGTACAAATACATTCCAATAAATCTCTTTTATCCAAACCCATGATGTAATTATTTTTTTCTACTTTGCGTTCGTTATGAACTCATAACGAAACCGGTTTCGGTGTCGTTATGAAAACACTAGGTCACAAACTTTCAGTAACTTTTAGTTTTCCAAGATTGATGATATTGACGTCAAGTGTCAAATAAGGCTGACATCTCAATCGCTATTGGCTCGCGTCAGTCGTATTTGTGAATTTTACTACAACTACCAACGGTTAAAGAAAAAAATTACACTAGATTGTAAGATGACAACCGCAATTTTTGACATTTAAGTAAAATTAATGTCGCAAAGTAGAAAAAATAGTATATAACACTCGTTTTATAAGACGTATTGGCGCACTCGTTCCATTTGGGCACTCCTCGCTACGCTCGTCGTGCCCAAAACAACTCGTGCGCCAATTTTTGTCTTATAAAACTTGTATTATAATATACTATTCAAATACGTCGGGTGCACGGGTGTTACACGGAGACTGATACTGCTCTCTCTGCTACGCACCCAGATCCTAGATGGATCGCGCTCTCTCTAGCGTGCGAGAATGCTTCGGAACTCGGAGCAAACGAGTTTAGGCCTCCGCCGCGGAACACCCCGAGTCCGCATGTCAACCGACCTCAAATCGGCCCATAAGCGAGCATAGCACACAACGCGCATGCGCAACTGGGTATTGTATCTGTATTGTGTATGGCGTATGTGTATACTGTGATGTCCAGGCTGTGACGTCAGCGAGCTAGCGCTGCGGACCTCGAGATGTGATTGGTCCGTCTGTCGTCGTGATGGTCATGTGTTTTCAAATACAAATGCAAGGCTTCGCGCTATTTCTTTTACCGCAATTTTGGAGTAATAACCTGTATAACGCCGTTTTTGGGTTATGTTTACTGCGTTTACTGCAGAGATTAGTAAAAAAAGATAGGAAACGTCCATAAGCCACCTATGGTGAAATTCGACCACATTTTAGGTGGCAGCACGGTGGCGCTCTGGGCGATTCGGCGGGATGTGCCGGTAAATTTTAATTTGTGTGCATTTCTTATATGCTTTATTATTTCGTTTTCCTACACAACATACAAAACTTAGTTGTACATTATTTATTATATAATAAATATCAATAACAAATAAGAACAGTGTTACTAAAGTAATTCAACACTAAGCTATAACAACAACAATAACTGCTGCTGACCTGCTGCTCTTCTCTGCTGTTCGTAGCAACATCCATATTATCTGCACAAAGTAAAGGTACAGCTCCTGATTTCAAAAGCAATCGCGGATATGTTTTCTTGAATTGCTCGACAGAAAAATGATCACTTCATATGTGATAGTTTTTTGTGTCATCTTGCAAAAGGTAAATTCGGCCAATATTTAACATCCATTGCTTGGCTCTGCAAAACCAAAATCTATGCAAATGACTAATTTCAAAGATTGATTTTTACTTACAGCGAACGATCCTTTGGTATTATTGCAAAGAATGCCACATCCCTATTATTGCATTTATTTTTGTAACTTGAATTACAAATGCAATAAGTGCCACGACTCATGTTGTAACTCTTGGTAAATAATGAAACTCCGGCGTTACCACTAAATGCAACTTAAGTCAAATGACATTTTAAATTGCGTTTTGAACACTTGACATGACAAGACATGACATTTCAGTCATGTCATAGAGCGGTTAGTTAACATCTGAGACGATAGATGGCGCTAACATCGACACGGTCGCATCGCTTCCTATCTATATTTACTAATCTCTGGTTATCATTATACATAAAATAACTACGTTGGCTTTCACAGCCAGAATCATTTAGAAAATAAACTGTTTCCGGGTTATGCCGTGTGTCTAGATTTGTAAATGCTGACGTTTTGCGAACCATGTTGCTCGCTTCTTCAAAGCTAATTGAATACTGAAGACTTGCTGAAGACCTACCAAGAAAATCTCCTTTATATACCTAAATTTACACCTCCATGCGCACATCTGGAGCTGCCATGTGCTTTTCCACCTGACCGCGTTAGGGTCGATTCCCAGACCCTACTAATGTCAGTACAGTCCTCGCGATTGACGTTGTCAGGATGTTGTTAGTTAATTTCGATGGCTTCTCTAATAAGCCTTCGATGATAATTACCCACCCTTGCCAACATCTTCACGTCATCGAAATTCATTGTGTGTCCCGACTCGTGGCAATGCTGCGCAACAGCGGACTATTGAATCTTGCGTAGCCTGGTGTCTCTACTGTGCTCCTTGACTCTACATTCAATACTTCGTCCTGTCTGTCCTTCATAGCATATTCCACACTCACATGTTATCTTGTGTACCTCTTCGTTCTTCAGGAGTGGTGTGATATCCTTTGGGTTAGGCAAAACATCCTTTACCTTTGCTGGTGCTCTGTACCTTACCGTGATACCCGATTTCTTCAGTATTCTACCGATTATTTCTGATACCCCACTTACGTATGGTAAGCAAGCGAATACCTTTGACTCATGCCGCTCCTCTGAGACTTGCGGCTTTCTTTGTGTGACACCCCGTATGTCAGACTTGGTGTATCCATGCTGACGTAGAGCCCACTCCAAGTGTTTCCAGTCGTCGTCCAAGGTGCTGAAGTCGCACACCTTCTCGGCTCTATTGAACAGAGTGTAACATTTCTGTTGTGTTAATTATGTATTGCTATTGTGTGCGCGAATTATATTTTAAAACAACGTCTGTTTTTTGTAAATAACTCTGAAACCACTAGGAATTCAACAGTCGTCTTAACGGATTATGAGAATATACTGAACTAATTTGTCCATTTAAGCTTTTTACCTCTAATATAACAATAGTATCAGTAATCATACAGTCCAAGTTCTCGTGAGACACACTGCATACCAGAGCGCATTTGTGTGTATTTAACGTCCTCTTTTTCCTGCCTTGCTTCATTTATTTGAGTCCTCTTGTTTCTATTCAAATTAGTATTGCTGATATTGGAAAACTTTTACGTTTTACACTATCTATCAAAACGTTATTACTTTCACAACGGCATAAATAATAATTCTCTAATATTTGTAACTACCCACGCGAATAAAAAGTGGTTTATCTGTTACTGTTATCTTTATTTTCATAAGTTCAAAGTAGTAATCCATTGCCAATTCTGATTTCCTGGATTTGTTTATCTATTAATTTGCATACCTCATGTCATCTTTGTTTATTTTATATCTTTGTATAACTTATACATACATATATTATAAATATGTAGATTGTTATTAGATATCATAAGCTAATAGTAGAGTGTAGTTCGTCTTTTTGATCGTCAGTTTTGACAACATATGGAGTTCATCTGACTAGGTGCGTCTTGGGTTTGTCTTTCACTTACTTCATGTAGTTTTTATGTTTAAAAAGATCCAGTTGCACCTCGATTTTTGAAATTTTATACACTACTTATAAGTCAATGTATAATAATAATACATCAATTCATTGATAACATTGTCCCAGAGATTTTATCGTCAAATATTAGTTATTGATGTTTAATAATTGTTGTAGTTAATGACGTTTTTAGATGATATTTTCAACATTGTAAACAAATTCATCACATGCATCTACAAGTTTGTAATATCAAATCGAAGATCATACCTGGAACTTTTACCTGCTCACCCCAGCCTTGCAAATGTTCTCATATTGGAACAAATCAAAATGCAATTAATATGACCTTGCACAGACCTCTTTAGAACCTTACCAAAATCTTTAATTTCTCCACAGGGTACTTAGACCATCAGACCATCATGTGGATTCTCCCGGTATAATATATTTAGCTTATTCCCAGATAACAATAGTGCGACGCACGAAATCATCACGCCGTGCGATGAGTGAAATAGCGCTCGCACGCGTGTGTTTATTGAATAAAACGCACACTGTTAGCAGAATTTACACTGTTACCACCCAGCCTACTGGGTAGTAATGGTTAGCCGAGCGGTTAGCTAATTTTATTTGATGTTATATGCACAGGCGACTTAAAGTGGAGCAAAAGGGGTTGGAAGATTTATCTCATGCGAATGTAGGTGTTAATATTCGAGATATTAGACTGCACTTACCGTTATTTTCATCTATCACACTAAATATTTAGAATTTTTGTTCACTAGGTAAATAGGGACAAACTTGAAATAGTAAAATAAAAACAACTAAAGCCAGATTCAATTAAAATTAAAGTATATTAAGAAAGTGAATAAAATTGGCAAACAAATATTCTGATTATCAATCAAACTAATTTAAATCAAATAGATAAAACAAATCAAATTAAATCAATTATCAGGAATAATTATAAATTACAACAAAGACTCAACTAGACAAATGTAATGACAATAAGCATAAATGCGACAGTCTCAAGTCAACTCACTTATATTAAAAATAAATATAAATTTCAAACAAGATTCAAAATAAATCGAATATTCATAAAGAATCGCAATACGCAACAAGATTTACTCAAACATTTAAAAGGTACCACTAACTTCGACAAAGAATCAAACTAAAACACTTACAAGAACAATAATTATGGCAATGTGAACATTAACTTATAAAAGACCTACACTTCGATCGGGCAACAGCACTTTTCTCTCATACAATATAAACGTTACTTTATCAGACAACATACACGAACAGTTGGACAATTTTCAGTACATACAAAATGAACAAATAAAAAAAAACAGTGTTATCCTACCAGGTGTTTTCTGCGATCTAGTAAAATCCAATTCTTAGCTACGGCTTAACGATCACCAAAACTCTCACAAATGAACGGAACAATATTGACGCCAAATATTCCACAACCAAATTTGACCCTGACCAAACTACAAGAACCCCAACTATGGGCCCACGGCCCCCACTGACCCAAGAATTCCTAACTGCGTTCAAAACCGGAATTAAAACCTGAATCCCAAACCTAAATCCGAAACTGTATCTAAAACCTGACTGAATCTAAAACCTCACTGAATCTAAAACCGGACTGACTCTCCACTTTTCGCGACCAGCATCTTACCCATTCCCTGATTCTCCCCACCGTTAAACGTTTTCCAAGCCAGCCCACAAAACCCACTTTTAAAAATAACCTACCAATAACCGTTCCGCTATTTTTCAACCCACGTCTCTTTTACATCAGCCGTTTGGGGAGTTTCTCTATGTCATCAAAAGACATTCCCACAGGCCAGAGAACAAAGAGCTTCACAGCTAGTTCTCTGAACATAAACAGTTGATGTAATCTAGCTCTATTTTCAAAGTTCTTGATCCGCTTAACAAAGGCACCTACAGAGAAGTACCAACAGAAAATAAACTAAACGCGAGTTTTCAAGCCGTTGTTAAACATCCGCTGATAACCCGCGTTAAATGCAGCTGCGCCCGTTTAAACAATTATCAATTATTAAAGTCTATGAAATAATTATTACTAATCTATATCCAGCGTCTAATTTCCCATACTTTACATTAATCCGTAACCCGGGTGGTTACACTGCCCCCTCCTTAAAACAAGAAGGGTACTTGCTCTAAGTACCCTTCCTTGTACAACAACAAATCAACCCATTACTAACAAAAACCCGTAGAGGAAATTTGGCGCTGGTAAAATACACCCTATATAATAACCATCTTAATTCTAAGCACAAAACAGTTAGCAAAATAACTATAGTCAACCACAAGGAATAAGCAAAATATTCTTCACACTAATACATCACCGGCGCCTCCACCTTCCGAGATCACGTGGTGACGGCGGTCAGTTGTTCATCTGTTGCCAGCGTTGGCTGTCCAGAAGAGGGGTACACCAGCTGAGTAGCTGGTTTTGAGCTGCCGATTCGGTCGCCCGCTGTAAGCGAGCAGGAGTTGTCGAGCCGCAAAGGGCCCGCTGTATGCAGGCTGAAGTAGTCGTGCCGCAAAAGGCCCGCAGAGTGCGAGCTGGAGTTGTCGTGCCGCAAAAGGCCCGCAGAGTGCGAGCTGGAGTTGTCACTGGGGGCGACAGGTTCCATTGTGACGATGTGAGAAGGCTCCAGGGGGGGTGCCTCCTTAATGACTCTCTTTGAAACAGCCCAGAAGATAAGCGAGTTCCAGAACCTCGCTTGCAGCATACACCCGCAGCCAGTCGGAATGTATAACGTGGACTCCATACAGTCCACTGATAGCCACGCTGAAATCAGCAAACCATCCCCAGAACTAGGTTGACCTTTCTCGTGCCGGACGTCCCATTTCCCCGGGTACTGAGGGCTGCAAGCACCAGGCCAGCCTCCTCGGTAACGTGCTACTTCCGCACGTTGATACACAACACATTACAACACAACAAAAAAAAAATAAAATTAGACAACTAAAATAATTAAAACACAAGCAAATGCAACTAAAATTTACCATCCCGTGAGGACTTCTTCCGTGGTGGACATTAGGGGACTTTTACCCCACGCCGTCCATGCGGTGGCACAATTCTTTAGCCCAGCCACAGAGCTAACGCGTCTCTCAAAAGCAAAAGAAAACAAAGTACAACCCATACTAAACAATTAAACAAATGAAAACCAAAACAATAAACAATATTCCCCTGATAGAGAGCTTGAAGGCAAGTGAAGTCGTCCTTCAAACTCCCGGTGGACGTTCGGGCCTTTTACTCCGCACCGTCCTGCGGTTGTGGTATTCTAAAAGCCCCCACAACAGGGCAACCACAACTTATCATGGTAACCAATAAAAGTACAACCCTTTTCCCAAAAAAAGTAAATCAAAAGCTTCAACACCATTCCCCTGATTAGAGAGCTTGAAGGGAAATGAAATCGTCCTTCAAACTCCCGGTGGACGTTCGGGCCTTTTACTCCGCGCCGTCCTTGCGGTTGTGGTATTCTAAAAGCCCCCACAACAGGGCAAACTATATATGGTGGCACAGTAATGCCTCCCGCGATTCACTAAGTTAAAATTTTACTAAAACAATCAACCATTTTTAAATTTGGAAAAATACAAACTTGCGGGAGCTTGAAGGAAGCGTTTTCCTTCAAACTCCCTCCTTCTTCTTGCTGTCCTCCCCTAATATGACAGCCTATCCCCCTGCATATTTGCCGCTTTTGCCCCAACTGGGCTCTTTCTTCAATACCCGGTTTATTTTCTTACAGGTCACCATTGCTTCTGCTCCAGTATCAACAAGTCCCTTTTCTGATGCATCACCCTGTATATGCTCAACTTCGTCACAACTAGGCTCTCTCTTCGACTCTCGATTGATTTTCTTACGAGTCTCTGATGATCCCGTTTTACCATTGCCCACTCCCCCTTCAGAGGAATCACCCTGTATATTTTCAACCTTTTTCCGTCTAGGTTCCTTCATGACTACACAACTCCTCTTCTGGCAAGCTTCCTTTGTTCCCATTGCGACCTCAACTACTCCTCTTTCTGAGGAATCACCCTGTATATTCCCAATCTTATCCCATCTGGGCTCCTTCCTGTAACCACAACTCGTCTTCCTATAAGCTCCCGTTGTTTCCGCGACAACGTCTACCGTTCCTCTTCCTGAGGAATCACCCTGTATATTTTCAAATTTGTTCCATCTAGGCTCCTCCATGGCCACACAACTCCTCTTCCGGCAAGTTTCCTTTGTTCCCATTGCGACATCAACTATTCCTCTTTCTGAGGAATCACCCTGTATATACCCAATCTTGTCCCATCTGGGCTCCTTCCTGTAACCACAACTCGTCTTCTTATAAGCTCCCGTTGTTTCCGCCACAACGTCTACCATTCCTCTTCCTGAGGAATCACCCTGTATATTTTCAAATTTGTTCCATCTAGGCTCCTCCATGGCCACACAACTCCTCTTCCTATGAGTTCCCGTTGCTTCCGCCACAACGTCTACCATTCCTCTTTCTGAGGAATCACCCTGTATATACCCAACCTTGTCCCATCTGGGCTCCTTCCTATAATCACTACTCGTCTTCCTATGAGCTCCCGTTGTTTGCGCCACAACGTCTACCGTTCCTCTTTCTGAGGACTCATCCTGTATATTTCCAATTTTGTTTTCTCTAGGTTCTTTCACGGCGACACACCTTCTCTTGCTTTTGTGACAGACTACTGGGTTTTCGTCCTTTTCGTCACTGCTATAGCCATCATCCATAGGGCGTATAATTTCCACATTTACTTCAATTGGACGTGGAAATTTTTCCTTACTCAGTTCGAAGCTATGGTTCCGAGCGGGGGTTGTATCGCTTCCCTTATCGTGCTCTATTCTGATTTCTTCGAGATAGCCCCTTCTGGGCCCCGTGGTTGCTTCCTTCTCTTCGACTACTGTGATTTCGTTGAGATCGCAGCACGGCTCCTTCGACCCATTTCGGAGTCCAATTTCCTTGACACGAATTTCTTGCCTACTAGATTTTTCGGCAAACCTATCCATCGGCGGAGGAGAGCCTGGCAAATAATTAAAAAGAGCAGCATTCTTAGAAGACCCTACTTCGACAGAATTACTTGGTCCAGAAGCAGCGCGCGCGGAGCTAGAAATGACGGGAGGGTCTACTCGAGTGTTCGACGTCCCCCTGTCCAACTTAGCCCCAGAACTACCCGAAACCAAAAAATCCACACGCGAAACCACCAACGACTCGGGGCCCCGCACACCTCCACATCCCCGATGGCGGGGCCTTGACCCAGTAAAAGGCTGCTCGCCTGACCTGAGCTCAGCTGACCGCGACAATTCTCTCCGACCTTGTTCCACGTGCCCACGCGGACACACACGACCTATGTGTCCCCTCCTCCTGCACAGAAAACACTCAATCTCCCGGGAAAAATTCTGCCGGCCCCGAAACGGAGTTCTGGATACATTATGCACCTGCTGGAACCTGCGTTTGAGTAAATCCTGATTAGCTTCCTCCAACGTAGCGACCTCCGCTAGTTCATCGAGCGATTTATTACCCTGTAAAAGTGAAGACCCACATTGTTTCAACAATTCAATCCTCAATCCTGTTCGAAACTGATATTTAACAACCTCTTCCATCTTCCATTCAATACCCGCCAGCTGATCCCCAGCTGCGGTCTCCCTGTCAACTTCCATGATTTCCATTGCTACGAGCTTCACCCTCATCAAAAAATCAGACACGGACTCCCGCTCTCTTTGGAACAGCTGCGACAACCTATACAAAAGTTCACCAGATGACCGCCGACCTCCAAATTTCCTAATAAATTTTTCCTTAAACACCTTGTATGTAACCTGCTCGCCCTGAAGCTCCGTCTCCGATCTGAAAAATTTAAACGCTACTCCATCTAACCCATAAATAATCAACTCCAGCAATAGCTTATCCGACCAACCTTCACACGCCTGTCTCCTTTCCAATTTATAAAAATAATCACGCACATCACCCTTACCAGTATAAGGATCTATAGAATTACAAATTCTTGCAAAATTCCTGAAAGAAAACTTATCCACAATACTACCAGGGGCCCTGCTGTCGACCGACGAGTTTGACTCATTCCGGCCCTGCCCATTCTGAGCGGCGTCGCTGTTTACCGGCATATCAGATAACCAAACAAAACAAACTAAAAATAGTCCAACGCTTACAGATTGTTCTTACAACTCGCGCTCCGCAATTAAAGAAAACAATGAAGAGAGAAAATGCAAATGCCACAACAATAATTATTAATTCAATTTTTACCACAAAACAATTTTTCATAAAGAGAAAATCAAAATCTATAATACTTAACACAAGAGAAAAGAAAAAACTAATTTATGCAAAAAGAAAATTCTAACCTTTAAAAAACCAAAAGGTGCAGTCTATACTTCCAAATTATTCAAAAATAAACCCCACACCTGACACCAATGTTACCACCCAGCCTACTGGGTAGTAATGGTTAGCCGAGCGGTTAGCTAATTTTATTTGATGTTATATGCACAGGCGACTTAAAGTGGAGCAAAAGGGGTTGGAAGATTTATCTCATGCGAATGTAGGTGTTAATATTCGAGATATTAGACTGCACTTACCGTTATTTTCATCTATCACACTAAATATTTAGAATTTTTGTTCACTAGGTAAATAGGGACAAACTTGAAATAGTAAAATAAAAACAACTAAAGCCAGATTCAATTAAAATTAAAGTATATTAAGAAAGTGAATAAAATTGGCAAACAAATATTCTGATTATCAATCAAACTAATTTAAATCAAATAGATAAAACAAATCAAATTAAATCAATTATCAGGAATAATTATAAATTACAACAAAGACTCAACTAGACAAATGTAATGACAATAAGCATAAATGCGACAGTCTCAAGTCAACTCACTTATATTAAAAATAAATATAAATTTCAAACAAGATTCAAAATAAATCGAATATTCATAAAGAATCGCAATACGCAACAAGATTTACTCAAACATTTAAAAGGTACCACTAACTTCGACAAAGAATCAAACTAAAACACTTACAAGAACAATAATTATGGCAATGTGAACATTAACTTATAAAAGACCTACACTTCGATCGGGCAACAGCACTTTTCTCTCATACAATATAAACGTTACTTTATCAGACAACATACACGAACAGTTGGACAATTTTCAGTACATACAAAATGAACAAATAAAAAAAAACAGTGTTATCCTACCAGGTGTTTTCTGCGATCTAGTAAAATCCAATTCTTAGCTACGGCTTAACGATCACCAAAACTCTCACAAATGAACGGAACAATATTGACGCCAAATATTCCACAACCAAATTTGACCCTGACCAAACTACAAGAACCCCAACTATGGGCCCACGGCCCCCACTGACCCAAGAATTCCTAACTGCGTTCAAAACCGGAATTAAAACCTGAATCCCAAACCTAAATCCGAAACTGTATCTAAAACCTGACTGAATCTAAAACCTCACTGAATCTAAAACCGGACTGACTCTCCACTTTTCGCGACCAGCATCTTACCCATTCCCTGATTCTCCCCACCGTTAAACGTTTTCCAAGCCAGCCCACAAAACCCACTTTTAAAAATAACCTACCAATAACCGTTCCGCTATTTTTCAACCCACGTCTCTTTTACATCAGCCGTTTGGGGAGTTTCTCTATGTCATCAAAAGACATTCCCACAGGCCAGAGAACAAAGAGCTTCACAGCTAGTTCTCTGAACATAAACAGTTGATGTAATCTAGCTCTATTTTCAAAGTTCTTGATCCGCTTAACAAAGGCACCTACAGAGAAGTACCAACAGAAAATAAACTAAACGCGAGTTTTCAAGCCGTTGTTAAACATCCGCTGATAACCCGCGTTAAATGCAGCTGCGCCCGTTTAAACAATTATCAATTATTAAAGTCTATGAAATAATTATTACTAATCTATATCCAGCGTCTAATTTCCCATACTTTACATTAATCCGTAACCCGGGTGGTTACAACACGATATATAACTGGTTATTTTTAGCCACGAAAAAGTGTATTTTATCACAAGAGAATATGTATATTCTACCCGTTGTGTGTTGTACATAAACAATATAAAACCACTTTCCATAATTATAAGTATCAATACAGATCAATGTGTAACATACATAAAAGTATGTAAATGTATTTACACGGCAGAAGTATTAGTACAGTTAAGTGTGTAACCTAGATATGAATATGTAAATCGATTTGCATGGCAAAAGTACTAATACAGATTAAAGTGTAACGTACATGTACATACGGATGTGTAAATCAGTTTACATGACATAAGTATTATTACATATAAATCATATAAATGTGTTTCATACATGAATATATGTAAACTAGTTTCCATACTGGCGTGTATTAAAATACATGCAATATTATGTAACGTAAGAATATATTTTTACATAAATGACCATTATATTTACACAATGGTTTGTGTGTATTCGCTATCGCTACATGGTGTAAATACGCACTATCATTATTTACTACAAACACATATTTTTTACATTAAAACTAAAAAAAAATTACCTCTTACTTACCTTTAATATTCTTTTAAAGCAACATGTACCGTCACTTCCAATAATACAGAGGACAATATGCAACAACTTTAAGTTTGGGAAAATCTGTATTGTGTAAAATAAAAATACAATCTAATGTAAATATGATATACTACAATAATTTTAACTCTACAGAGTGAGCTAACAGAGCTGTACCCCCACACTTTCTGAAAATCCAGGATATTTTTTATCAAGATACTATACAATGATATTCTAGTCACTGATTCAAAAAATTCTGGTTTGTGTCATTTTTTTATTTATAAAATAATTGTGGGTTATACTTAAGTTAAGACAGTTAACGAAAAACAAGGCAATGCAAAATAGATTTGAAACTTACTTATTTGAAAATAAAATCAACATACAAAAAATTATTTGCTGAAGAAAGAATTTGCCTTCGCTACATTGTTTAGTTTAAAAAGTGAGAATAAATAAATACCCTGAAGATATTGACTATTGTAAAATATCTGATATGATATTGTAAAATGTACTTATTTTACGCTATACCTACTTATTTAAATATCGTGCAGCCTGCTAATAAGTCTTTACATACGAGCCTTTGAGACGTTTTTCTTGGTAGGTACTTTAAGATCTGGCATCAGGTGGATCCTTCCATAATATTGATCTTGCAAAGATGCTATAAAATATAGGTATTGCAAAAGCAACGCCAAACTCAAAAGTGCAGCTATCTATCCTACGTTGATCGGTTTACTCCACAACTTTACTCAGCATCTTGTAATGAGAGCAGAGTTTCCTAAACAAAATAAAAATCAAAAAGTAAAAATGTATATACCTAATACATTATAAATATATAGAGTGTTATTGTTATTACCTGATTTTACAACACAGAGTATGACCGGCAGATTCGACATATCTTCAGAAGTTCTATTCCTCATCCCTGCAATAAAGTGGCCTCAGGATCAATGGCATCAGATGTAATTTTATTTTACAAGTGACCAACGACATCTTCCTTAAAACAGCTTTTAAAATAACAATTCACTACAATCAAATACAGAATAGTGCCAATAGGCAAAAATGCACTTTCCGAACGCAAACTACACACTTTGTGTAAATTAATATACACTTTATTTAAAATAATACCTCAAAAATGTATGTTTTTACAATACTGTTGTGTATTACACTTAAAACATGTACTTGATATTTATTATATATGTATTATTCCACTTATTAAGTATATTAATTAACGTATCGTGTAATTTTGCATCACAATATGTATTTTCTACAATAAAGTTGTGTGTGTATACATTTTATTGTCAAAAACTACTAAACACAGAAATAAAATGTAATTTTAACAACAAAATATGTATGTTAGCAGTTCTTGTTTGTGTTATTTTACCAGCGGAGATGTATTTTTTGGAGTTTTTTGTGTTTTTTTACTTAGTTTTGTTGATATTTTCTAAAAAATCTATGTACATTTCCATACGTTTCTAACAGTGTACTTACACTTTACTTCCTTCACTTCCAGTCCAAATACCTCAAAATGGACGACAAAGGTCTTCCGATAGTCATCGATAACGGTTCGAGCACGATCAAAGTTGGCTTTGGGGAGAATAGAGAAGAACCAGACTTTCGCACATTCCCATCAATCCTAGGCTCTCGCATCGATCAAAATGACTCATACGTCGGCTACGAAGCCCAAAGCCAGAGGGGCCTCCTAACCTTAAACCACCCAATCGAGCGAGGCATCATCACCAACTGGGACGACATGGAAAAAATCTGGCATCACGCCTTCAACAAAGAACTCCGAGTCACTCCAGAGGGACGCACCGTCCTTCTCACAGAAGCCACCTCAAACACGAAAGCAAATCGCGGAAAAATGACCGAAATCATGTTTGAAAAGTTTCAAACGTCGTCCATTGGTGTTGGAAATCAAGCCCGATTATCTTTGATTGCGTCCGGGCGACTCGATGGAGTCGTCTTGGAATCTGGTGATGGTGTTTCCCATGTCACGGGTTGTCATGGAGACAATCCGTTATCAAACGTTAATTCTTGTTTAGATATAGCTGGAAGAGACTTGACGGATTATCTAACGGATGCTGCATCAATAAGAAATCGTTCATTTACGAGAATTCTAGTAGAAGACATCAAGAAGTCCTCATGCAACGTCGCTTTTGATTACGAACGAGAACTATCGATAAATCCCAGAAAATCCTACAAATTACCCGATGGAAAACTCTTTGAGCTTGCAAATGAGTCTTTCCGCTGTCCGGAAATACTCTTCAAGCCGTCTCTCTTACATGGGCATACTTATGGAATCCACGCGATTGTCTTTAAGTCCATAATGAGTTGTGACGCAGCCATTAGAAAGGATTTGTTCGAAAATATAGTACTTTCTGGTGGAAATATGATGTTACCGGGAATGGTTGAACGCATGCAGAAGGAGATGACCGTTTTAGTATCACCGGCGTTGAAGATAATTCCAAAAGTTACATTGTGTGCTGATAGCGAGTTTGCCGCGTGGATCGGCGGTTCGATAATTGCTGACGTGGCGATCAGGGAACAGTTTTGGGTTTGCAAACGCGAGTACGAAGAATCAGGCCCATCCATTGTGCATAGTAGATGCTTCTAAGTGTCTGGTTAACGCAAGGTAGCCAAAACGAGGCGACCACGCAACTTATGACTAACCGGCCTCTGATTGGTGGTATGGTTGGTTGGTCGTTTTTTGGTTCCATAGTATACAAAGGCGCCAAGTTTGCGTCTTTAGATTAAATCTGTCTTCATTATCTGCTCTGATTATTCTAAGTATGTATGTTGTAATATTTAATCGTTTTAAGGTAAATAAAAACGTTACTACCACTTGCGGATAAACCTTTTTAAGGAGCAAGTATACCCCACTAATGAATACTGTTGTGAGTATTAATAATGAATTCCTCCATCTTACACCAGTTAAAATCACAGTAAAATAAATAAAAAGATCCAATCTCTTTTCTGATGTAATTTTATTTTTAGCACTTATGGCGACCGGTTTCGAACGTGAGTTCGAAACCGGTCGGCAAAAACAGTTGTTTTTGCCAATTATAAAACCGAATTGTAACCGAAATTGAAAGAAAATAGATCTAAGGCGTCATGAATTTACATAACCCCAAGCATTATGACACGTGACCTCGATTTGATGTAGCCCGACGCATGGCCCTTGAAGACGAACGTGAGTTCGAAACCGGTCGCCATAAGTGCTAAAAATAAAATTACATCAGAAAAGAGATTGGATCTTTTTATTTATTTTACTGTTGTGAGTGTTTGGAAGAAATCATAGGTGTCTTGGAAAAATATTTTTTTATATATTACCCTGGACACAATTTGAATATGGTAGGTAATCATGATAATAGAACGCTTCTTACTTAATCATAATCTAAGCATGTGAAATAAAATTAAAAACAGTTATTGACATATACAGTTTTTCTTAGACTATTGCTTTTCCATAAAAATTCCAATAAATCAAAAAGTATAAAGTTTAGTGTAGGCAATGTTATGTTTCAATTGGCGTAAAATTTTGCGAGGAATTCAAAACTGTGCCGAAATATAGGTCGTCCCATAAAAAAAAATCTGGTGTGGCCAGGCACATGACTTTATCATACAATATATAAAATTAATAGTTTAGCTGCATGAGAATCTATTCTATAGAGATAAATCGTAGTTATTGTCAAAGCATCAGCATTTGACACTACCTACACTACGTCATTAGAATAATAGTTATTTATGTCACAAATGCCGAAAGTACGGAATAGCGCGACGAGCGGTGATACGGCGCGTCACCGAAGGCGGAGTGTCGCCGACGCATATGAGCGAGTCGCGCTATCTAGTTTTTGGCAAGAGCGACATCAACGTTTATTGTGTTGCTTTTTAAGAAATACGTATTTAAAAAAAATAAATGATTTCTGTATAGTAAATGCTAGGTTGGTACCACTTTGACGAAAGGTGCGTTCCGATTGGTAGGTAATGGTAGCTAATGGCGGTGGTAGAATACGAAATTATAGTATTTCTTACATTTCGTGATAATGACACATATTAGTTTGCATGTACATAAACATGAGTCACTAGCAATTTTCTATTGGAAATACTATAACGGCGTCTGCTACCACTGCCATTATCACTAATGAAAACGCACTTAAAAAAGGTAATTCAAATTCTGACAGACTTATATTTGTTCATGACACATCCCTACCAACATACTAAAATAAAACTACACTCATCGCTATACTTTATTTATAATTTTCTCAATGTATCATTTTTAGAATTAGATATAAAGACGGGTTGATATTTCTTATCAACAAACAATCAAATTGGTGATCTTATTTTATTTGAAATTTGTATTTTATAATTTTGCGCACTACAGCGGCACGTTCCATAGTGGTTCTCCAACCTCTGATGAGATCAGTTGTTTTCGAATGTGAAAACACAAAAAAATATTTGGCAAAATCCTGGATACTATGTAATATCATATCAATGCAGATGCGACCGATCTCGATCAGAATTTGCTCTTGAAGGTAAACTATTAATTTTACCAAAAAATATTATAGGCATAAATTATTCAAAATGTCCTCTACTTTAATTTATTAGTTAACTATTTTGTCGAAATTACAGAAAATTTGGAAAAGAATTTCCAAAATCCTTGAAAAAGGCTTAGAATAAACTAAAAAGCTAAACTATTAATTTTACCAAAAAATGTCATAGGCATAAATTATTCAAAATTTCCTCTGCTTTAATTTATTATTTAACTATTTTGACGAAATTACAGAAATGGCGGCTGATTTCTAAAATCCTTGAAAAAGGCTTAGAGTAAACACCCAGTTCCTTTGGCCCCTTTTGAACCAAAAGCTTTTCAACTCTAAGTTTGGTCATGAAACTTCTAAATATGAAGTTCCGTGCCGATACCTTTAGTAGTTTCTCCGGAAATGAATTAACAAAAATTGGGCACACACACACACACACACACACACACACACACACACACACACACACACACACACACACACACACACACACACACACACACACACACACACACACACACACACACACACACACACACACACACACACACACACACACACACACACACACACACACACACACACACACACACACACACACACACACACACACACACATACACACACACACACACACACAGACATTTTTTGTACCTTGGTCAAAAATGTTCAGGGGACCCATAAAGACCTATATTCGCTAAAATCTCAAAAAAATTTTCGGCACGATTACAATACTTTACATACTGCGTATGATAAAGTAAAAAACATAAGTTGGTCTTGGTACTACCTTATGGAACAACCCGTATACACGCTAATAATTTTAAAATGTGCGCTTCGGCGTTCTGTATATATGAGTGAAATCAGTTTTAAAATATCTTCATTAACAGAGGCACAATCTTCTGACACCGTGTTGAAATTTCAAAACTTTGTTGAAACAAAAATCTTTTGGTTTTAAACTATCTATAGTTTAAATACCTATCTTTTCTATATACGGGGTGCTCCTTTTAGTATAGAAATTTGGTAACCTTTCCTTTTTTAAATAGAACATCCTATATATTATTAAATTTATAATTCTTAGATTATATCTAAGAATTTTTTTATAAAATGCGTTATTTTTTAATATAAGCTGTTAGCCTTAGTCAAAATTATCGGAACTCTCCAACTGCAAAAAATAAAAAAAGTTTTTTGGGTTTAAGCAACATCTCGTTCAAATATCATTTTTAATAAACAGGCTGTTTATTTTATTATGGAAATTTGCAAGCCCCTACTTTTACCAATATAACACCCTGTATATTTAACATTTTTTAATGCTAAGAGTAATTCTAAGAATTTGATTTAGGAATTATTTTTCTTTCACAAAACATTATTTTTTAGTTATAAGCAATTAATCCAAAAACTCATGAACATTTACTTTAACCAAACAGCTAAACAAATAAAACATCCAAGAGAAAACAACAACACAATTAAATAGAATTAAATTACATGTTCAAACTGCCACATTAAAATAAATGTGTATATATGTGGGAAAATAAAGGATTTAAAAAAATTCTACAAAAATTTGTTAGAATTAATCTTAGATTAATCTAGAATTAAATATTTTAAATATACAAGGTGTTCTATTAGAAAATGGAATTTTTAGGCAGTTCGAGAATTATTTAGATGTTCCGGTAACTTTTGACTATTTTTGGTTAATAGCTATAATAAAAAAATGGATCAATTTTATAAAAAAATATTCTTATAACAAAATCTTAGAATTAATCTTTGAATTAAAAAAATGTAATAATATCTACCAGGGGTGTTCTATTTAATAGAAAGGAAAGGTTACCAAACTATAATAAAATGACCATCATTTTTTAAAAATTTCTTACTGTTGGAGAATTATTTGGATGTTAATTGTAATTTAGGCTAAACCTGTATACAAGCTTTTTAATAGAAATCCGATAGTTTAATGGAATTTTACGATAACTTTAAAAATAACGATAACTTAAAAATATGCCGATATCAACAAAACCAAACATGACAGGTTGAATGTCTTAGATCGCATATTTATCAGCATAAAAATGAACTTTATCTAAATTTTGCCGTTTGTGTTATTCTAGATAGTGTATTTTCCAGTATTTTCCATCACGTAAATCGGCAAGGATTGAATTTTATGAATTCATGTTAATAAAAGTTAGGATGGTCTGTTGTATTTATCTTGAATAATGTGGCGTAATGAGTCAAAAATGTCCATGCAGAGAATAGATTAACAAATTACAAGTTGCCTATGGGCCAACAATTCCCCTACAATTTCCATGCGGACATTCAATTGCCCAAAAAAGGTGTTTTCTCTATAATCCGTTATCATATGGTAAATTTCGTAAAACAAGATTGGGTAAGTGGTAAGTTAATTTTCCAGCAAAAGATATTTTATTTTAAAATAGCTATCCAATGATAGGACACACTACCTAGGTTTCAATTTTGCCATTGAGAGCCACTGAGTTATTTTAAGTTAGATTTTTCCCGAATCTCTATGACGTCATATAACCAAGAAATATGCCTGGGTAGTGATGTAAAATGCTAATATTACCGCGGTAATATTACCGGTAATTTTGGTAATATTACGTAAAGTTACCGATGGCAGATTTTTGTATTGGTAATATTACCACGGTAATATAACCGGTAATTTAAGTAATATTACCGATATTTTAATTTATTGCCGTCAACCATACAAAAATGTATTTTTAAAATAAAGTTTATTTTTCTTACTTTCATATTATTAAAATAGTTAGAAGATTTTATACTATTATCTTTAACTAATTTATTACTGTCTCAAGAATAGTGAATTTTATATTTGCGCTCCTACTGGTTGGGAACCAAAATCAATCTTTTATAAGCTATAAATCAATTAGGTAATTAATAAATTACCATAGTAAGCATATCAAAATAAACTTTAGAGTAGCCTTGTCCATGTAGCCCCAAAGAGAGTGGAGACTGTTTTAGCAGTTAAACACATGTTTTTGCAATAAAAGAAACTATATCTAATACTGTACGAGACTAATGAGAAACCCTAAGTTAGAAGGGAAAACTTAATGAATTCCTCGAAGATTTTCAGACGACACTTCTCCTTTTGTTCTGGAATTCTAGTCTGAAAAGTGAAAAGATGAATGCTCTAAAAGAATATGTACAATAAAAAATCCGATCTGCAAAATGCTGTAAATCTTTCAAAGTCCATATTATTACACAGTGTGTATAAAAGGAAACGTAACCACTCAATATATTTCTTTCTAAAAAGATGACAAGAAATTTATTCCAATAAAAGGAAATTGCGCTACAAATTTGAAATACTTAGAAATGAAACACACTTTATATTAAAAAATATTTTGTATTTATAACTTAAGTCATTTTCGAAAACGACGATCTATTGACATGGTAGAAATTCTTTTAAATTTTCTTATTTTTTATTTTTTTAACATTTGATCGTCTTATTACATATACACCATTGACCTTATGGACATACGGCTTTTACAGTTCAATTTGTAATTCAAAAGACAGGAAAAATATACAGGAAACTATATTTAAAAAATGGAATTTTGTCTGCTTCTTACAAATGCATAACTCTGTATATTCAAAAGTCATTCAAGTTTCTAGCTTAAGTCTTTTCCTAAACCTTCTATTTGGGTTCTTTCTTCTAAACTTTGAGGACCAGATATAGACACGTTACGTTGCATCCATCTTGTTAAAACTGATATAGCAGAAGGCATTCGGAATAATTGTATGTTTTTAATTATATGGATTATGGAGTCGGAATCCTAGGTAATGTTAGAAAAAGAAATAGGATATTACATTTTATTAATTAAAAGTAATATCTCAAAAAATTATGAAAACTGCACCACAAATTTAATAACTACATATTCAGAGGACATATGTATATATTGATGATGGCGTATTTATAAACTATATTTATGAAATATCTAAAAAATTAAAAACTTTTATTTCTTAAGAATAGCCTTTATTTATTAAGATAATATGGTTTACTTGCTACCAATTTTGATTTTTAAATTGCTAAGCGATTTATTAGTTATTTTGTAATTCTTAAGAATAATCTGTTGTTACTTTAAATAATGATGTAGGTACTTATATTAAATGTTGTCGCAAAAAGGTTCTGAAATGTTATATCAGTATTATTAGTATTTATTATTTTTGTATAAAAAGTAATAGTTATGTATAAATTATATATAAATAGTTATGTATATTTACAGTTATAACGTGGCTTCATATGCGCGTGGTTTCAGAATTAGAAATAAACTCGATTTCTAAATCGCAACCCTGCAAAAAAAACATTAGTACATACTGACATTTTGTATACTACTTTTTGTAAGTTCATAGGTGCAATATTATTATATCCAACAGGTCTTGGATGTCCCGTGTGTAAACACGCCTAAACTTGTTTTTAAACGTGATTTTTATTAGTTAAGTTTAAACATCAAGTTTTAATTAATAAAATAAACACGGGTTCTATACCACCTCTGTGAACTTAGCCCCCCCATATTGACTTTTTACAGTTTTTTTTTTTATTAAATCGTTTGATAGGGTTTGATAGTCTATTCCAGAGGTTTGATAGTTATTCGTTTTACCGTACACGGTGACGGCTGTAAATTTAAAATCTTCAGTTATTCCAGGACAAAAGTTATTGTTGAAGAAATTGACATAATCATCGCTGATGTCGTTAGTAGCTGCAATTTTGCTGAAATAATCGTTCATACCATTGGCATCGTTGAGGTTCGGCGAGATGCTTTTTCTTGCACGATTGTGTATATTTTCGTGAGCAAAGAAGTTCCATATTTTTTTTGATTTGTGTTTGAGTTGATCAGTTTTCCACATTATGTAACATTTTTTCTCTTCTTTTATTGCCCTGGATACGTAGTTATGTAAGTCCCTATAGGCTATTCGATCGGTTACTCTCCCGGTTTTCTTGTACTTTTTATACCCATTATTTTTGAGATGGATCATTTTCTTGATAGTGTCAGTAATATAAGGTTTTGCTCTGCGCCTCTGCACCACAGTTTCCTCCGGAGCATGCATGTCAAACAGAAGCGTGGCGGCTTCCGTAAAGTACTTCACCTTTTCATCAACACAGTGGAGTTCATAAATGTGGGACCAGTTAATGCGATTAGCATCAAGGGCAAACTCGGTCTCATCAAAGTTCCGGAAATTACGTCGAGCAAAAACCGATCTCTCGAATACCGGGATGTCATGATTTAAGGTACAGTAAACGAGACGATGATCGGATATGTTGTTTGCATCCCACTTCGCACACGCCACCCGCCGGCCCTGCTTAAGCAGGGAAAGAAACCAAGGAAAGGAAATATTTATTTCCTTTCCTTGGTTTCTTTTTGTCTGTGACTGTTGTAAGCTGTTGAAACAGGTAAGTATTGATGAATAAGCAGAAGATTTAGCTCCAAAAGATGTAGGAGTGAGCCGTCAAGTTTAAAATATATCTAGTACTTAAAGAAAGAGAAAAACTTGGTCACTAATTAATAATTTTTATTAAGAACATTATTTGTATTATCTGATTGCCAGCCAATATTGTAGAATGTTTATTACTTATTAATATTCTGGAGTAAACATAGTTAATTTCTTATAAGAACTTCTACCTCGTGTACATCGAGCAAGGCCTAATGTATAATGAACAATTAGCATGTTTCAAAACTAAAAATACAGGCACAAAATGAACATAAATTGATAATTCAATTCTATAATCGTGTCAATCGAGCATCCGATAAAAAGACTTAATAACAAATTGGTAAGCAATAAAACGCAACAATATTATTTTAAAATTTAACCACATTAACGAGAAACAATGACTAAATATAAAGAAAAGTTGGCGAATTTGAAAATTCTATTATAACGATCATCGATAACGAAATCATTGTCATCATATAATTTGTTATCATCAGAGATTAGTAAAAAAATCTGATGTGGCCAGGCACATGACTTTATCATACAATATATTAAATTAATAGGTTAGCTGCATGATAATCTATTTTATTGAGATAAATCGTAGGTATTGTCAAAGCATCAGCATTTGACACTACCTACACTACGTCATTAGAATAATAGTTATTTATGTCACAAGTGCAGAAAGTACGGAATAGCGCGCTGAGCTGTGATGCGGCGCGTCACCGAAGGCGGAGTGTCGCCGTCGCATGTGAGCGAGTCGCGCTATCTAGTTTTTGGCAGCAGTGACATCAACGTTTATTGTGTTGCTTTTTGAGAAATATGTATAAAAAAATTGTTGTATTTCTGTACAGGAAATGTTAGGTTGGTACCACTTTGACGAAACGGCAAGTTTAAAAAGCTAATTCAAATTCTGACAGATTTATATTTGTTCATGACACTGTAGATGTCACATCCGTACCAACATACTAAAATAAAACTAAACTCATCGCTATACTTTATTTACAATTTTCTCAATTTATCGTTTTTAGAATTAGATATAAAGACGGGTTGATATTTCTTATCAACAAACAATCAAATTGGTGATCTTATTTTATTTGAAATTTGCATTTTGTAATTTGCCGCACTAGAGCGGCAACATAGCGGTTCCATAGCGGTTCTCCAACCTCTGATGAAATCAGCTGTTTTCGAGTGTGACAGCACAAAAAATATTTGTCAAAATCCTGTTTTTGAATGTGACAACACAAAAAAATATTTGTCAAAATCCTGGCTACTATGTAATTTCATATCAATGCAGATGCGACCGATCTCGATCAAATAGAATTTGCTCTTGAAGCTAAACTATTAATTTTACCAAAAAATTTCATGGGCATAAATTATTCAAAATTTCCTCTACTTTAATTTATTAATTAACTATTTTGTCGAAATTACAGAAATGGCGGCTCATTTCCAAAATCCTTCAAAAAGGCTTAGAATAAACTAAAAAGCTAAACTATTAATTTTACCAAAAAATGTCATTGGCATAAATTATTCAGAATTTCCGCTACTTTAATTTATTATTTAACTATTTTGACGAAATTAGAGAAATGGCGGCTCATTTGCAAAATCCTTGAAAAAGGCTTAGAATAAACTACCAGTTCCTTTGGACCCTTGTGAACCAAAAGCTTTTCAGCTCTAAGTTAGGTCATGAAACTTCTAAATATGAAGTTTCGTCCCGACACCTTCAGTAGTTTCTCCGGAATCGTCGCCACAAAAATCATTTACACACATACACACACACACACACACACACACACACACACAGACATTTTTTTGTACCTTGGTCAAAAATGTTCAGGGGACCCAAAAAGACCTATTTCCGCTAAAATCCCAATTTTTTTACTTTATCATACGCAGTATGTAAAGTATTGTAATCGTGCCGAAATTTTTTTTTGAGATTTTAGCGGAAATAGGTCTTTATGGGTCCCCTGAACATTTTTGACCAAGGTACAAAAAAATGTCTGTGTGTGTGTGTGTGTGTCTGTGTGTGTGTAAACGATTTTTGTGGCGACGATTCCGGAGAAACTACTAAAGGTATCGGAACGAAAGTTCATATTTAGAAGTTTCATGACCTAACTTAGAGCTGAAAAGCTTTTGGTTCAACAGGGTGCAAAGGAACTGGTAGTTTATTCTAAGCCTTTTTCAAGGATTTTACAATTGAGGCGCCATTTCTGTAATTTCGTAAAAATAGTTAAATAATAAATTAAAGTAGAGGAAATTTTGAATAATTTATGCCTATGACATTTTTTGATAAAATTAATAGTTTAGCTGCAAGAGCAAATTCTATTTGATCGAGCTCGGTCGCATCTGCATTGATATGAAATTACATAGTAGCCAGGATTTTGACAAATATTTTTTGTGCTGTCACACTCGAAAACAGCTGATTTCATCAATTTTATATATTGTATGATAAAGTCATGTGCCTGGCCACATCAGATTTTTTTCGGCACGATTACAATACTTTACATACTGCGTATGATAAAGTAATACATACTGCGTATGATAAAGTAAAAAGATAGGAAACGTCCATAAGCCACCTATGGTGAAATTCGACCACATTTTATTAACTGGTTAACATCTGAGACGTTAGGTGGCAGCACGGTGGCGCTCTGGGCGATTCGGCGGGATGTGCCGGTAAATTTTAATTTGTGTGCATTTCTTATATGCTTTATTATTTCGTTTTCCTACACAACATACAAAACTTAGTTGTACATTATTTATTATATAATTAATATCAATAACAAATAAGAACAGTGTTACTAAAGTAATTCAACACTAAGCTATAACAACAACAATAACTGCTGCTGACCTGCTGCTCTTCTCTGCTGTTCGTAGCAACATCCATATTATCTGCACAAAGTAAAGGTACAGCTCCTGATTTCAAAAGCAATCGCGGATATGTTTTCTTGAATTGCTCGACAGAAAAATGATCACTTCATATGTGATAGTTTTTGGTGTCATCTTGCAAAAGGTAAATTCGGCCAATATTTAACATCCATTGCTTGGCTCTGCAAAACCAAAATCTATGCAAATGACTAATTTCAAAGATTGATTTTTACTTACAGCGAACGATCCTTTGGTATTATTGCAAAGAATGCCACATCCCTATTATTGCATTTATTTTTGTAACTTGAATTACAAATGCAATAAGTGCCACGACTCATGTTGTAACTCTTGGTAAATAATGAAACTCCGGCGTTACCACTAAATGCAACTTAAGTCAAATGACATTTTAAATTGCGTTTTGAACACTTGACATGACAAGACATGACATTTCAGTCATGTCATAGAGCGGTTAGTTAACATCTGAGACGATAGATGGCGCTAACATCGAGACGGTCGCATCGCTTCCTATCTTTATTTACTAATCTCTGGTTTACTGTTTTGTTTGGTGGTTAGTCTGTGTCTGCATTAAAATAAAACTAGTTAGCCAGGATTTAACAGATAAATAAATAATTAAATAAATAAATAATTCCTTTATTAAAATAATTATAATTGTTATATATATATATATATATATAATTATTTATATTTAGGGCGCAGTTCAGCACACTTGTTTCCAAATTGCCTTACTCTTCCACTCAACCCCTTACGCAAACCATAATTGTAGCAATAATATAAAAATAACTCCGAGAACTTATCAAAACAGAAACAAACAACAAAATTACTCTAGAGTCTAATTACTTCGTAATTGCAGCAAACCCAACTCAACAAAACACCTGCCCATAAAAAATAAAAATTAAAAAGCCTCCAATGTGCGCTCGATGCCTAAAGTCCCTGTTGAGCAAACAGCCAACGCTTCACCTTTCCCCCAAAACTGTTTAACGATAAATTTTTCATATCTTCCCTGAGACCATTGTATATAAAGGGGGAAATGAGATGACGATAACAGTTTTATTGCAGATGGCGCTGCAATCGGTGAAAATGAGGCTTACTTATTTTTTTTAAATGGGAATACGCAAATTTTTGATCAAGTTATGATATTACGCTAAATAAGAAGAATCTTTTGTCTGAAACTTTTTTCGTACGATGCATTTTTTTCGTGCCTAAACGCACCCTATGCGCATGACGGCACAACGCGCGAGATACCAAAACGTGTCCTGGTGACGCACATACCATCCTACGTTGTACAATGAGTGTCTACCAGTGTCTACTAAGTCGTCGCTTTGACTGCCAGACGGCGAGCGCGTCCCATGCAGTGGCAGCGGTCGTAACTACCGCAGCCGCCACAAACTTCCATCGTCAATAACTTTTAATAGATGCATTGTACAAAAAAAATATTCAGACAAAAGATTGTTCTTATTTAGCGTAAAATCATAATTTGATAAAAAAATTGGGTATTCCCATTTAAAAAATGAAGTTAGCCTCATTTTCACAGACTGCAGCGCCATCTGTAATGTAAATGCTATCGTCAAATACCCCCTTTGAGTCCTACAAGTTTATTAAAGACACTTTTGTGGTATCATGGATATTTAACGAGATATTTAGGAGTCTCAAGTTAAAACGACCACTCGGTATATATGTTACGGTCATAGTGATAAATAGGTTATTATTAATAATTACCGGTTATTATTAATAATAGCCAAGTGGCGAGGTTAAAGTGAAGAATTTATCACATGAACCGGCTATTATTAATAATTGCCAGCATGTTGTGGTCAATGTGATATATTTCAATTCGATATTGCATTAAGGTGATGCTACATTATAATAGAGCCTCAGATTTGCAATGCTATTAGTATCTACATAATCGCTACACAATGAATCTATTTACTGGGTTTTCAGTGTTGGGCCTTGAGCGACGTTAGTCCTGACTAACTTATTTAGTTACTACTCATGACTAAAAGGAAGATTATCAAAACGAGACAAGAAATCTGATGTGACCAGGCACATGACTTTATTATACTATATATAAAATTAATAGTTTAGCTGCATGAGATTTTTTTTGATCGAGATCGACCGTGTCTGCGTTAAAATAAAACGAGCCAGGATTTGACAGATATTTTGATTATATTTGCAGTATTTGCGCAGTGATTGGTTCTCAAGCAGTGAGGAATGAAATATTTCTCACGGCTCGCGGAGTGAGGAATGAAATATTTGCCATGAGTGCGGGGAATGGTTACTATTACTTATCATAAATTGTCATGATAATGAATCCATTCATCAATAGGAGTAGAAAATAGTATATTATTCTATGAGCAAGTAATGGAAACAATTTCTCACGAGAACGAAGTTTGCAGCACGAGCCGTAGGCGAGTGCTGCAAAACGTTCGTGTGAGAAATTGCCATTACTTGCGAATGGAATACTATACTTTTTCTACGACCATACAATTTTTACTTTATCATACGCAGTATGGTAAAGTATTGTAATCAGGCCGAAAAAATAAATTGAGATTTTAGCGGAAATAGGTCTTTTTGGGTCCCCTGAACATTTTTGACCAAGGTACAAAAAAATGTCTGTGTGTGTGTGTGTGTGTGTGTGTATGTGTGTGTGCGTATGTGTGTACTCGATTTTTGTGGAGACGATTCCGGAGA